>JAQHUG010000141.1:4800053-4814308 GCA_028555095.1 Dicrostonyx torquatus
GGAATATAAGGCTGGAGGAGACAGCTCTCACACAGTCTCATTCTGAGATTCCTGGAGGCAGGATCGCCATTCCAGACTGAGGTAGAGGTAAGAGCCAACAACTGACTGTATTGCTTTTCTGACCTTCAGGTTGAACCCCAGCATCTGTCTCTGGGTTTTTATTAATCATGGCTTTTTTTTTTTCTTTCATTGCTTCTTGTGAATGTATTTACCTTTGGTCGTTCAGTGATGCTATCTAAGCATTTGCATCATTGGTTTCCCTGGAAACCCTAGAATCACGTACTAGACCTTGGACCCTGAAGCAGTGCACCGGAAATAGTTACAGGAAGTGGAAAAAAGAGGAAGTCTACTCAGAGAGTTCCAGGAAGAGGAGCTGCTGGCACAGCCTGGGTCAAAATGAAGGTTGCCTGCCGTGATTTCCCCAGCAGAATGCACTCCTTCCTGAGGGAGAGCAGAGGTGACCATAGATGCTGAAGGGGAGTTTGCCGGCCTTGTTTCACTTTCTGTTCCCCGAGCAGGGTCAATAGAAGGAGAACAGAATGAAAATGCTCCTTGTTGCACAGGCCACCTCCATCATCTCCCTACCTGTCAGAGAACATTCCTGAAACAAGGCCATGAAGTCCCCTTCCAGACTGGAGGGTCTACGGAATGAGTAGAATGCTGTGCTGCAGATTTTACCACGCATCTCTAGCTGAGCCATCAACAATGCCTGGATGGATTAGCTCTGTCTACTCTGATGCAGGAAGAGAGACTTCGCAACACCCATAGACCTCACCACTTGGAATCTTGCAACACAATCAGTGAACAATTAAGTGACCTGTGAGCTGTGGTCCTCGGACAAGACAGGTAGACCCCAGGAACTCGACAGCTTGGTGGGGATCTCCAACCCCACAGAAGCCTCTTCTCTCTGCCATTACTTGAGATGACAGGCTGTCCTCATGCTTTTTGATCTCAAGGAAGATTTCAGTGCCACTGCCCCATGCCCCAGCCATCATCTTGAGCCTGAGATACACAGAAGGGCTTCTGCTTTTGGGACCTGCTACTGGCCCTAAACTCAAGCTGCTACCCACAGGCGCTCAGGCTCAAGAGGTTAGAGCTAAAATGCCTAAGTTTACATAGTGACTGTTAAGCTTTGGCCTCTTACTCCATCTCCCCTATCTGTATAATGAGATGAAAAACATTGTTTCAGTGTCTACCTCATTGAGAAGACAGACACAAGATATGCAATTATACCAGGAAGGAGGCAGGCTCCAAAATTGTTCTAGGAAGTTCTCCAAATGGGGGTGCAAACAGAAGATGTGCGAAAGTTCTTGCAGCAAGCTCCCGCTACAGCTGACTGCTCCCCCAACATCTTCGGTCATTTTCTCTGGAAATTAAACATGTGCGACAGATCTAAGTTGGAAAAAAGAAGTCATTAACTTCCCAGGCCTGGCGTGGCCTGGACACATAGACCTGGGAGCCATACTCTTTTGCTCTTCTCCATAGGAAATCTCTCCACCTGCCATCCCATCCTCCGGGTGTTCCCTTCTCACTTGGAGACAGCCAAAGTCTTCCTCGGGCCCTGTATACTTGATGTGATCTGTTGCCGGCTGACTGTCCCAAAGCACATGCCTTCTGCTGATCCTCAAACAGCCCAAGTGATGAATGACCCTGCCTCCATCTTGGGCTTGAAAGTCACCCTATAATGAAAACAAACTAGGTCCAGTCCTGTTTATGATTAAATCTGTTTCTCAGGGATTAGACTATGCCCCAGCTGTAACCTTAACTACAAATGTTATGCACTGCCTGCTCCAGGAAACGACTACCATATCTTTGCTTCAAAAAGTTGTGACCACATGTTATTTTGATCACCTTGTTATAACCACCTCATTATGACCACCTGTTGTTATGATCTCTCTGTTGTTATGACTACCTTATTATGACCACCTTGTCGTGACCACCTGTTGCTATGACTACCTTGCAGCCATGTCTTTGCTTCGGGAGGTTGTTAGGAGCAAATTGTGCTTATGTTGGCTTCTGTAACCCCAACTATCTGCCTGCCAAATGCCCCATTTGGAAACCCCCTGCTCCTGGACTGACACCGACAGAGCCAAGTGTGTTCGAGATGGTTTCCTTGTGTATTTCAGGAACGCAGGGGTTTGTTACCTGGAAGGGCTCTCCACTGCACTGCTGCAGGTGGCTTCTGAGTTGCCCATTTGAGCCCCACTGGCATGATGACTGCTAGCAATAGCATTAACAAAGAAGAGAGCCCTGCCCATCCATCAGGGCCTGGAGCCAGCATCTTTCTCAGCCACACATTGTGCTCTTCCAGGCTCCAGCTGAGCTTTGGTTCCACAGCTGGCTGAACCTGAATAGGAGTGCTTTCGGGTCCTAATGAGAGGAATGTGAAGATATAGGGACCCCTGCCAGCCTCTGTCTACAGGCCTGGGTACAGCCACCTTGGTTAGGGTGGCTTAAGGCTTGTTAGACTGCTCTAGCTTCCTGAGGCAAATGGAGATGAACCTTCATCCTTCACCAACTAGGCTAAGAACCACCATATAGGACTAGAATGTAGCTTGGTGACAGAGTGGAAACCTGGCATGTACAAGTCCCTGGGATTCCGTTCCCCAGTCTCATAAAAGAAATAGGAGGAGGGGAGAAGGGGGAAGGGAAAGAAGAGAAGCAAGAAAAAAAGAGGAAGGTACAAGAAGAGAAGAGAGAGGAGAGGGAAGAGTAGGGAAGGGAAAGGGGAGGCAAGAGGGAAGGAGGGAATCGGCAGCAGTCATGTCCCCTACTGGATCGTCTTTCGCATCTCTGTCACCTCCAATCTTTGAACTGGACCAGGAAGACTCAGCCCTTCTTCCCTGCCCCCGCATGGAGGCTCCTGCATTCTCTCCTCATGGGCCTCCCTAGGCTCCCTTTGGTAGTCAGACTTCCTCCAGACCAGGTTGGACTGGACACCAGTTGTCATGGGCTCTCTCTGGCTCTAAAGCTTTGACCCTGCCATTTACCCCCGGTCACAGCAAACATTTCCTAACCTGGCCTGGACAGCAAGGAGTTGTTTGAGAGGTTGGAGCCACCCAGGCACGGCATCTTAACTCTCCCTTGCAGCATGAAAAGTGGCCATAGGGTTGACAGAAAACAATGAAGATGGTGGTGGATAAAGAATAAATAAATGTTTATTCCTGATGACCCTGGAAGAGGGTTTGCTCATCCTGACCTTTGCTTTAACCTTTCTGAGACTCAGTTTCCTTGTGCATAAAATAAGGATAGCAACGCCTTCATGAGATCACAATCCACCCTTGGCTTTTCAGTTTGTTTGATTGACAGCAACCTCCCACCATGCGCCCCTGCCCCAGAAGGTCCTGAGTGGACATTGCCTCTTTCCCTCACCTGGGAGCCTGCAAACCTCGGCCTGCTGTGTGTTCTTGTTTATTGCAGAAGCTGGCTATTATGCGCCTCCATTCAGCTTGGACTGATCGCCTCAGCGCCTGATTAGGCTGCCACGGAGCACAATAGAATCGCCAGGCCTGGAATGCAGCCCCCTTGCCATCGGCTGTCTGCGCTGTTTTGTACTGGATTTTTCTCCTCTGCGGCCTCATTTCGCCTTTTTCTGTTTTCTATTTCTTTTTTTTTCCCTGTTCATTTTCCCCACCTCTCCTAATCTGCTTAACAATTTGTCGTCGTAGTCTTTCCCCCCACACACACACCCCATTCTACGGCTCCACTGTACTCCTCCTGGTGTCCCTAATAGCTTGGCTGTGCCTGCCTTTAATAAAAGCTGCTGACAGGGAAATCCGAGCTAACTGAATTACTTCCTCATTAAAGAGCTGGAAGATTCCAGGGCCCCGTGTGTGGCAATCTCAACTATCCCCCCCCAACACACACACCCAACACACACATCTCCCACCACCTGCACTCAGACAATGTGGCCCCAGGTGGTAGCCTGGGTCCCCCAGAGGTCAGGGAGAGGTTGTGAGTTTGCTCCAGGGTGGGACTGGTACCTTTTCCCTTTCCCACTTCCCCAAACAGGTTAGTTCCATAGGCTCTGAGCTCCAGACCACCGAGAGAACAGACTGGAGGTGACCTGTCCAAGGTCGCCCATGCCTCTTCCATATCTCAGGGCAGGCTGCCGGTGTTGGCACAGACAGGTGGCAGTCTGCTCTTGGCTTCAGAGAAGAATGCCTTCTGGCCAGGCTGTCAGAAGGTACCCTTGAGAAAGAGATGTCCAAGTCCGCTGTCACCTCCATCCCCACGGTCTTGTCAGAAGGAAGACAAACAAATGTGTGGCCCACATCTTCCTGCTAGATCTCCCTTGGCAGGTCCCCACACCCCCATTATCCCACCCCACTCCTCACTAATCCAGTCCCACCCTGTGTGTATTTCCCATCACCCCCTCTTTCCCAGGCCAGGGCTCTCTGAGTGCCAGGCAGACAGGAAGTGTTTGACTCAAATAACTAGCAGGAAAAGCTGAAAGGGGGATCCTAAAAACCAGCTGCATTGTGAGCCTCTACTCCCAGGCAGTACAAGATTTACTTGTTCTTTTGTTTAAGAAAACACCTTAATGGTCCCGCTGGCCCCGGTTGCTGCTAAATGGGAGAAGATACAAAGAAGCATGGAAGCAATTGCTTTGTACTAGAAAGTGAAGCGGGGGCGGGGCCTGTAAGGGGCGGGCTGCAGGGAAAGAGAAGAGAGAAGGCAAAGCTCCAGCCACCTACATGGAGCAGTGCTGTGCTGGCCAGGAGCTGCAGGCTGTGACGGGAACTCCTGGAAAGAAGCTGTGGCAGCAGAGACGGTTGACTGATTAGACTTCAGGACTGTGGGGAGTCGGGAATGTTGCAGGGCCAGATCTAATTAGTTACCTTGTCTTGGGTTAGCTCTAGCCCTCCCGGACAGCCATTCCTTAGCTTGTGACTGCTACATAGAAACCTTTGGGATCAAGCCGCCTGGCGGTGGTGGTGCACGCCTTTAATCCCAGCACTCGGGAGGCAGAGGCAGGCGGATCTCTGCGAGTTCGAGGCCAGCCTGGTCTACAAGAGCTAGTTCCAGGACAGGCTCCAAAGCTACAGAGAAACCCTGTCTCGAAAAACCAAAAATAAAAAAAAAAGTTAAAAAAAAATAGAAACCTTAGGGATCTATTCACCAGTAGCTTCGACCAGCCCCAAAGCTCAGGATGTCATCAGAGAGCATCTTAGCCCTATAGAAAAGCTTGCTGTGTTACAGCCTCTCTGACATACCCACCAATGTATTTTAAACTTGCCTTGATTTATGACGTTCTTGGGTCAGTAAAACTATAATAAAGCTTCATGAAACTGCCTCCATGCTGGAACACAGATAACCTCAACCTGTGTTGCTTCCCGGCCACGGTCACTCGCATATGCTCCAGAATAAACTCTGTCCTTTATTCCATTTGAGATGAGAGTGGTTTCTTTCGACAGGAATATCCTACCTAATTGGTTTCCATGCATCATGTCTTAGAAGCCCTTTCTGGTCATGAGTCCTTCTATCTTTGTTCTCCCTGCTCACAGTGGCCAGGAAAGTAGCCTGGGGCCTAGAGGTGTTGTAGAATACCTCTGAGCAGAGCCATCTTCATCAGACCAGCAGAGACTCCCTGCAAGGCACCCTCAAGATGGAGAGTGTTAACCTTCCCTCGTAGGAAGAAGGTGTGACAAAGAACACCAGACCCTCACCTGAGACCTCAGCCATTCCGACCTATGCCTCCCTCCCGGCTGGATGCACTACTGCCCAAGGTGTATGTAGGTGGTCTCAGGGGAGACAGGGCATACAGACCGCGGAAGTTACGAGAACGGGGGATAAAGCTTGGTAGGGGAGCCCAAGGACCCCAAAGCAGTGATCCTGAGAATGGCCTTGCTGGAGTCCATGTATGCCAGAAGAGAGTCCAGGATCTTGGTCCCTGTTCAAGTGTCTACCCTTGCCTTGAAGGTGTCTGTGAGGACATGATACACAGAGAAGAGGCACCTGGACACTTGGTTGTTTGACCAACTGTCCAGTTCGTCCCCCTCCCCATGGTCCACCATCATGCTAGCAGCTTGATAGCACCCGTTCCTGTGGTGTTGAGAGGTGGTGGGGACCCCATGATGGTTTGAAAGAAACCCACCCCCAGAGGCCCACAAGGAGCAACACTGTCAGGGGGTGTGGCCTTGTTGGAGTAGGTGTGGCTTTGGGGGAGGAAGTGTGTCACTAGGGGTTGGGCTTTGAGGTCTTGGAAACTCATGTTCATTCACTTCTTGTTGCCTGCAGCTCAAGATGCAGAACTCTCAGCTCCTCCGGCACCACGTCTGCCTGCGTGCTGCCATGGTGCCCGTCAGGACAACGGACTGATCCTCTGAAACTGCAAGCCAACCCCAATTAAATGTTTTCCTTTAGTTGAGTTGTCGTGGTCACGGTGTCTCTTCACAGCCATAGAACCCTAAGACAGACCCTTGAGAAGTAGGGTGTTGTGGGAAATAATTATGACATCATTGAAGGCCTTGCCCTACAGAGACAGTCTTGAGGTTCTTGTTACGAAGGGGTGAGCCTGACGTGACTCACCCTCTGGTTTCCTGCCTTGCCGTGAGGTTTTGGTTTGGTTTTTTTGTTTGTCTGTTTCCCCAGCACCTGGTTCTACCACTCCGATGTCATCTTCCATGAAGTCCTCCCCTGAACCAAGCTGATGTTAATAGCATGCCTTTGAACCCCAAAACTGTGAACTAAGATCTATGTTAACCCCCTGGCTTAATAAAGCATTGGGTCCTGGGTACTTCATGACAGCAATGGGAAATAAACTGGCACAAGACACAAGTGTGTTGGGGGAACACACTCCCTTCCATGATCCCCCTCAGATTCCTGAGGTTTCCACCTTCCACCCACAACACTGAAACAAAGAGACAGTAAATGCCCAGAGAGTGAATTAAGACCCATAGCTTCCGATTTTTAATGAGGTTGGCTGTCTACAAGGCAGAGGCGTGATGAATTTAGGAAACTTTGGGACTCACATGACAAAGAGTTTATAGCCATAATACATAAAGACCTGCCACATTAAATAACAAAGCAATCACAAAGTGATAGGGAAAATAGTCAGATTTCATAAACAGGTAATTCACCAAGAAAGACATGCAAATTACCAATAAATATCTAAAACTATTTCAATCTCACGCATAATAAAGATAATTTAAAACAAGGTATTATGTGCTTCTTTGACAGAGTAAGAAAAGAAGTTCGCAAAATCGATTCTAACCACGGTGGGAGGGCTGGTCAATCGCATGACAGCCACCTTAGTTTTACAGACGAGTTTTGCAATATAAAACAGAAGAGTGAGCAGGGCCCATTGCTAAACAGTCTCACTTTTAGGCATATGTCCCGAGATGTCACAGAACCATGAAATGTCATGGTACCCAAAGTCATTTCCATTATCCCAACAGGAGACAGGCCTTTCTTTTTTTAATATTTATTTATTATGTATACAATATTCTGTCTGTGTGTATGTCTGCAGACCAGAAGAGGGCACCGGACCTCATTATAGATGGTTGTGAACCATCATGTGGTTGCTGGGAATTGAACTCAGGACCTTTGGAAGAGCAGGCAATGCTCTTAACCTCTGAGCCATCTCTCCAGCCCCGAGACACACCTTTCTATGCATCTATCAGGGACATGGTTCAGCTGTAAAGCATCCATGCCCTGAATCTTGTGCAGCTATTAAAGAGAATGAGGTGAGCTTGTCAGGTGACCATTAAGCAAAAGGAGCAGGCCTGGGAACAGGAATGCATCATTCTCTCCTTGGAGAATAAACCATCCCAAGATTAATGAGTGGGTGACGCTGGGGAGACAGCCCTTGAGCTCAAGAGTAAGGACCTGAGCTTGGACCACCCCACTCCCCTACCTAAAGTCAGACACATCTTCTGAGACACCCTTCTGTAGTCTCAGGACTCTTATAATGAGATGAGAGACAGAGGCAGAATTCCCAGAAGCTCACAGACCAGCTACCCTGGAATACCTGGTGAGGACAAGAGATCCTATGTCAAACAAGGTGGAAGGCGATCATGGACATCTGAGGTTGTCTTCTGAGCTCTGTACATGAGCTGTGTGACATGCACACACACACACTCCTACAAATAGATACGCACTTGCCCCCCCCAAATAAGAAAGATAAAAAGAAAGAGGTAGTGGAGAAGGAAGAAATCCGGGGGGCTAATAGCATGCTACCCATGGTTGCCTTTAGGGGCGGGACTCGGTGAAGCCAAGTGGGTACCGGTGGGCAGGAGTGGGTACGAGTAGTCAATGCCGTGAAGTAGAGCTTGTAGTTTTCTAGACTCCCATTTTTTATCATTGTAATGAGCTTGTGTTATCTAAGCCACTCACTGAAAAATGATAAAAAAAAAAAAACCTCATGATGTGGGGCCCATGGATTTTAATATGATCTCAGACACCCTCCCATCTAAGCTCATTTCTCTGGGTTTTCATGGACTAGCTCTAGGCCCGTGTCACAAACAGGCCTCAGGCACTTAGGGAGATGGTGCCAGGTTATGCATCTTTTAGGACTCAGCCAGGCTCCCTCCAGGCTGTTCTCTGGAATGGCTTTTAACTTCTGAGTAAAGGAGGTGTATCAGCCAGCTACTGCTGCATACCAAGTATCCCCACCCTGAAAACAGCAACTAGTGATGCTCCCTGCTGAGTCCCCAGGTCTTGATTGATCTCAGCTGGGTTTATTGGCGTGTCTCTGATTAGTTGACCAGTTGTCTAGTGGGTCCCCAGTGACATGAGCTGTATGACAACGTGGCTTTCCTTTGAGTGTCTCTCAGGTTCCTCCCCCATGCTGGATTGGGCTCATCCTCATGAGAGAGAAGCACATGTGCATGGAGAAAGGCATGTGTGCACAGGGAAAGCAGCCAGCACCCTTGCAACCCCTTTCTGCATCCCGGCTGCTAATGTCCCTTGGGTACAGCAAGTCACATGAGCAAACTAAGATTCTCGGGAACCGTGGGACGTCATTACCAAGGACCTATATACTGGCAGGCCAGACTTTGCCGCAGAGATCAGCTGAGAGCTGTTGACGATCAGGGGTGACTGCAAGCCTGGCTATCGGGGAGCCCCCACACTGGTCACCAAGCCTCCTCCTCAGTGGGATAAACTCGGGGGTAAAGAAGTCTTCATGGGACTGTCACCAGAATGGAGACCACAAAACCAAACAGAAAGAGCCACATCTCCAGCTATGAGTAGTCAGAGATCAACCTTCAGGAGTTTATTGCCAAGGCCTTGAGTGTCATTTGTCCTAGGCGCCCATTAAACAGTCTGGTCTCTTCCTGCCTCTTCTCTTCCTACCTTATATAATTCCTCACTCCACTCAAACACACACACACACACACACACACACGTGAGCGGCTAGAGTCAGAGGCTTTTCTTTTTCTCCTGAGATAGGATCTCGTGTAGCCCAGGCTGGCCTCAAACTGACTATGTTGCAGAGAATGATCTTGAACTCCTGGTCCTTCTGTTTCCGCCTCCCCAGTGATGGATGCCACCAGGTCTAACTCTAATCCAGGAACTGGCTGTAAGAAACTTCCATTTATTTTAAAGCTTTGCCCCAGGTAGCTTCCCCTCCTGTGCTGCCACTGAGGGCTGAAGTTAGCTGAATCCTGTCGCCGTGTTGCTGTCTGTCCCCTGCTCTCCTCGGCATATGCTCAATCCGACGGTCCATTGTTTTGTCCGTGGGGACTGGGCTGTAGTGACAGAGTTTGCCATTTCCCAAGTTCAGGATCTATTGCTGCTCACTTCGAATTTATCCTGCTCCTCATCACCCAGGGAGCCAAGACCAAGGCGGGCTCTTGGCTATCTATTATCAGTCTGTGCTGGAGAAGGAGGACAGGCTCACCCGGGAGTGCCAGGAGGTGGGCCGGGGCTGGGGAGATGGAGCACTCATTCAATAAGGCACCAATATTTATTGTGAGTCAGCTGAGGGTCCGGAGCTGCAGAGAAACTGGGCCACAGGGACAGGCGCACACACTGACATACTGCTTGTGCCAGTCTTCCAGCAAGAGCCAGAGAGGTAGGCTGCGAGGGTTTAAAAGCTGGAGGCTTGCACAATAGAGGTGGACATAGACATCCATACAAGCCTGCTCAGAGGCCATGCTGAAATTCATTATAAAAAGGTCCCTGAAATCATGTGTGATGGCACATGCCTGTGATCCCAGGACTTGAGAGGCAGAGGCAGGAGGATTGCCGTGAGTTCAAGGCTAGCCTGGTCTACACAGCACATTCCAGGGTTACATAGAGATCTTGTCTCCAAAAACAAAGAAATTAAAGTTCATGAAGCAGGCCTGGTGGCCTATATCTGGAGGCAGAGGCAGGAGGATTGCTGTGAGTTCAAGGCTAGCCTGGTCTACACAGCACATTAAAGGCCTACATTGAGATTTTGTCTCCAAAAGTAAAGAAATTAAAGTTCATGAAGCAGGCCTGGTGGCCTACATCTGGAATCCCGGCACTTGGGAGGCGGAAGCAGGAGGATTGCTATGAGTTTGAGATCAGCCTGGTCTGTACAGTAAGCCCTAAGCTAGCCATGACTGCACAGTAAGATTCTGCCTCAAAAAAAAAAAATAGATGAGAGATAGAGAAGTAAACAGAGAAAATAGCGAAGACAAAAATAGATGATATATAGAAGATAGGTAGATGATAGATATAAAATAAATAGATAGTAGGAAAATAAATGATCGAGAGACAAACAGTTCATTAAGCCAATGCAGCGGCACAGGCCTATTGCCCTAGCTCTAAAGAAGTTGAAGCAGGAGGCTAGAAAATTGAAGATCAATGTGGACTACATCGCCAATGAGATTCCGCCTTGGTTTGTTTGTTTGTTTGCTGTTAGTTTGTTTTTACATAATACTTTATTGACTCTTTGGGAATTTCACATCATACACCTGATCACACTCACTTCCCAGTCTTTCCAGTGACCTTGTGCCTGCCCCCTAAAGAAAAAGGAAAAAAGTCCAATTTGTGTTATCTATAGACTCACTGGAGCATGGTCGAACTCATAGTGACCATTACTCCTTAAATAGAACCATGTCCATCCCCTCCCCCATGTCTGCTGGAAACCGTCAGCTGTGGAGCGCTAACGTCAGCATCCTTATTACACTTTTTAAGAGTTATCTTCGGTGGCTTTCTGTTCAAGATGCTACTCTTTGGTGGAGTGTGGTTGGGGGAGGGCTGGGGTTGCGCAGACGCTTTCCATGCCCGTCTTTCTCAACAGTGTGTCTGCAGCCATCAATATCACTGCCAAAGCAGCTTCCTTACTCTTTACAGACAGCCGAAGCACAGATCATGAACATGCCCCCTCCTCCTGCAGTAGGACCAGGGACCCAAACAAGGCCCTCAGAGGCAGCCCTGATCATAGACATCACCATGGCCTCAAGATGGTAGCACAGGCCACTCACCTCAATATGGCTCCCAGTGGCAGCCCAGCCCATGGACACCAGCATGGCTTGGCTTCAGGCTGCGGCATAGACCATGGATATAGGCAAGGTATTGGGTGATAACACGGGTCTTGGAAATCAACCCAGGCCCCTGCTGCATCCAGACCACTGACCCACACATGGCCCTCAGTGGCATCATGGAGCACAGTGTCTCTTTAAGGAGGGCCAGTCTAGGAACTGTTCTTCATCTTGGACCTGTCATTTCCTGGGCCATCCCAAGGCTGAGCAGTGTGTTGGGAGTTGCTATTGCACTCTGCCTCTGTGTAAGCTGCAAACCACTGCACACACCCCACTGAGCCCACTGGTCAATGGCGTGTTCCACGGTGTTCAATCTCAGTCCCCTCACCGAAGACAGACCCTTAAAAGAAACCCCACACTAGCTCAGAATTGAGTATAATAGAGGGTTATTTATTTAGGGGTAGACTCACAGATCATAGTCCTCTGCTCAAACAGGGAGCAGCAACCGAATCCCGCAGCTGGAAGAGAGGCCGGACAAGTGCTTTACATTGGCATTTATAGTCTAAAAGGGCACGCCCAAGTGGGCAGATAACTTAAAGGCTACTGGCTGTAGGAATTCCTACAGCACCTCCCCCTTTTGTTTAAATAAAAAAGTTCTAAGCCTAATACAAAATTATATACAATAAGAACAAATATCAGATATAAAAATTAAAATTGCAACCAGCATAAACAATATCAAGCAAGAGACATGTGGAGACATGCGGTAAATGTTTCAATAAGTATCCTATCCTAATGAGTTTAAGTCTTATATAATAAATAACTTGACCAAGTTATGAGAAGAAAGTAACTACAACTATCTAATCTTCAGCCCCATTGAAGACCTGAGAAGGGAAATAATATTACTAGAGTAAGCAGGAAGTGCAATCAAGCAACTTCCAAAATGTGCAACAAATGACAGAGACAACTGGCTACTTAGGCAATGACCCAAAGTCTCATTTGCAACGTTGGAGCAACAAACTTTGGCTCAGGCCTAGAGTAACTGACAGACCATTTTCAGAGACAGGAAATTTTTTCAAAACCGTCTTACCCTGTCTTAGCAAGATTTGACAGTCTTTTTTCTTGTACCCTGCTTGTCCTGTCTGGACATCATGCATTTTGTCAGTGGACAAAGCATGGGCAGTTCCTTTCTCAAAGGCCTGTTTTGCCAAGAAGAAAACAAGCTCCAAGTGGAGTGTCTTCAGTGCTCAACATTCTCTCAGGAATAGATCAGTACTGCCAGGAGCAATCGTGTCTCACATCAACAGAACCCTAAGTTATTTAAATGCCATATTCTACAGTTCTTTGAAGTGGTTGAGGATTACCTATCTATGTGGAATATAGTCTCTATGTATCTAAAGAACCTGATTTGTCTAACTATAAGTATGGCAAACATGGATGATTATTAACATATAAATCTTAATACCTATGTAACTTAAAGACTAAGACTTCATATTAGAATATTAAACAATCTTTAAACAACTGTGCAAGAAATGAGGACAATGACCTCAAAATGTAAACAATATATAAGTATCTTGATCAGAGGTAGAAATGTATATTGCAATATGATAATTATAGCCTAAAATTGTATCACTGTACAAAATGTCTTAAGCAGAGGTAGAAGCATGCATGCATACAATATGAAAAAATACCTTTGCCTAGGTATACAAATATTGTAGATGAAAATAGGAACATATTCAATATAATTTAAATTTGTATCAATATATAAGAATCTGTATCAATATAAATTGCCTATGAATAATAGCTCACAAGTTTTCACTCCATTGCTCACTATTATTATTAGTGTAAGCTCACACTAATCTGTTATCCCATTCACCTCACCCTTGCCACGGCCATCACACCTCCAGTTCCTGTCCACAGCTCATATACTGCTCCACTCCTCCATCTTTCCCACCTCGGCAGCATGCATCCTTTCAGAGTTCTGGCTTCCACCACCCCCGAGTGGCTGGCCAGCTTCTACAGTCCCTCCAACAGTAGAATGTAAACTGGCCAAGCCACAACCCACCCCCAAGACCTACCCCTAGCCAATATCCAGCGTTCCCCTGTCTCATTTTTGAAAATGTCCATGAGCAGGCTGGAGAAACAGCTCTGTGATTAAGAGCATTAGATCTTCTTCCGGAGGACCCAGGCTCAATCCCCAGCACCCACATGGCAGCTCACAGCCCTCTGTAACTCCAGTTCCAAGGGATCTGACTCCCTCACACTGGTACACATAAAATAAAATAAATTATAAAAAAGTTCATAAGCACATACTTAGAGCCACCAGTTCCATTCATAAAACCATCCTTAATTCAATGAACATGTTCAGACTGTATGTCAGAAGGGTTATTAGAGCATTATTTATAGAGACATCTGTAAATCAGCCACAGAGGGTGGAAGCAGATGAACAACCTGTGACCCATCCCCAGAATGAGAGCCATGTGGGATTCGAATACATGACCTAGAAAAGGGTGCCTTGATACACAGAAAAGCCCCAAAATGCAAACTGAGAGGCGACACCCAAGATGTCTGTGCATAAATACTTTTGAGCACAAATAAAATAAGATGATAAGATGCTGTTTTGAAGTTGGGTGTGGTAGTGTATGCTTGTAATTCCAGAACTTGGGGAGGGGACACGGGGGAATCTCAAGTTCAGAGCCAGCCTCAGCTAAATGATTTTGAGGCCAGTTTAGATTACAAGAGACCTAGGAGATATGGAGAGAGAGGGAGAGAGAGAGAGAGAGAGAGAGAGAGAGACAGAGACAGAGAGAGAGACAGAGAGAGAGACAGAGAGAGAGACAGAGAGAGAGAGAGAGAGAGAGA
>JAQHUG010000141.1:4831944-4883704 GCA_028555095.1 Dicrostonyx torquatus
ACCAACTCCCTGAGAATGCAAAACTGTAAAGGAGTTCTTGAGGCAGAGAGAATATGACACCAGACAGAGATGCGAACGCACACAGTAAACAGACGCTCTCCAAATAGGAAAAAAAAAAAAAAGACAACGAAGGCAAATATTTAAAACGTTATTTTCTCAGTTTAGTCACTTTAAAAAATAATTGCATGCGTATGGACAAAAATACAAACGGTCTTCGGGGGTTTATACCATATGCAAACGCATGCCAGCGATAGCGCAGACCATAGGAGGGGGAAATTGACAAGCTAACGCACAGGTCTTGCGCTAGGCGTCTATTAGCAGGCTATTATTTAAAGACAGACTGTCAGGTGTTGAAGACATCTGTGGAAAACTCTGGGCAACCAGTAAGACGCTTCTGAGAAACAGTAATGAGGAAACTGATAACGGAGACAAAGCGAACCACCTAAGTGAGCAAACAAATAAAATTAGTCATGCATTGTGCTGAAAGAGAAAAGCTGAAACAAATAGAAAATATTTGACAATTGGGAGATTTAAATCAAGCCACATCTATGCGGCATTAAAATACAAATTGAAAGACTTCCCCTGAAAGGCAGGGATTCTTCGAGTTGAGTTTAAAATCAAGACCTAATCTGTGCTATCTATACGGAGTTTGCTTTCCTTTAGCTAGTGGGAGGGGGGCGCACATGAAGGGGGCATATGTGTGCTTGTGGAGATCGGAGGATGACTTTGGGCCATCAGTTCTCTTCCCAACCTGATTGATTCAGGGTCTCCAGGCCAGGTAACTTACAAGTTTCTGATTTTCCCAACTCCACCTTCCGTCTCTCCATAGGAGTCCTGGGATTACAGATGTACATCATTGCATCCAGCCTTTAAAGATTTTATTTTGTTTAAATTGTGTGTGTGTGCATGTGTGCGTACGTGTGTGTGTGCATGTGTGTGCGCATGTGTGTGTGTGCATGTGTGTGCGCATGTGTGTGTGTGCATGTGTGTGTGCGTGTGTGTGTGTGCGTGTGTGTGTGCGTGTGTGTGTGTGTACATGAGTGCAGGTGCCCATGGCAACAGATCCTTGGGAACTGGAGTTACAGGCAGTTGTGACCTTGGCACTGAACTCAGGTCCTCTGCAAGAGCAGCAAGCACTCTTGACCACTGGGCCATCACTCTCGTTCCACATTAAGCTTTTTTTAAAAAGAAAAGAAAAGAAAAGAAAAACCACGGGTTCTGGGATCAAATCCAGGTTGTCAGGCTTTCACGACAAACACTTTAACCCACTGAGCCATCTCCCTGTCGCAGAAACATGCCCTAAACGCAGAGGCAGAAGTAAACTGCTGGAGTATTGGCTCCCACTACCCACACAAACAGTCTCAAAAGTAGCCACATTAATAGCAGCCAAACTAGGTTGCAAAATATTACCAAAGACAACGAGAGGTATTGCTTGCTTCATAAGTGAGGATCAACTCATGAAGGCATCGTGAGCATCTTAAAGCAGTGGTTCTCAACCTGTGGATCATAACCCCTTCGGAGGTCAAACAACCCTATCACAGGGGTCATGCATATCAAATATCCTGCATATCGGATATTTACGTTGCAATTCATAACAGTAGCAAAATTACAGTTATGAAGTAGCAACAAAAATAATTTTATGGTGGTAGTGGGAGATCACCACAACATGAGGACCTGAATTAAAGGGTCCCAGCATTAGGTAGGTTGAGAACTAGTGTCTTAAAGAATGCACCTAAGAACAGAACCTCAGGTTATACACAGGAATGACAGCCGAGTGTTGGAAAGACAACTATAAATCTGCACACAGGGCTGGAGTCTCAACACTTCCATCCCAGCACATGGCTGACTGGATAAACATAATGAGTAGGAACACAGATGTCCCAACCAGATGAGGCCCTGATGTTCGGAGAGCACCCAGCCAGCAATAGCATATTCTTCCTGAGTGCATGTGGGCTACATTCTAGGCCACGAATGCACTAGAATAGATTAAAATGGCACAAAATGCATGATATAGCCATGAACAAAGATGTTGATATCATTAACAGAGTTAAAAGTATTTAAAATTAAGTGCCATACGTCTAACGAGTCCCAGAGAAAGTCACAGACTGATTATAGGCTATTTCTGAACTGAATAAAAAAAAAACATACACACTGAAATTTGTGTGGTGTAGCAGACACAATGCTTCAAGAGAAATTTTTAATATTCCACCCCAAATAGGAGGGAAGCCATGTCTCAAATTGTCTAAATTTTGGTTTTAAGAACTGATAAAGGCTGGGGAGATGGCTCGGTGGGAGAATACTCGCTGTGCACTCATGAGGAACTGAGTTCAAATTCCCAGCACCAATGTTAAAAGCTAGGTATGGCTCTGTGTGTGTGTGTGTGTGTGTGTGTGTGTGTGTGTGCAACTCAAAGGCAGGAGGCAGAAACAGGTGTGTCCAAGAGTTAGCAAGCCATATTGTGGTCTCCATCCACATGGGCATGCACTCTGTGTGCACATGTGTATATTCACAGACATGCACCACACACATACAATACACAAAAACAAATAGGTGAATTAATTAATTAATTCCTCTGTGGAACAACAGAGGCCTATTAGAACCTGTTAAGCGACTATGGAGGGCCTTACCAAAATAGAGAAAACTGGAGAAGGTGCTCTCAGAGTTTATGTAAGGGGAGACACAATACTACAAGTCATGGGTGGCAATAAAGAAAACCAAACTAGGGGCTGGAGAGATGGTTCAGTGGTTCCGAGCACCTGCTCATCTTGCAGAGGATCCAAGTTCAGTTTCCAGCACCCACATCCGGTGGCTCACAACTTCCTGTAACTCCAGCTCCAGGGATATCTACTACCTCTGCCCCAGTGGCTACCTAAATATACAGGGCATACACACTCACACACACACACACACACACGTACATAATTTTAAACAATAAAAATAAATATTAAAGAAAGTAAGGAAAAATTTAAAATAGGTAGTGGACTGAAAGTTCCTAGAACTGAAAATCAGAAAATGTCTACATGGAAAGAACTTCATTATTCAAAAAGAGGTGGTTGTGAAGACACGCTTCAGTAAGATCTCAGGCTACAGCTCATTTTTACATTCCCGTCCACGGATCTCAAGAGGTACTTGGAATCTGTCCCTCCTGACCAGAGTCTGGCTCTTCCACTTACTGAGTTACTTATACCAAACCCATCAGGGGATTGACTGTATTTGTCTTTCCCAAAGAGTTCTTCAGAGAAACTTAAGACCCCGAAGCTATTGATGGATAAGAAAGAAACAGTTGAACTGGCTGGTTTTGCCCTTGTCTAGAGCTCTCAAGATAGTGATTAGAGTGGATGTACACAAGGTACTGCTGGCCCCTCTCCAAAAGCCTTGCAGGGATTGGCTCGCCACTCCACCCCAGTTGACATTTGGGGCAAGTCATATTTGCAGAAATCACAACTAAGAAATTCCTTCTCATGGGGATTTGGAAATGGACCACCCTTCAGGATTTTCAAAGCCTTGGGTAGTGCCAACAAAAAGTCTGGCTGGGACTGGAGTGTTGACAGGACCACGAGAACATGCTTCCCAAATGAAAGTCGTGGAATGTCAATCCCACATGAAGGACCTGGGTGAAATGGCCTAGGTTTTCTCGAGAAAGCATTAGTCTATGAATCCACCAGACAGATTTCTGGCACAATGGCCCTAAAACATGCATGTGTGGTAACTTAGACAGATTAAAGAGATGTAGTTAGGAGTTGGAGAGGTGATGGTTCAGTGCTTGAGAGTACCAGTTGAATGTTTCTTCAAAGGGACCTGGATTTGGTTCCCAGCACCCACATGGTGGCTTACAACAGTCTGTAACACCCTCTTCTGGTCTTTGAGGACACTGCAAGCATGTGGCACACATACATACATGCAAGCAAAAAAAAAAAAGCATCATTCACATAAAATAAAAACAAATAAATCTTTTTTTCTTTTTTTTAAAAAAAAAAGAAGAAGAAGAAGATGTTGCTTTCTGTCCGAGTACTCCCATGTGCTGTTAGGGACAGAGAGTTGAGTGGAGTTTTTACTGCTGCAATTTTTATTCTCATGCATGTTGTTCTTCTCATCTAATTTCAAATATATTACTTGAAGTATAGATATTGTTCTATGTGGATTTGAATATAACAATTCTGTATATGTGCATAAAAAGAAAGATATATTAAAGGAAGAATAGTTTAAACACTAAGAAAGGAGAAAGGAAAAAGCAATGAAGAGCAGAAATTAATAATATTGAAGATTTCACATTCAGCTGGGCATAATGAAATGATAAGTCACTGTAAAGATCAAAGTGTAGCCAGACTGATAAGGAAAACAAAGTTAGAAGCCCAAGAGATGGTTCAGTCAATAAAGTTCTTTCGGTGCAATCATGAGGGTCTGAGTCCAGATCCCCAGCACCCATACAGAAAGCCAGGAGAAACAGAAGCTGGGGTGGCAGAGGCAGGGAGACCTGTGGAGCTCACTGACCAGCCAGCTTAACCATAGCAGTGGGCTCCAGGTTCAATGAAGCATCTTACCTCAAAAAAGTAAGTTGGAGAATAACTGAAGAAGACACTGGACATTGTGTCTCAACACATGCACACACATGAACACACACACACACACACACACACACGGAGAAAACAAAATTATCACTAATGAGCATAAAAGAGGAGTCATCACTCCAGATCCAACAGACACCAGCAAGGTGATAAAGAAACGCTCTGTCTTGAATTGAATGGGCAAAGTTCTTGAAAGATAAATTATCAAAGCTCATTCAAAAAGTGACACATAAGCCAGCCAGTCTTACATTACTAAAGAGATTATACGAGTACTTTGCAATCTTTTCTATGAAGGAAACCATGCACATCACATGGCAAGTCCTTCAAACATTTCTGGAAAGAATGTTATAACACTATGTGAATACCTTAAGATAAACAGACACTTCACAACTGTTAGGGGAGGCCAGGGCCTCCTTAACACAAAAGCCAACAGAATGACAAGAACAAAAAGCTTCAAGAATCTACAGGCTTCTTAACCTTCAATGCCAGAAGTAAGGTGAACAACTGGGTCCAAGGATGCAGTCTGAGGACATCCTGGGGTAGGAAGCTGTCATTTCCAAGAGAATCACACCCTGGTGTCTTATCACTACTGCCACAGGAGAATACAGCTCCACCCTAAGCCCCATGGAATTGGGGTGCTCATGTCAAGGCATTCAGAAAAATATGAGGTTACGGTTAAAGCAGGGGATTTTAATATGGTGAATAATTCAATAAGAGAGATCAAAATTCATATTCTTATATGAGTCAGGAAGAATGGAAGCATGTTCAGTAATTTTAATCCTTATTAAATCAAGAATGCATACAAACTAGCATTACTTCTAATATAAATAAAATATGCATAGAGTATATAATTTATCAAGTAGATAGGAAAATTAAATTATAATAATTTTTTTAAGATAACCAGTAGTGGGGAGCTGTCTTGGTGGGTAAAGTGTTTGTTGTATGAACAGGAAAATTGAAATCTCCATCCTCCAGAACCTACATTAAAGCTGGTCATGGTGACACCCATCTGCAACCCAGAGAGTGTGGAGCACTGGTCCCCAGTATTTGTTAGCCAGACATTCTCATCAAAATGGAAAGTTCTGGGTTTAGTGGAAGAGAAGAAGTATGGAGACTTTGGTGAGTAAAGAGCTTCCTATACAGGTGTGAAGACCTGAGATATGGAGGTGTGAAGACCTGAGCTATGCAGCTGTGAAGACCTGAGCTATGCAGGGGTGAAGACCTGTGCTATGCAGGTGTGAAGACCTGAGCTATGCAGGGGTGAAGACCTGAGCTATGCAGGTGTGAAGACCTGAGCTATGCAGATGTGAAGACCTAAGTCAGATCCCTCAGTACCCACCAGAATAAGCATACCAAAAAAACCCAAAGATAAACAAAGAATATGCCTGCAATGTTATCCCTGGGGAGGGAGACCCTGGAAGATCCCTGGGCCAAGATGGTAAACTAATTTAGGCCAAACAGGAAAGTTCCAGGGAAAGAAAGGTGGGCATAGGGCAGAGAGCAAGCAAGACCCTGTCTCAAAAGATAATAACAAAGGATAATAGATAATAATGTATTTTATATTACTATTAGTGTATAATAATAATTATTAAAATAATTATAGTGTATAATAATAATAGAGAGTAACAGAAGAAGACCCCTGATGTCACCCTCTGCTGCATGTGCACATATGCACACATATACACACACATACACACACATACATATCATCACAAGCGCAAACACAAAAGTAAAACAAAACAATCATCCTAAATAAAAGCAAAAGTAATTTAATTGAAAACATGCAAAAAGTGGTCATAATTAACCTGGATATGCCAACCATCATTTGCAAAAGAAGAGGAATTACAATTTGATTTAAAACAGCAAAATCTTTTTTTAAAATATTTCTGGGCACTGGCTAGTTTTTGTCAGCTTGACACAAACAAAAGTTACTTGGGAAGAAGGAGTCTCAGCTGGAGAATGGCCTCCATCAAACTGGACTATGAACATGTCCATGAGGCGTTTATTGATTAACGATTGATCCAGAAGGACCCAGTCTACTCTGGGTGGTGCCACCCCTAGGCAGGCAGTTCTTGGGTTGTATTAGAAAGCAGGTTGAGCAAGCCATGCAGAACAAGCCAGTAAGTAGCCTTCTTCATGGCCTCCATTTCAGTTCCTGCCTCTCAGTCCTGCCACAGCTTCTCTTGATGATGAACTATAGCCTGGAAGCCAAATAAACCTTTCTTCTGCAAGTTGCTTCTGCTGAGTGCTTTCTCACAGAGATGGAAATGAAAGCAGGACGACATGGCTGAGAGGAAAACATGAATTTCAACAAACAAATCCCAATGTTAAAGAAAGAAAGTGGGCTGAGGGTGGAGTTCAATTTTTGAACCATTGGTGTAGGAGGGTCCTTCTATATTTGGGTTGCTTTCATTGATTGAATAAAGAAACTGCCTTGGCTTTTTGATAGGGCAGCCCTTAGATGGGCAGAATAGAGAGAACAGAAGGCTGGGGATAAGGGAAGTGTGGCAGACGCCATGTTTCTCCAGCCCAAGATGGACTTTGGTTAGAATCTTCCCGGTAAGCAACGACCACGTGGTGATACACGGATGACTAGATATGGGTTAGACTAATATGTATAAGAGGTTAAAACTAATGGGCCAGGCAGTATTTAAATGAATACAGCTTGTGTGTAACTATTCCGGGTATAAGCTAGCCAGGGCCAAAAGCAGGCCCATGACCGGGAGCGGGTTGCTGGGGAACACAGCCCCCACAGCCCACTCCTCAGTGGGGGCACAGCCCTGCTCATTACTACAAACCATGGCTTAACACACCCGGGGTCCCAGAGTTTATGTCTGTCCTGATGAAGAGTGAGGAGGTGTGGTGGATAAGACATGAAAATTCTATGCGAAAGGCTGCTGCTGACATGACACCAACATCACATGAACTGGACTTCTAAACCCAAAGGATTATTAAAAATAAAGGATTTAATTAATCAGAAAAAGCATGCCCATTCTGAATCTAAATTTGTATGTATCACAAAAAAAGAACCAAAGCACAGAACACATAAAATACAAATTGACATACCACAGGGAGAAACAGAAATTCACCATCATAGTGAACAATTTGTAATAATATCTCAATAATTGGTTGACCAGACAAAAAAAATTTACCAAGAATATAGACAATCTGCAAACAGATTTGAGAAAGAATTCCATAGAGGGGCTGCACTCAGGAGGCAAAGGCAGAAAGATATATATGAATTTTAAGGTAGCATGGTCTACATAGCAAGTTCCAGGCTATCCAGGGATACATAGCTAGACTCTGTCTCCAACACAATTTGTGTGTGTTTCAAAATCTGTATATACGAACCAGTCAAAACAGCGTGTTTTGTGATTCCAGCACTCAAGAGACTGAGGCAGGAGGATCACAAGTTTGAGATCAGCTTGAACAATGAGAGAGAAAGAGAGAGAGTCCTAAATAAGTAATTGCAAAATTATTCCATGCAAAAATTGTAAGGATACAACTTATGCAATATTTAGAAGGTTTCTATTTTCACTGTGCCGGTAGACTCAGAAAGTATTCATCAGCTGAAGAAATCCAGAGGACACCAGCAGAATAGACATAATGAACGCAGAAAATGTTAAAGGTAAGATTTAAGATGGAAGTCACAAAATACAGTTCAAATTGGAAGAAATACCAAAGCCTAAAAACAGCTTTTTGAGAAAAGTTTTGCAAAAATAAGGTCACCTTGGTGGGGGGTGCGGGGGGCTGGGAAGATAGCCAGTTGATAGAGCACTTGCCACACAAGCGTGAGGACCTGAGTTCAATCCCCAGCACCCATATGAAAAGGTCTGGTCCTGCACCTGTAGTCCTCAAGGCAGGAGGCAAAGGCAAGTGTGTGCATTCCTGGAGTTGCTGGCCACCCAGTCCAGCATAATTGGTGGGCTCCAGGTCATGGGAAGACCCTATCTGAAAAGATAAGATGTACAGCAAGTAAAGAAGATTCTGCCTGCCACCTCCACACGCCTGTACACAGCATGTGCAAGCACACACACACACACATGCACACGCACAGATACACACACATTTGTTTAAAAAAGACTATTTCCTTGCAAAATCAGTCAGAGCAAAACAAAGAAGCACTGGGGAGGAAGGCTGTAAAATAATCCAAAGAATTAAACAGGGATCACAACTGGCAAAGCCACAGTGCTTAAACCCATGGAAAGGAGAGCCTGAAAAACCTTAGTGATAAATTGTAAAACCTAGACATAATGGATAAATTCTAGAGAAATACAACTTATCCAAGAAGCAGGAGGAAAACCTAGAGAGGCTAATGACCTTTAAAGAAATTGAATTATTAGCTAAAACTCTTCCAGGAAGGACACACACACTCCAAATGATTTATCAGCAATTTCTACCTGATGTTTTAGGAACTTCTCTTGCAGATCGTTTTGGAAAGAAAAAAAAAAAAGTCACCTGCCTCAGACCATCTGAAAGGCTACCATAATCTTAATCCCTAAGGCGGATAAGGATAACACCAGCAAAGAAAAAAAATCAGTTGAATCTCTTGCAAAAGGTAGTTAATTGATATAAAATGAATCTTTTATTTTTCAGCAGAAAATTTCAAAATCTCAGAGGTCTGGGACAGCCAACATGGATTTTTTTTCCCTGTATCATTGTGTGTTCCACAGGAGGCAGCTGAGGCTCCAGAGTGTGACAGAGGGACCCAGGGTAAGGTCCTTGTCTCACTTAAGCCCTGCAAACCACGTGGTTTCTGAACAAGAAGAGCCTGGGGAAACCTTGTGGGATGATTTTAACCTCCAGGAACAGAAATGGCTTACATTGTTGTTGTGACCTTGACTTGTGTGCCCCGCCACACACTGATCTGAATTCACGTGCTGAAGACCAGCCCTCAATAGCTTAAGAAGTACTGACCTTGGAAATGGGAAATTTAAAGACAATAAAATGACCTTTAATGACATCATATGAAATGAAGTCATATGAATAGATTCTTTAGTCTGACAAGAGTCCTTATAAAAGATAGACATCTCAACAATATGGTCCCTAAACAAGACCTGCATGACACCACCAGCTGACAATGCGACATGAATGGGGGACTCGCACAAGGCCCCACCCCTAAATGAGAGCTGTAGTCAATCAATAGCTAAGGGAGGGAGAACCAGTCTTCTCCAGGGATGAGCCACCGGATAGGATACCCAACCCCACGAAATCATCCCTAAACACATGGACATAACAGCAACACTGAGTGGGATTTAGCAAGCTATCTTTATATGTTTATATGTATGTATGCATATTGCAATCATAAAGAAACAATAAAGAGACAGAATTTGAGAGGGGGGGTCAGTGGGCATGGAGATGGAGGAAGAAGACAGAGGAGGAAGAGACGGAAATGACATAAATGCAATATTCATATATGAAATTTAACTTAATTTAATTCAACTAAATTTTTGAGAAAGAGAGAGAGGGAGGGAAGGAGCAAGGGAGGGAGGGAGGGAAGGAGAGAGAGAGAGAGAGAGAGAGAGAGAGAGAGAGAGAGAGAGAGAGAAGAGAAGAGAAAAGAGAGGAGATTGGACTCCAGACATACCCTGAGTAAAGGCCATATGGGCACACACTGTAGGATAGCATCCACAGTCAATGAGAGAGGCCTTGAAAAGAACATCCTAACACCATACTCTTGGACTTCCAACCTACAGAACAGAAGAACTATGTCTGCAGCACCATAAGCCTCTTCTGTAGCACCGCAAGCCACGCCTTCTGCAGCACTGTAAGCTACACCTTATACAGCACCGTAAGCCACGCCTTCTGCAGCACCATAAGCCACTTCTGTAGCACCATAAGCCACGCCTTCTGTAGCACCGTAAGCCACGCCTTCTGCAGCACCATGGAGAGAGCAAATCAACGTTTCCCCCTCACTCCTTTGCCCTCCCGTGGTCCCAATAGGGCAGCAAATCGTGCTGCTCTGCTCCTGGGAGTGGTGCTTTGAACACTGCTTATTCTCTGCACCATGAACACAGGTATAAAAGTCCCTCCATGAAATATCTCCTGTGAATTCTTGAGTTAAGGACAAGCAGCTCAGAAGAAGGTGTGCACAGGTTAACCTCTGGCCTGTGCACACAAGCACAAACACACACGAAGAAGAAGAGGAAGAGGAGGGGGAGGAGGAGAAAATGGAGCAAAAGCACAAACTGCCATTTTCTAGGACAGAAAGTGTGAGGGCTCATAACTATTGGAGAAGTGGTAGGAACTCCTGAGATGTCCCCTAAGTTTGAACCCAGATCCTTTGTACTGGCTTCAGATGATGTGTGTTGGTAAATAGATCAATGACAAAGAAAACCCTACCTAGACCCAACTTCCCACCCACCAAGACATGGAGGCCATCAGGTACCCTCATCCTCCACTGGGGTGGACTGGATGTTGACAGAATCACTTTGAAAAAGCATTTACCAGTTACTGTAAGAACGCATGCTAGCCTCAGGCTCCAGGAACAGGCAGAGGTGCACAGAGCCTCCCATCTCAAGGTTTCTCTTACTTCTGTGTTCAAATGCAAAATCTGGGGCTGGGGCTGTAGCTCCACCGATAGAGTGCTCGCTTAGCGTTCCCAAAGCCCCAAGTTGAATCCCCAGTGCCACATAAATGGTGTTGCATATCTGTATTCCCAGAACTGCCAAGGTGGACTGCAAAGGATCAGAAGTTCAAGGTCATCCTCAGATACACACCAAGTTTAAGGCCAACCTGACATGCGTGAGAAAGAGAGAGACTCTGTCTCCAAAAAAATAAATGCTTCGTGCCACGCCTTAAAAAACTATTTTTAAAATTGCAAGTTCTGGTGTGGTCACTCTGGAATCAGACCCTGAAATTCTGCATTTGACATCAGAATCACCATGCTGGGGACCACGCTACATACAAGCATTCATAGTGGCATTTCTAATTGCCCGGATTCTAATTTCTACCAGAAGCAGACAGTGCAAATAAATCGCATAATATTCATGTCCTGGGATACTACTTAGAAATGAAAAGGAACAAGCCACAACTATTCCCATTAAAAATGCATGAATCCCAAAATGCATTACAGAGTCTAAGAAGGAAAGCAAGGGGGAAAAAAAATCTACTGTATGGCTTCCTTATAGCATGAAGTCAGACAGTCGGGCAGAGCTAAATTAATGTGTTGTTTAGGAAAACCAGCACACCCAGTAGAACTTTGTAAAAGGGGGGAAGGGCGGCGAGGAAGCAATTGGTGTGAAAGTCTGGCGGCAGAGAGAGTTGCAGAAGGATAAATACACAGGGGCCTTCTCCCAGCCCGGCAGTGCTCCGTTTCTCATGGTGGAAGTGAATGTATGGGTGTTCTAGTTTATTATTCTTCTTTAAACCATATGTGTACATTTTACACACTCTTTAGAATAAAAAAGTAGCAAGAAGCCCTTTTGTGTTTAAGTCCCAAATGACTTGTAAAATAAACCTAGTGAATAATAAGGGAGCCTAGGTTTTGAGACTCGAGGCTTCCGTGCATAGCTGGAATAAAACACCAAGTCAGGCAGAGTTGGCTCACAGGGAAGGAGAGCTTGGAGGACACGTTCTTGTTTCCTGTCTAAGACTCCCAGGGACATGAAAGAAGCCAAGGAAGGGTAGAGGGACACCGTGGACCCCATCAAGGTGCAGGCATGGGATAGAGCAGGCAAGCCCGTTGTGTGGGGCTGGGGTGGGATAGAGAAGCGCTGCCTATCCAACACTGTGTCTTCATCAGCTTGGAGACCTTTCAAAAGAAGCCTACCTTCCCTGTATGGGGACCCCATCAGCTCCCCACCTCCACACACATGCCACCACCAGTATGGGCACACCCTACTGGCAGCTTCATGAACCACAGCCAGATCTTAAACACCAACATTTCTGGCTTCAAACTCAAGGCCTCCCAGACAGGTGTGGTACCCTGGACAGATGCCTCCCAACCCCAAACCATAGCTACAGGGCCAGGCAGAAGCCTGCCACCCACAGCGATAGTGATGACATTGAATTTCAGTTGAGGAAGAAGCAAGATATAAATACATTCTGGAGCGCTATTAATGTCAATAACATTAGTGCAATTATTTCCAGACTAGTCAGAGTCAATAAAAGAACCATTGCAAATAAGCCGAGAGCCTAGAGGATGATGTGGAGGTGGGGTGCACAGCTGGCTGCTGCTGGGAGCACTGGACCTGGCTGCTGTGTGGCTTGGTTGGTAGCTGAGGATCCTCAAAATCCCTTTCTCCACTCCCCCCTGGGTCTAATGCCTTTGAGAAACCCAATGAGGCAGGAAAGTCACTCACAGCAACTCCTGAACCACACACAAGGAACCTCACATGGGGTGCACAGATGGGACCTGGCCCCCACCCAACAGCCCTGCTTCTCAGAAGGCTCCCTCCCCCTTGCTCCCCAGCACCTCTTGGAGCTTGCTGATGATGTGTTTACCAGCCTATCACGGCTACACCAGGCTCTGGATTCTCTGCCAGGAGCAGACAGGGATCCTTACTGCCCACAATAGAGCCCAGAGTAGGACTCAGTAAAAAGTCCAATTGGAAGATCCAGAGAGAACCCTGAGCTATCTCAGAGGCTTGGCCCAATGTTCTGGCTTCAAAAGGGGGTAGAATAAACTATCACTTCGTCCATTTACTGGCTGTGGTATTCTGGGTACCTTGTTCCATTTTCCTCAGCTGTAAAGTGGACATTACAATGATTCTCACTAGTCTTCTCGAGGTGCGAGTTACTAGAGAGGACAGGTGTCAGCTCAAGTCCCCCGTGCAGGCACCTATCCCAGCAAGCATAAAGCGTGGAGAATGAAGATTCCATGTCCCTATGCCCCCAGCCCATCTAGTGCATGGCACTGAATGGCCATGGGTGACCATAGGTGACCATAAATCAGCTGGAGCTGGACTAAAGTGAAGCCAGCAAGATAACTGTGGCATACAGTTTGGGGACACGCCTCATCACCAGCCCCTCACTCTGTTCCTACTAGACAAGCCCCATGGTAAGTAGTAAATGAATGGTAGATACTTTTATCAAAAAATAGTCCCCAGAACAATAGTCTAAGTAACCAATTAGACAATGTCTGTACAGAGAGCTCAGCTGAGCCCTCCAAAGACAACACAGGCAAGACCTTCTGTGGCTGAGGAAGTGAGGGTTGTCATGAAGGCTTTGGAGTGTCCCTCTGCCTTCATCAGCTCTACTGTCTCTGTGTCCACTGACATGGGGGGCTTCTGTAGCTCAGAAATTAAAAGCACTCTAACCACATGATAGAAAGAACCAGAAGAGAAGCTGGGAATCAAGATGTCTTGAAGGCTGAGTTATGAAGTTTGGTCATAAGCCAAATGGGCTGTAATTCCATCACTTGGAGGCTGAGGCAGGGGAATCATGAGTTCAAAGTCAATCCGGACTACACAGTAGGAACCCGTCCCCCCATGGGGTGAGGGGGAGAGATGAGAGACAAGAGAGGAGGAAGAGGGGGAAGGGAGGAGGAGGGATGGATTCAGGAAGACAAAAACATGCAGGAATGGAGAGGAAAAATGGTGAGGGGTAGGGTAGAGGCAAAGGCAGGAGAAAGAGGGGGTAAGGAGGAAACATGGTGAGGAGGAAGGATGGGATGAGGAAGGAGGAAGGGGAGGGGAAGCAAAGAGAATCTCTAGTTCTCACCTGGGTCTACACATAAACAAAACTACTGTGATAGTCTCCCTTCCTGGCCTTCATTCCACACCTGTCTCCATCACTTTGACTTAGGCTCCCTCTTGACTTGGCCTACCTAACCTACCTCATCCCCATCAAAGCTAAAGTCACAGAGATGTCATCGTCCCCAGCCTGCAGTCACCTGTGCTTCCAGAAAGTACAAAAGCCCACAGGATAGACCACTCCCTGACTGCCCCATGAAGACAGCTGTGCAGGAACGGGAGGCTGAGCCCCGGAGCAGAAGTTATCAGCTCCTGAAATCAGCTGGGGCCCCCGAGGCAGTAAAGACTTCTGCTCACCTAGCTGGACTGGAGCTGAGATGAAGTCAGACAGGACCACACCCTGACCAGGACTATCTCTTGCCCCTTCCACACCCCAACTCTTCCTATCTTTAGACCTAAAGCTCCTGTCAGTACCCCAAAGATAGACTTGGGGTCACTGGGCCCTTTATTCTGCCCCTCTCCGCACTGTACACTGGTGGCATCTCTTTGGCACTTTGGGACAGAATAGGTAGCCAAGTCCATCCTGATGTGTCTGCCTGGTTTTCACCCTGAAAACTCCAGGAACCCTCTTTCTCCTGGGTTGGCCCATTTCTGGTCCAGTGGTTCCCACTTGAGAACTCAGGGGCCCCACAGCCCTCTTTTATAACGGTCTTGCTCCTTCATCTCCCAACCCGTTTCTTCTTTCATCCAGGCTCAGAAGTAAAAGAGAAAACGGGGTCGCCCAGGGCAACCCTGTGCGGAGAACGCAAAGCATTCCACAACTGGCTCCTCTCCAAAGCAAAAGAGATAGTGTCCACTTTATTCTTAAAAAGGATAAAGCGGGCTCCTTCCCCGCGGCTACTGACCTGGGACTTTAAACAAATTTGCATGGAACTCTCCCGCCCTCGAGCAGCATTCTGCCCGTGTCTCCTGCTCTCCCCGCTCTCGCCGCTCTCCACAAAGGCCTGTATATCTTTTCCCTGGGCCTTTGCAGCAGAATTTTAAAGAGGGTTTTAGAGAGCATGTCATGACAAGCGTTCTTCAGAGGCTTCTAAATCATAACACAGAACCGAGAGAGGCTGATTTCTTTTCCCAGGCAGTTATTCACCCTCCCTGCTTGGATACTTCCTCAGCCTGGCGGCAAGCTCAGACACTGAAAGAAACTCAAAGAAACCCCCCCTCACCCCCCATCACTCTGAGTATCTTTCTCCCTGCCTTCCCTTCCTCCCTCCCCCTCCCTCCCTCCCTCCCTCCCTCTCTCTCTCTCTCTCTCTCTCTCTCTCTCTCTCTCTCTCTCTCTCGCCTCTTCCCCTCTATCATAAAATAATAAAGCAGGCCCAAGTGCCTCTAAATCCTTGCAATTGCGGAATGGGGGGGGGCACAGCTAGACGATTTACTACTAAGAGGATGCAAATTCACTTACCACTGATTTCAGCAGAACGATGCCCTCTCTGCCATCTCTACCACCAAGTAGAGGTCTTTGCTTGTCATTTGGCAAAATTGCCAAAACAATCAGATCTGGAAGGCTGGACGGCTGTCTCTGTATTCTGACAGGACACCCCAGGGGTAGATCTAAGAAGCAGCCCCCCGGCACCTCCACATAGGCATGCATGTGCCTCATGGGGAAGGCAGTGGGAGTGTCGTGGAAGGAGATGGGCCAGAACGTGGAGCATATTGTCAAAATAGGCTACCCTTACCGCCAGCATCCCCTGCTACAGAAACAACCCCAAGGAAATGTAGCCCTCTCTGGGTATCCAAGATATCACAGGGAGAGAGGCATCCGCACACATCCTCCCTCAGTCCCAGGCTCTCTCCTGGGATTCCTCGAGCCATGGATGGACTCTGAATCCAGAACTCAAGACGGCCCCCGATATAGTGTTAACTGTCAACTTGAGCAGCCCTGAATCATGTGGAAAGAGACTCTCGATGGGAAATTCTCTAGATCAGGTTGCCTTGTGAAAAAGCCTGTGTAACCACAGAATGTCAGAGGGCACAATCCACTGTGGGCAGCACCATTCCCCACTTGGGGCTGTTTAAGAGTAGAAAAACTACCTGTAAGCAAATGAGCAAGGGCCCATGCTATTTTTCCTCCGTTCCTGAACTCCGCCATGCTTCCAGTTCCCGCCTTGACCTCCCTGCAACAACAGACGGTAACCTGGAAGTGTGTGCACCACATCGACTTTTCCTTCCCTAAATTGCTTTTTGTCTGGGTGTCTGTCACAGAAACAGAAGAATCTTAGGAAAGACACGAAATCCATCACACTGCCCCTGCAAGACAAGACGCATCTGGTTCTAACTGGAACTCCACGGTCACAGACAAAACAGTTAGACAACTCTGCCCCGGTGGCCCTTCAAGTATTCAAGGCCAATTGGCACAGAGGCAAGTTCTGAGCTCCTCCTCATGCTGAGAAGAGATGCCAACTCTTGGGGCGGGGGGCAGGGGGGTTGGCTACCAGCCAGGGATCCCTAGAGGTCCAAATGGTAGGAAATCGACAGTAACCAGAGGGAGCTTGGTTCCAGCAACTAGCAAGCTGCAGGTATTCGGTTTCTATGGCTGCTGTAATTACCACTAACCAAGGAGCTTAAAAATAATTCATCTTTGTTACTTTGTATTCCAGGAGGTCAGGAGTTGGAAATAGGTTTATGTAGCTAAAATTGACAGGTGAGCCAAGCTTTCCTCCTCCTGGAATTGTCAGGAAAGAATGCTTGCCTTGCCTTCTTAGCTTCTCCGAATGTCCAGCTTCCCTGGCTCCTGGGTCCTGTTCAGAGCTACAGCCTTGACCTCAGCATCAGGTGTTCTCTCCCCTTCTCTGATGGGACTATTCCAGTCAACCTTGAGGTCATCCCCAGAGCCCAACCAAACAAGCCAAGCCAATGCCTCCATTTCAAGATCTGCAACCGTTTCCCCCACGCCTCTTTTTCCTCATGTAAGCAACACATACACAGGCGGACCTCTTCGTGGGCCATTATTCTTCTTGCCCCATGGCAATGGGCTTCAGGCATGAGCAGATCTATGGGCTGAAAGTGATGCCTGGGTCTTTCTTCCATCTCTACCTCCACACTCAGCTTCCTGTGTGTTAGGCTTAGCTCCACACAGAGTTTTAAATAACCTTCCTCCCCATATCCAAAGAGAACCCTGCCCACAGTTCTAAACTATGGCATGACAGACTAGCTGATAGCCAGGGGTGGGGTGGAGAATCTCTTTCTCCTTCCTCCCCTGTCATCAGTCTTCGTATCAACCCCTGGCATTAAATAAGGCTTATGGGGATGCTCGGGAGAAAGAGGGTTGGGTTTGGGGTTAGAATACCTAGTTTATTTCTTAATCAGCACATGGCCCATTTTGTGAGCCAAGTTGGTGATGCTGGACCCATCAGCTAGGGAGTATCATAGTTTAATCATTATATCAGTTTGAAGGGACAGTCAGACCAACCACCCTGAGGACACAGGAGAAATCCCAGCCCTGCTCAACCTGAGTCGTCGGCATTTCTAGCTGAGAAGGACCCTGGAATGCCACCCATTCTGCCTGGCCTCACCCTAGGACCTTGAAGGGAAAGGTCTCTCCCTCCTGTGGTGAGATGATGGATCTGGGGAGGAAAGAGATGACGAATCGGGTGGATGTGGTCCTTCTGGCCTCTGGATATAATCAGGACTTCTGGGAACGCCTGCGGTCATATTTGCTGGAAGACTGCAGAATTAAGAATGCAAATCCCACTAAGGACCCATAGCTAAGAGTGAGCCTGCATCTCATCTTGCCAGGGACAATGCTGATGCCCTGTGGTCCTCGAAGAGCTAATAGTTCTCCTCACTCCCAAAGGGATCCCTGTTAGAACAATCGGTATTGTGATTGCCCCCGCGGTAACAGAATGGAAACCAATTTCATTTCTCCCTCAACTATCCAGCTTACCACTAGCCCAGGCAGGGGTTACAAGAAAGGCAACAGTCCAGGAAGACCCCCCCAAAAAACCACAGTTTCCAGGTTTCCTTGTGCTAGTTTTAAGACCAGGCATGAGCAGGCTTGGGTGGGACTCAGTGGTTTGCCTGGTGCACCTGAGGCCCTGGGTTGCATCCTTAGCCCTGCAGAAGCAAATGAAATAAACATGGCTCAGGATTATATACATTCGTCCTGTTACAAACGACTGGGGAATCATGTGAGGTGGCCTCCTTGCAGGTGTCCCCGGCCTTTGCACGTTGCCTGCTGGGCCCTGTTCTCACTGCACCTTCTCCAGATCTCTGTTGGTTCAGGGAAAACAGCTTCACAGCCTTTCCTCAGGGTTATTTATGGGAATGTCAATTTATTATACAATGCATAACTGATGCTGAGTGAGTGTGTGTGTGTGTGTGTGTGTGTGTGTGTGTGTGTGTGTGTGTGTAGGCCAGAGGTCAACTTCGACTGTCACTCTTCCTCAGGTACTATCTACCTTACTGTATTTTTGAATCAGGGTCTCTCTGCAGCCTTGGGCTTGCCGATTTTAAGGCTAGGTTTGCTGGCCAGGGAGCCCCATGCATCTGCCATCTACACCCTCCCCAGCACTGGGATTACGAGTGAACCACCATGCTCAGTCTTTGTAGATGAGTTCTGGGAATTGAACTTGGAACCTCAGGCTTCTACAGCAAGCTATCACCCCAGCCAGTCTCTTCCCCCTCCCCTGCAAAATATTTTCTACTCAAGGTTAGTTGAATCCATGGTGGTAGCAACTTGAGACAGAGGGCAGAGTGATTTCGCACAAACGCATGCATACATCATTGTGTGTAGATTTGCTCCCATCAGGCACTTGCACACACACACACACACCACACACACACACACACACACACACACACACACACACACACACAGAGGTCTGTCCTAAGCACGTACAGCTGGCTTTTTTGTGATTGTTTGTTTTACTGAACTCTTTGATATTCAGTCTCCTGTGTCTTGCTTCTCTTTCCCAACAATACCTTGGGGATCTCTCTGGGTAGCTCTAATTAATTGTTTTCAATAACATACCACATCGCCTGGTGTGAATGTTCTGTAATTTATGCACCCAGACCTCTGGTGTGAATATCCGCTTTCTTTTCTCCAGAATATAATTCCCCACGTTCGCCAGCACATGAATGTGTTACCCCTTTGCCCTAGCGATTCTCACTCAGATGCGATTCAGAAATCTCTAAGCACTCGCGTCTGCTAGAAGAAAGCAATCGGCTGTCATTGTTTTCAGAGATGTCGCACTGACCGCTGAGCTGCCGGCACAGCTTGGCGTCCGAATTCCATCTATATTTGATCTCGAAAAGTGTCTCCAATTCTCATGTTTGCCTGGTGCTGTGCTGGATCCGATGAGCTGTCAAGGGTGGGTTCCCGCATAGCCGGCCCCTCTGTGCATTAGAAAGGCCCCTGGCTTTGGAGTCCGGCTTTAAACACTGACCCTGCTCCTTATAAGAGGGGAGAGTCATAGAAATACTCACTGTCTCCTATCGTTCAAACAAAATAGAATCTGGGGTACCAACCACACAGAATGCTACAGGAGGTGAGACCTGTCTGGCCCCCAGGAACTTCCAAGCAGCATGGCTCTACCCCACCAAGGAATCGTGAGTCACAGTTGGAGTGTGGAGGGGTCAAGTTCAAGTCAATCAATGGCGTTGCTCTCCAAACCCGAGAAGCAAACAGAAACAGGCTATGTTTGCGATAATTGGTTGTCCTGTCTTTGTTTGCAGAGTATCGTGCAGCCAGGGATGCTGAAAACACTTGGTTGCTGCCAACGTCCAGCGTGCTGGCAAGCCACAGGAGAGAGGCCAGGCCTGAAGCGCCCCCTCCCTTGCTTGTCAGGAGAGAACAGCAATCGGGAGGCGGAGGTGCTGGAGGAACCCAAATCAGCCTTGTCTTTGACGGTGCTGGCTGTTTGTCACAGGAGCAGAACACTGATGGCCTCAAGGTCTTTGAGGGGTGTCATAGGGATGCAGTCTCATGATGGGATTTGATGGTCTGTTAGGAAACAGGTTCCAGAACTGGGGAGGTAGCTAGTAGGCAAACCTGAGTTAAGATCCAGACACCCAGGCAAAGCCAGATATTGCAACCCCAGTGCTCCTGCTACAGATGAGATGGACACAGAGGAATTCTCAGAAGCTCAAGGACCAGCTGGCTTGGAATACACAGCTATAAACAAGAGAGTCTGTTTCAAATAAGGTGGACGGAGAGGACCAAAGTTGTTCTCGGACCTCAAACTGGCTATTTTTTTTAAGTGGCAAGTAAGACCTGAGCAGCATTCTAGGGAGGGGGAGGGCCAGCAGTACCCTTCCACTCTCCCATGTGCCAGCCACAGGTTTAAGGTGGCAGTAGCAGTTGAGAGTATGTTTTCCTACTGGGCATCAGAGTCCACTCCTTGACTCTTGTCCATCATGTCCTTACTCAGATGCCTCCACCTTACTTCCTTAGGCAGTTTCCACACCACACATCTGCTGTGGAGTAAAGGCTCTGGGTCTCCCAGAATGCACCTGTTGAAGTCCTAGTGGGATGGTATTTGGAGATGAGCTTGCTTTAGTTTACAGATGGTGTAACATGAGGGCTGGCTTGTTGGGGTTTCTGTCCCGCCCGGTACCCCACAGCTGGCAAGCCCCAAAGAAAATCACATAGAGGTCTCCATAAGATTATAAACTGATTAGCCCATTAGCTCAGGCTTCTTACTAGCTCTTATAACTTATATTAACTCATGGTTCTTATCTATGTTAACCACATGGCTGATGGTACCTTTTCTTAGGTACACATGGGCAGGGACACATCCTGCCTCTTTGGTGGTGTGCAGTCTGTACAGGAGTGCGGGAAGAACTTCCTTCTTCCCAGCCATTCTCATTGCCCTGCCTCTACTTCCTGTCTGGTTAACCCGCCTATACTTCCTGCCTGGCCAATCAGCAATTATTTAAAACATGATTGACAGAATACAGACAACCCGCACCAAGATGGGGTGTCCCCTCAAAGCCCATGTTAGCAAACTCTTGGTCTCCAGCTTGGGGCTATTGGGAAGTGGTGGGACCAGGGGGAGGGATGGTCATTGGTTGTCATTTTGCAGGGGACTGTCGGGCTCTGGTTCCATCACTCTCTTTCATCCCTGGGCCACAAAATGAATGGGTTTTGTCTGCAACATGCTCACCCCATCATGTGTCACTGTACCTGTAATGAGTTTCTTTCTGTTCTGCCAGCCAGCTCCCAAATAATGGCATGGAGACATTTTATTAATTATGAAAACTCACCTTATAGCTTAGGCTTATTCCTAACCAGCTCTTGTAACTTAAATTAGCCCATTTATATTAATCTATGTTCTATCACATGGCATTGCCTTTCTTCCAGGTTGCATTTCCTGTTTCCTTTCTGTGTCTCTGGGCATCTTCCATATGCCTAGATTCCTCCTCCTCCTCTTCTCTCTAGCCAAAAGTCCCTCCTATACCCCCTGCCTAGCTATTGGCCGTTCAACATTTTATTACACCAATCACAGCAAAACATTTTCACACAGTGTACGAATATCCCACAGCACTCACCTCAGGCCCAAGAGCAACGGAGCCAAGGAAGCTCCAAACCCGTGAGCCAAAAGAAACCTCCTCTTTGATCCATTCAGCATTGGTTACAGTGACACACAGAACACTGACTACCACAATGCTTTGGGGAAGTTAAGGTTCAATGAGGTTGTGAGGGTGGGGCCCCATAAGAGGGTGAGTGGCCTTTTAAAAAGTGAAAGAAGCAGACCACAGCAGGGTACTACAAGAGCTCGGTCACTTTTAGGCCACAAAGAATGTTCCCATTGGAACCACGTCCTGTGCCACCTTGCCCTCAAGCATCTCCAGCACTGAGAACTCGGTGTCAATCATATAGAGGTTTCAGTCTAAGGTTCATTGTCATGGCAGCCTGAAGTAGCTGCGTCATCAGCCTTCTTTTTGCCTTTGAGAAATCTGGGCTCAAAGGCCAAGAGACTGTTTCACTCACTGCCATGTTCCCAGGGGATGTAGACCATGACACATGAGGCAGCACCTTGAGTACTGTCAGGGCAAGAGAGCTCAGAAAAATGCAGTATGTCTGTGGGAAGCTGGTGTGAGACAATTGTCTATATTCTGTCAATTATGTTTTAAATAAACACTAATTGGTCAGTAGCCAGGCAGGAAGTATAGGCGGGACAATCAGACAGGAGGTAGAGGCAAGCCAATGAGAACAGGAGAATTCTGGGAATATGGAAGCTCATTCTTCTGCAGTTCTGGCTCAGACACACAAGATATGACTGCCCCACTGAAAAAGGTACTGAGCCATGTGGCTAACATAGATAAGAATAATGGGTTAATATGAGTTGTAGGAGTTAATAAGAAGCCTGAGCTAATGGGCCAATCAGTTTACCATTAATATAGACCTCTGTGTGATTTCTTTGGGACTTAACGACTATGGGAACCGGGCAGGACAGAAACCCCTCGCCAACAGGAAGCCAGGAAACAAGTAGCAGAGTGCAAAAACCCAAAAGCCATTCTCCCACACTCCCCAAATATTCCCAATCCTAAGGGTCAAACTTTGATCTCAAAACCAGCTTGAGGGGCAGCTGCACTTGCTGCTCTTCCAGAGGCTGAGTTTGCTTCCCTGCATCCACATTAGGTGGTTCACAACTCCCTGTGACTCTAGCTCTAGGGATCCAATGCCCTCTTCTGGCTATGTGAACACACACACAGTGTGTGTGTTGGGGGAGAGGACCAGCATCAGTATCCAAAGTCTCCAAGTTTTTTCCCCAAAAACTCTCCCCTGAGCCACAGCTCCAAACAGCTTTTGTGTAGTTTTTTTTTTTTTAAATGATCAACATGACACAGTTTAGGATCACCTGGGAAGAGATTCTCCTTGAAGGAATGTCTACCTTAGGTTGGCCTATGGGCATGTCTGCGAGGGATGGTCTTGACTGCCTTGATTGATGTGAGAATGCCTCACCCCAAAGTGGGCAGCACCACTCCCTGGACTGGCCAGCTGTGCATTAGGCACGCACGCACACATTCCTTCTCCCTCTGCTGTTGACTGTGAGTGTAACTAAGGGCTCCAAGCTCCAGCCGTCCTGGCCGTTCCAATTTCCTTACAATGATGGACTCTAAACAGGAATTGTGAGCTGAAATAAATCCCTTCTTTCTGCATTGCTTTGTGTTGGGGTGTTTTATCACAGCAGCAGAAAGGAAGCTGGGACATCCTTCTCCCAGCATTCTTGTCCCTCATGTCAGCATCACCTCTGGAAGACGATGGGGAACCTTTCTCACCGAGTAACTCACCCCCATCCTAAAACCACCCCTGGGGCTAAACGTGGTTCTTGGCACACAGTGGGTGCTCCATATATATTGGAGAAATGTTGATCTGAAATAATAGTTGGTGGCCATAGGCAGATTAAGAGAGAAAGTAGGAGGGACCAGTACACACCTAGATCTGGGAAAATCCAAGTCCACTTCCAGCCTCTGCTTAAGGCTAATTCCCACCAGGAGGATGTGAGCCATTACTGCTAATTTCTCAGACCCAAGGCGTCATTCATTCATTGAAGTTTCCAAAAAGGAATCATATTAATGGTCAGCCACACTGTTCTCTCCCCTCAAGGTAAGAAGATTTATCGCCCAAACTTACATTTTATCGTGAACAACCGAATAAAAATGATCGATTTCCTTGCCCGCCTTACAGCATCCTTCCACGGTTATTAAAGTCTCTAAAAATGTTTTCTTTTTAAAAAAAATAAAAGAGATGAAAAGAAAGAGAGGTGGAGAGAGAGCCAGGAGACACTGGGAAGGCTGGTTACCGATGCCATCCATCTTGTCAGCGCCAGACCACATAACCTTGATGTCACGATATTTTCTGCTCATACCTAGATTTACAATTTGCCAGCCAGCCAAGGAAATGGAAATGCTGAAATTCCCCCTTAGAGGTGAAAGAAAAAGACTCTTTTTTAAAAAATATATTTATTTATTTATTTATTTATTTATTTATTATGTATACAATATTCTGTGTGTGTGTATGCCTGAAGGCCAGAAGAGGGCACCAGACCCCATTACAGATGGTTGTGAGCCACCATGTGGTTGCTGGGAATTGAACTCAGGACCTCTGGAAGAGCAGGCAATGCTCTTAACCTCTGAGCCATCTCTCCAGCCCCAAGAAAAAGACTCTTTATTTATTTATTTATACGTGTATGAATGCCTTGCTTGTGGGCATATATGTAGATCATGTGCATGTCTGCTGTCCATCTATGCAGGTCAAAAGAGGGCATCGGGATCCCTGGAGTTGGAGTTGCCAAGCTGAGAGTTTCACATGGGTGCTGGGAATTGAACCCAGGTCCTCTGCAAAAGCAGCCAGTGCTCTTCTTAACTGCTGAGCCGTCTCTCTAGATGCAAAATGGAAGATTCTTAAAGAACCCAGGAGATGGAGCACCCCAACTCTGAAACTCCCCCTGGGCCTCCTCTAGGCTCTTAGCAATTGTCTCTAAGCTGGGAATCCTTGACTTCCAAGAGCAAACAAAGATGTGGATTTCAATCCCATATTGGACCAAGGTCCTGCCTACCCCTTCCAGTTCTTATCTACAGGAGAACAAACAGATGTTCCTTCCGGAGGGCCAGAAACTTAGCTATTGGAAGCTTGAGCCATTGTACCAGATGGGGTAGAATCTAGAGAAAAGAGGGGACGCTTAAGCCGTGGACTAGTAACAGCCAACATTGCCAGCCCTCAGTAGTGCCAATGTGAGCACAAGTATGCAGATGGGCAGTTATGGCTACTACATCTGTTCATTCTACTAGGTTCCCAGGAGCCTTTGGCTCGCCATTTTGGTAATTTAATTTTATTAAGTGTCAAGCAATACAATTTTATGTCAGTCATCTCTCTGGTATATCATAAATTCATTCAGGACAAAAACATCACCACCACGCCCCCATCCCCCCCCCCCCATGCCGTACTTTCTCTTGGATACGTCTACTGAAGTCATTCTATTTGGATACGGCAAAATCTGGTTTCAAAATCCCATAATTCAAAACCCATTACTAGGTCACCCCGCTCTCTTTCCAAATTATCCCTCATTAGTCAGTCTTCCAAGGCTTGTTTCTCTCTTCTGCTTACAGTTTAGCTTGCTCTCAGGCAATTCCATCCCAGTCTGCGGGTCCCTACGTTCCGGGTGGGGTCTGGGAGCTGAGACCCACCATTCAGAGCATGGGCTTCCTCTGGAAGGTTCCCTCCCTAGCGCCAGGTTTCACCTTCGAAGAGCTGAGCATGCTATGTGGGTGCATTTTTCCTGGTGTGGCCTGGAAGACAGCCATGAATCTGTCTCGGGCCATTTGACTCCGGTTCCCAATGCCAACCTTAACAGACACTTCCATCAGGCCCGACTCACCAACGATCTATAAGCCATTAACCAGGCAGTATTAGACCTCCCTGCGCAGCCTCCACTGTGGGAATGAATACAGAGGAGAGGAGGGGAAGAAGAGTAGCGATGAGGTGGAGTGGAGTGTTGGGGGCTGGGTGGGGACGGCTGCTCTCCGGTCAGACCCTGCCACACAGATCTAATCTGAGCTCTAGAGATCTATTATCCACTATTCCTCTCCTCTCCATAGGAGTAAGGCCAGAAAGCCAGCGCCATAGGAAGGAGACAGCTGGGGGACCCAGACTCTAACCCCTGCATGGGCTAGCTCTGTTTGGACCCACGTGCCTATGCTCCAGTAGAACGCTCTTCCAGAATGGGCTGAGCAGGTACTCAGTATCAGCCTTGATCAGGGGTAGACCATAGCCTGGATTTCTCTGGAGAGGTGTTCACACTTGTAATCCCAGCTCTGGGAAAACAGAAACTGCTAAATCTCTAGGGCTCACTGGCCAGCCTAGCCTACGCGGCCAGTCCCAGACCAGTGATACACCCTGTCTCAAAATGCTAGGTGGACGGTACCTGAGAAAAAAAGCCAAAGTTGCTCTCTATGCTCTCTCTATGCTCTCTCTCTCTCTCTCTCTGCTTTTCTCTCTCTCCCTCTGCATGTGTGTGTGTGTGTGTGCATGTGTGTGTGCGTATGCATGGCGGTATATGCATGTGCGCACATGTGTGTGAATGTGGGAGGGGTATATGTATGCATGCACGTGTGTGTGCGTATGCATGGCTCTATGTGCATGTGTGCACATGTGTGTGTATATGTGAGAGGGGCAAATGTAAGCATACACGTGTGTGTATGTGTGTGTGTATGTGTGCATACAGAGACCTGAGGTCAATGTTGGATATCTTCTATATCACTTCCCACCTTACTTTTTTAAGGCAGAGTCTCTCACTGAACCTGGAGCTCACCATTCTAGACTACCTAGCCAGCAATCCTGAGAGACCCCTGTCTGCATGTGACCGTGACAGCACTAGGATCACAAATGCTCATTGTCACATTCGGCTTTTACGTAGACGCTAGGGATCTGAACTCGGGCCCTTGTGCTTGTTCAGCAAACTCCTCACCCACTGAGCCCATCTCCCCAGCCCCAGATATCATATTTCTAACCTACCCACGGACTCTAAGCACCAGTTCTCTCTAGAAAAATCACAGCCAGTCACGGAATAAAGACTCCTATAAACCTAATGCCTACCGTGTGGCAGACCTGGAACAGATGACAGACAGATGCCATACCACCAGATCAGAAAAGTTCCATGCTGGGTATGTGGTGGCCACACACTCAGAAGTTGACTGGACAAGGCTCTTTCCACCTCGGGCGGCTGACAACACCCCTTCTTTTCATTCCCCATTCCCGGCTTTATTTTAGATTTGTCGCCCAATGTAACACTTGCTTCTGTACAATGTTGTATTGATCTTTGATCTCGTAATCCAGATATACAGTGTGTAGCCTGCATCTCTCCCCTGCACCGTGGTGACCCTGGATGAACTTGACTCTTTTAATGTGCAAGAAGAAGACTCGTATCACTGTGGGTCACTGGCTTATTTTACAGATCTAGGTGCAGGAAGTGGCCTGGGGCACTGGGGCTCCCAGGCCTCAGCACACACTGCTTCCTCTTCACAGTACAGGGAGTCTTTCTTCTGTCTTCCTTGGGATTTTCCTAAAAACCAGACCTTGGTTGGTGTCCTGGTTGGTTTTATGTCAGCTTGACGCAAGCTAGAGATATCTGGGAAGAGGGAGCCTCAGTTGAGAAAATGCCTCCATCAGATTGCCTGTGGCTAATTCTGTAGGACTTTTTCTTTTTTTCGACTGATGACGGATGTGGGAACCTCAGTCCACTGTGGGTGATGTCACCTCTGGGCCAGTGGTCCTGAGTTGTATAAGAAAACAGGCAGAGCAAAACATGAGGAACACGCCAGTAGGCAGGGTTGCACCAGGGTTGTGTCTAGTTCCTGATGGACCTAAACTGTGAGCCGAAATAAATCTTTTCCTCCTCAAGGGGTTTTTCAGTCAGGGCTTTAGCATAACAGCAGAACGCAGATTAAGACAGTGGGGGACTGCAATACTGGAAGTTTATTGGGAAACTCCATAAGAAGGTGGAGAGTGAGGAAAGGATGGAGGGGAGGGCACCAGGGTTGCCATAGTGAGCCTGGACACACAGTCCTCTGGTCCTCTGAGAAGCTGGAGAGCAGGCCAGGAAGCAGGGTCCTGATCTCTTGGGCTGGAGTCTGTCTAGGCAACCGAAGACCAGTACTTCTAGCCTGACCTCAAGGAATGGGCCTTCCCCAGGGTCAAAGCACCTCCAGCCCCAGGCCATTGTGGGGAGGAGAATCTACCCCATGGATGAACTGAGCACCAAGGCTGGCAATCCAAGGAGGGAGGAAAGACCACCCCTAGCACGTGCCACATCCAGCAAGCATGTGCCGATCCCTGCCTCCTTCTTCGTCTATATCTGGTTGTCTTTTTGTTGCTAGAAGATACTAGGTGAAAGGAGAGCCACTCCACTCCCTCCTCCCACCCCCAAAGGGACTTTGAAGGAGCAGAAGAGTTAATGCAAGGTCAGACGGTGCACGAGAGGAGATGCCTGTGAGCTGCAGTGCATGCCAGCTCCCAGTCCCCTCCTGGCCATCATGTGGCTTCCTCCTACGGATCCTCCTGGGCACCTTTTATAGGCAGGACTCAGAGGGTGGCACCATGCATGTGGCGAGGCGACTCAGGGATAAAACAGATACCTTTTGGTCTCCTGTGTTCCCTTGGAGGAGAGAACAGGGCCTGAGAGCTGCCATGCCTGGTGGGCTGAGTGGCAGGCCCTGCGTGGGGGGTTCTCCCGGGGAGCCATAAAGAGGGAACGTGAATGACAACTTCATCTGCTGTTTCACACGGCTCCTGACACGCTTCTCCCCAGGCAGGGCATGCTCTGAGTTTAGAAGGCAAATGTGCTTGTCATTCCCACCTCCTGCCCTAGCGGGGCATCTCACACCTCAGCCTGGAAACAAACACAGGCCTCACCATGGGGCTTGCTTCCCTGCAAGAAAGACTGTGTGCTGGCCCTGCCCTCCTACACACACACACACACACACACACACACACACACACACACACACACACATAGAAATAAGTACATGCACAAACATGCAGGCATAAGCCTAAAACACATAAGTAAATATACATGTGAACCCATACACATAAGCACACATGCATATACACATATAGGCAAACACACAGGTGCAATCATGCACATAAATATATAATACACATACATGCATGAATGAGCACACAGATATACAGTAAACACCCGCATATGTGCATACTCACAAATAAGTATAACATGCATACGTGCATGCACAACACACAAACCATAGGCATACGTGAAAACACATACATGCATGTAGTATGTACCTGAGTACATAATATCCAGACCCCGGCTTCTCCTGTCTTTAACGAGCCATGTGTCCTGGGAGATTGGTCACAGAACTTTATTTTTGTCATCTGTGGTTCTGAAGAACTCACGGATGCACAGCTTCCTGTCCAGAGAAGGCATCACCCATGGAAAAGCTTCAGGGGTGTCTCCTCATGGCCATCCATTCCTGCCTGCCATGCTGATACACCGGGCCAGCCGAGGAAAGAACTTTGGCACAGCAGTGGCCAGTGGGTGGCAGCTGACTCATCCTCTCTGCAGCAGAGACCCTTGCTTTCCAAAGACCCTCCCAAAAGACCTAACCTGGGAAACACCGTTCCCTACTGGAATGGCGCACCGAGTGGCATCCAACCCTTGGTTCCATTAGTGGCTATAAATACATGTGGTCCACCTGACCTGTGAGCTGCTGCTGCCTTCAGGGTGGTGAATGAGAAGCTGGGAGGGCTACTCCCTCAGCATAACCTCTGTTTATGACACTTGTGGGGAACAGAGACTGTCAGATCTGGAGTAGAAGGACAAGACAAGGGGTGACAGACAGAACGGCAGCACAGACTTATATGGGAGAAGTACTTGAAAGGGGGGCCTCCAACAAGAACTAGGGTCCCCTGCCCCACTGGGGTAATTATAGGGCTGGGTGAGAGAAAATGTAAGTGGGCGTCAGGGAGGTAAGACGTTTGTAGTTAGCCATCATTGGGGTTACTAGGGAAACTGAGGATCACAGTTTGCTAATGAAAATATTATCTGGCAGGTGGTTGTGGGGGGTCAGGGTATTGTGAAGGCAGTCAATGGGGGCAGGGATGGAATTGAATAATTAAGCTAATATTCTTGCTTTGTATTTTGTAAGACTGAGAAACAGATGGAAGTGCTATGGGTGGGACTTGGGGCGTTGTTTTCATAGGGCTGTTAGCATCCTTTTCACGGGGTTATTTCTGGCTGAACTGGGGCATCATCGTGGGGCAGTCTTTGGTACTGGATATTTTGGAGGACGACGCTGTTGACCTATCTTTTGGAAGTGTCATGGGTAAAGCACTTCAGTTTCTGGAATAAAAACAAAACAGTCGAGGCAGCTAAATAGACAGAGTCAAAAGATTCATTAGTGGGAGGGAAAAGATAAGGGGTATCAAGAAGGGAGGCAGCCAGAGAAGCCGATGTCCTACGCTGGACAGTTGTCCCCTTAGGGCATGATGTCAGCAAAATGTGGTGCTCGACCTTGGAATTCACTTGCTGTCGCTCAGACTCCTGTGAACAGGTTTGCAGAGAAGCAGCAAACAGTCTTCCTGGATAAAGAGATGGGTGCCCTGCTTTTCATGCATGCCCAGAGCTCTTAGGAGAATGATGCCTGCCAGTGAGTCTATGTGGTTGTGGACGGTTGTGTTAACGGCAGTCATTTCTCCTAGGGTATCAGAAAGCCTTGGGAAGCTATTGGAGGCTAAGGATTGAAAAGGGTTGCCAGATATGCCTGTACAGATGGCAAAAGAGGTATCTAGACCCTCAAGGTGGGAGGGTGTTTCAGGTTGAGGATGGAATGGAAGCAAATGGGGGGAAGCATTGACCTTTTGTCCTTGAAAAGGAGATTGTTGTCCAAGTCTTAGAAGACAAGGGTGCAGACCCTGAATCAGCTGGACAGGAGACAGACATAAGCTGGTTTTCCACTAAGGAAGGAAACCTCCAAGGAGTTAAGACTGGAAGATGAGAAGGAAAGGAGCGAGAAAATGTTTGGGGTGATGTCCCCAGTTCTCTTGGATGGAGGCCTCGTATTAGAAGACCGTGTTCTCCAGCCAGGGCAGACCTAGTGAGGGAGTGTCAGGGGAGCTATACCTAGGGGGTCCCTGTTGCCCTGGACTTTAACCTTGATATAGGTAGGAGCCAGAGATGGGGGATGGGGTGCGTTAAGTCGTCAGGTTCGAGTAGGGTAAGGATACAGCAGGTGCCTGAAAGAGAGGAAGAGACAAGCCACATGGGGAGTGGCTGGGGAGGTGTGACCATGTCTGTTGAGGTTAGGGGTAGGAAGAGGTTCTAAGAAGGTTAGGGAATGGAGTTCCAAAAGCCAGAGGGGATTTTCCACTTGGCATCTGGCCTTGTCGTTGTTTGTGTGAATGGGTTAATGGTGATTGGCAGAGAGCAATAGATGAAGGGAGTGGGCACACAGACAGAGAGGTTGCCCGCAAAGGTGGCATGGACTAAGGCTCCGAGCTTACAGGATATGTCGAGATGGGTCTGGGAGGGGAGGAGAGACTGGGTACAAAGTGGTCCTTATAAGGGGTCTGGGTAGATTCATGAGAGCATTGGTTATCAGAATTTATAGAGATGAATGACTGATTATCAGAAACACACGCATTGAGCTGAGGAGCTTAAGAGATGCAATGGCTCCTAAGTCAAGATCGTGGGAAGAGGGAATAAAGGTTGTCCTCTCAGAGGACCCGGGTTTGAGTCCCAGTACCCACACGATGGCTCACACCTACCTGTAAGCCCCGTCCAAGGGAATCCAAAGCATTCTCCTGGTCTCTGTGAGCAGTGAATATATGCGGGCCCAGGCATATATTCAAGCAAACATTCATACACATAAAATGAAATAAAAATAAAGTCTCAGAAAAATCGTGGAAAGAGTCAGGGGTGGATGGAAGAGGCTGAGGCACTCCCGAAGGTTACTAATAGGAAAAGGCAGGGAGGGACTTGCTTGGTGGCTAAGGTAAAGTTTCATGGGTGAGTCTGCCCAGGTATACAGAGAGACTGGGATCTCCTGGGAGTGATGGGTTTGGGTGGATGAGCTGTCCCAACAGTTGGAGGGGAACAAAGAGCTGGGTTACAAGGTGGTGAGCAAGGCTTGTGAGAGCATCCAGCTGTTTAATTAGGACAAGGATGAAACAGAGGACTTGTGGGGGCGTGACCCTCACAGCTGGAGTGGTCAGGCACAAGGAAGCTGCTCACTTATGCATGTGTTCAAACATGCTGAGGAGGGGAGGGGTCTGGAGGTGGAGGTAGCAAGGAAAAGCAGCGGAGACCCCAAGAGCTTAAGGTCAAGTGAAAGGTTGAGTTTGGCCGGGTGTTGTTTACGGAGGATGTGTGCTTATATGGTTTCTGTGTGATTATTTTGGGTCTGAGCAGCCGGGAACAAACAAGTGGGCTCCTGCAACAGATCTAGGCTTGCAAATTGCAAGGATAGAGTGTAGACCAGCGGGGGTTAGTGCTTGGAGAAGGATGGGGGCAATATCTGGAAGGTAGAGAAAGGCAAAGGAAGCAGAAGAACCATATGGGGTGAAGTCACGGGGCCTCAGAATTTAGGGAGGATTGTATCTGCCCAGGAGAGGTGTCAGGTGATGAGGGACCACCAGAAATGAGCATGTAAAAGGCTACCCAAATGTATTACATAACACTAGACATATATGTTTTGGCTGTGAGGGTATCCTGCCCACTCTCATCATAGAGAAAAAGGGAACCCCAGGAGGAGTTCTGAATATTCGGCCAAGACAGATTAAGTAGGCCCCCCAAATCCAATAAAAAATGAAAGAGACGGAGGGCTGGAGAGATGGCTCAGTGCTTAAGAGTACTGGCTGTTCTTCCAGAGGTCTTGAGTTCAATTCCCAGCAACCACATGGTGGCTCACAACCATCTGTAATGAGATCTGCCACCCTCCTCTGGGGTGTGGGCACACATGGAGGCAGAATGTTGTATACATAATAAATAAATAAATCTTTTTTAAAAAAAAATGAAAGAGACTTGCCAGCAAGTTCACCGTGTCACAAAGTGGTTCTGCAGTTATGAAGGAGGGCAGGTGACCAGAGGATGTCGGGGCTCTTCAATCTTCTGTGCTAAACCCAAATGCTCAGCCAAGCCTGAGTCAGGCGTCTAGGACCTGTTGGGGGGGGGTGGCAAAATGGGAAGTGTCACTTATTGAGTACAATCTGACTGGCAGTGTCCTTCTCACCCACAAATGGGACAGTGGCATGGAGGCGGCCTGGGTCTGGGGTAAGCGCTCAATGGTCTTGTTGGCCTCATTTGAAGCGGACCTCACACTGACCCACTTCCCATCCCCTTGGCCTAGAACCCTGTGAAAAGGCGGCTTCCTGTATCTGGCGTTTGGCCTGGTCCCTTTTAAACTTTGGCTCCTTTGTTCCTATATTTAAAGACCTTGAAGGCTGTTTTAACTGCGTCCCATTGAGGGTTCTGAGGGCCATCGTCAAGTTTTAGAAGCTTTAATCTCATGTCTGCGGCCAGGTGTGAGCTGAAGACCAGGTGTAAGTACAAACGCCCCTGTCTGAGTCAGCTGACAGGTCGGCATATTGGTCACGGCCTCTTAAAGACAAGAGGGAAATAGAGATGGGTTTTCTTTTGGTCTGCGAGTGATCGCTCTGATTTTTGTTCGTAATTGACAGCCTTGAGAGCTGTCTTTTCCATACCTGCCAGGACCTTTTTATCGAGATCACAGAGGTGGCCTGGTAGTTCCAGTTAGGGTCAGCCAGGGAGTGTCAATCACCCTGACAACACCCTGAGCCTGAGAGTGGAGGGTGTCTACATGGACCCGAGCTACCAACCAGAGGTACTCACGGTCTTCAGGGGAATGGGTAGAAAAAAAAGGGTGACACAGATGTACCCTGTCAACGTGAAGGATGGGTAGGGTGCCGAGATTCCTTTCAGTGGGTAGAGGGGTCAGGAGCACAGGAGCCGAGATTTTTTTTCAATCTGGGGGACATCTGCCAGAGGAAAAAGAACCTGAATGTAGGTAGGATCTCGAGGTCTGGCCACTTATCTCAGAGGGGGGCAGACTGAGGAGGCTGGGGGGGGGGCAAAGAGAGAGAGATGTGAGCATGGGTTTGGAGATAAGAGGACAAGTTTGGAGTAGGGAGGCTGGGACACAGGAGGACAGCAAAGGAAGATTTAACAGGGTTTGAAGTCAGAAGACGAGGTCTGGCTCGGGAAAGCGTGACTGTATTAGGCTTAGGTTGGATGGAGTGTGGAGGTTTGTGGGGGGGGGGTGACACCCAAAAGGTGGAACAGGGCTACCCTAAAGATAACAGAGAATGGAGACAAGCAGGGTTTGGATGTATGGAATGTCAGACTGTCTCCGTGGTTAGAGGAAGGAAGCCTTTGGGAGCTCCCTGAATTTTGAAGTCTAATACACCACTTTGGAGCAAGTGGTGACCGCTGCCCAGAGGATGCTCTGGGCAGGGAAAGATGAGACACTATGTTTTAGAGGTATCTGTCCAGCTGAGCGTTGAAAAGGTATGGAGGAGGCACCCCAAAGGGCTGTCTCATGGAGTTTTTAAAGGGTTTTAGTTAGTTAAGCAGGCCGGACAAGAGAAAGGGGGTGTCCCTCCCACCTGATGGTCCTCCTGAGAGAAGCTGACAAGCAAATCGAAGGGGTCTCCACCCAGACACATCAATAACTACCTCTAGGGCAGTTGGAGGCGATTCACTCACTCAGCACCGGGTCTATCTGACGGATAAAGACGAAGAGAGACTCCGGGAGGGAAGAGATCTGACTCAATCGGTGATAAACTGGCCAGTGGTGTGAACCAGGAAAGCCATGGAGAAGATCATTGTTGGAGTCACTCAGGGAAGTGAAAGGCAGGGAGATAAGGAGTTGGGATTGGCATGGGAAGAACGTGGCATGCCAGGAAGGGTTTCTCTTAAGGAACTTGATCCCTGGCTCCTGGATGTTTGGGTACCAAAAATATTAGCCCCTTGATGGCAGGCCCTGATGACAAGGGATGACAGACTTGACAGTGGCACGGGTTTATTTGGGCAAGCACCTGAAAGAGGCAGATGGGAATCTCCAGAAAGAACTGGGGCTCCTGCCCCCACTTACAGACAAGGCTGGGTGGCAGGAAATGTAACTGGGGCACTGGGGAGTTGAGAGATTTGCAGTCAGCCATTGCTCCCCTTGTTGGGGAGCTGGGGTTACAGTTGGACCACAGTTTACTACTGAATGTTTTGGCTGGAAGGTGGTTGTGGGGGTCAGGATATCTGCTACAGTAGCCAATAGAATGAGAAGCACAGCTAGAAGCATCCACAACTCTGCAAGCTTGTATTTTGCAGAACTTTTCAGTGACTCCTCCCCAAAGTTGCTTAGATGGCAATCCTAGACCTGAAATAAAGCCCTAGGGTTGCCACTAGCCTTCGAAGATGGCTCAGATGGCTGACTGGGTGAAAGACCCTTCCAGGGAACAGTAGTACACCCCCTCCCTGGGCATTCATCTAAGCTGGTCCACAATGTTCATTTCTTCACATGTGTAGTGCTTGCTGAGATTGGGAAGCCTACTTACAGCCCTGACAATTCATAACACAGGTCTTGAACATTCCAGCACCAGGGCCAAGTGAGTGACTCTCACCACACTCCCGGTGGGGAAACTGAGGCTCCAAGAGGAGAAGAAGCTGAGGAAATAGCACACAGTGAATCCTCAGACAGCTTGAGTCTGAGATCCTCGGTGCTCCCCAAGTCCTTGGACCTTTGAATCAGGGATACCAAGAGACCCCAGTGCTGCCATGGAGGCGGACTACGGCCATGCTGGCAGCCAAGGAGGACTGTCACCAGCACACTCCTAGGAATAGAAGACACAGGTTCTCAAGGTTCACTCACACACGCGCGCGCGCACGCACACACACACACACACACACACACACACACACACACACACACACACACCCCAGTAATGAGACGGAGGAAAGCCACATGACTCAAACTCCGGTCTGCCACTGTCCCTGTAGCTGCGTGTCCACTGGTCGCCCCCCCCCACTTCCTTACACCCTTTCCTTTTACATCAACATTCAATCATCTTTCCCATTCACTTCGTCTCTTCCATTTTTATCTTACACCGCCTGAGAAAATTGGTGTGAAATAAAAAGGCAACTCTGACTACAGATGTAATCAATTGATTTGGCAGGTAGCCTGCAGATGCCCAGGAAGAGGGGAACCCATTGTCCATGCAGACAATCCCCTCCTCCTCCCTCATTTTCTTCCCCCACTTCCTCCCTTCCTGCCTCTCTGTTCCTCTGCTTTGTTGTCTTCTTTTCAGCCTCCCTCCGATCTTCATGTTACTTTCTGCTTTGTATTTTAATAGGAATAATCCTGTCCATGGGTCCTCCCCTCCATCTTCCTTCTCACTATTTTATATGAGAAGTTACAGGTGTCTTTCTTCCCAGGTGTTCTCTAAGATGCTGGAAGAGGCTCAGAATTTCCCGGGACCTTGTCAATCATCCTGAGGAAGTGAGACCAGGCACAATTTCTTATATATATATATATATATATATATTTAAAAGAAAAATTTACATTGACTCCCCTTGTTCCCGGCCATCCCGCTCCCCCACTACCCCATCGCCCTCCCCCTGTGTGGGAGGGTCCACCTGTATTTCTGTGCTTTGATTGGTTAAATAAACACCTGCCTGGCTTATAGTTAGGTCAACCCTTAGGTGGGCGGAGTAGACAGAACGGAAGTTCTGAGAGGAGAAGAAGGAAGTGAGCAGAGCCACAAGCCACCATCGCAGATGGATGCAGGTTAGACCTTTCCGGTACGTCACCACGTGGTGACTTACAGACTTTTATAATGGGTTAGTTTAATTATGAGAGCTAGCCAAGAAAAGGCTAGTGATAATAAGCCGGGCAGAGTTTAAATGAATCCAGTTTGTCATGTGGTTATTTCGGGTGCAGGCAGCCACCAGTAGCTGAGCAGGCCAGTGGCTGGGGGCTTGGGAGCTGGCAGCTGGGGAACACAACACACACCTCTCCGCCTATTTACAACACCCCTGCTTCCTTAAGATGGGGCAGGATACCCTGCCAGGCACAATTTCTTGAAGGATCCCAGTTTCCCATCCTGAGAAGAGACGGCTGCCCTATATGGACACTGAGATGAACTGTTCTCTCTACATCCATGGAAGGAGAAAATAACCTAGGCAGGACAATGGTATACAGTCATCCTTGAGTGTCCACCATAGATGGGTCCCTTCGATGTTTAGGTATCATTGCTCATTCCCGTACAAACTCAGGAGCGAGACCCTTCTAAACCAGTGTTCACATCCTTTGTGTACAATATTCAGAACCTCATTCCTTCATGGACCAAGGCTCAAGACCAGTATGAACTACGTTCAAGTCCTTATGTACTAATGGTAAGTCCTTTGTCGACCAGTGCTCAAGTTGAAGTAAGTGCATACCAATGGTCAAGTCCCTTACGCACCAACGTTCAAACTCCTTATGTACCAGTGTTCAAATCAAGAATGTAAAAAGTTCAAGTCCTTTGCGGATCAGTGCTCAAGTCACTACCATAGGGATGTCCAAGTCCCTCTTGCAATGGTGCTCTAACCATTACGTGCGATGTTCAGATATCTTGTGCACCATGCTCAAGCCGTTTCGCATGCCATGCTCAGGTCCCTTTTGCATTACTGCTTACGTCCCTTGCGTAAAAAGGTATGGGATTTGCATGGGACCTGCACACATCCTTGTGTTTCCTTTAAATCCTTACAGACTGTTTATAACGCCTATCCCAGTATCGGTCTATGTGAAACATTGTGGCACCGCATTGTCCTGGGAGAGGCCAGTGAGATGATGCCAACCTCTTCGGTACAGACGTCTTTTCTCCTGGATGTTTGAAATCACAGTTGTTCAAATATGAGGATATGGAATTAGCAGACCTGGAAAGCTGGCTGTTTTCACTCATTCATTTACTGATTATTTATAATCCAGGCACTGGGAATCTAGAAACAAAGACACGCTCACGCATGTCATCGGGCACACCAGCGCTAAACTAATGTTGGCCTCTGCCAATGTTTATCCTGAAGTCTCTTGTAGAACAAGGGATTTACTTACATTCAACCGATATTGCTCTATTCCTTCTAGAGGGGATATGGACCACATCTTTGCGCCCATTCATCACCATTGCCATCACTTTACCCACTAATGGGTGATGGCGGACAAGCACTTCATTCTGGTCTACTAAACGCCAAGATCGTCACTAAACACAAGGAATTGTATAACTGGGATTGAGATGGGTGGTATGAAGAAAAACATGGGGTGGGGCTACAGAGGACTTAGGAAGGGGAGCGGTGGTGGCTGTAGGGGTAACATCTTAAAGAAGCAGCATTCTAGCCATGGTTCTAAAACTGGGTCCCCTCAGCAGCTGCACCAGCATCAGTGCCACTGAGAAATGTGTACCCCTGAGAGCCAGTGCCCCCTTGGGCGTGCCCAAGGCCATGTCAGAAGTGATGGTAGAGGGTTCTTTGTTTCTTCTGTGCCTTTTGGTACTTATAGGAATTTTTCTGTCTGCATATATTTTTTTTTTCAGAAGCTAATCTGGAGCAGCTCAACAATGAGATTAGAGGATTTTTTCCCCTTCTCTGCTTGGCAAGTTCCTGGATTTTATGAAATATAAACAGTCAAAGTTTTATAGTCGGTGTTTATCAAATACCATTATGCATCAGATACGCCGACGGGTGGCTTCACTAGCCACTCGTTCAGCAAACATTTACTAAGAACCTTCCCTGTGCAGGCCAGGGGTAAAGATGAGGAGAGAACAGCGTGCTGCCTCCAGGGAATTGCCATTCCAGGGATGGGCACCAGCGGAGCCAGCTAGTCGCCCTGGTGATCTAAGGGCTCTTGAAGTTGAGGCAGGAGGATTGTGAGCTCCAGCCATCCTGGGCTTCATAGAAAAAGCCCGCCTCCCGCTACCAAGCAATAGCACCAACAAATCACAACTCATATCCAAGTCGCCTGGGAAAAATAAAATGTCCTGGTGTGGGCTGGTTTTGAGACAGTCGAGGAGGCAGCTGGCAAAGGCTGGAAGGAAAGGGAAGAACTTATAGGTGGACAAGAGGTGAGAGAGGAAACGGGGAGTCCTAGGTGGGCTCTGGCCATGAGCAGGTGTGCTTGGAAGACCGAGGAAAGGAAGACAGGGCCTGGGAAGAGCTTGTGGACGTAGGTGGGTTTTGCATTGAGTGACTTGGAACCAGAGGGCAACAGAGTAGAATCTGGGAGTCTAAAGGGATCCCTAGCACAGGAGAGGGAAGGGCTGAAGGAGTGCAGGAAGAGCTGGACTGTGGGGGAGGCGTATAAGAACAGCCACACTCCGGTCAGCTTCTAGCCTAGGAGCCACGAAGATTGCTGCCACAGTGGTCTTGGAGAATAGACGTGGGCTTCATAGTGACACTAATGTTTCCCCCTAAGTATTGACATATATGGGGTGTCAAAGGGCAAGGTAGATGGAGGTTTCCTGAGAGAAAGGCCTTGCTGACTAGGTCCATTATGGACAGGCAAAACATGAGGGGCCACTGTGTGACTGTCAATACTCACTTTGTTTTCTTTTTTTAAAAAAAGAAGTTAAGTTGATAATTTTTTTTAAGATTTTATTTTTACATTTATTCATGTGTATGTGTGGGCAGAGGGTGGCCATGAAGGCCAGAAGAAAGCAGGGGATTTCCAGCAGTTGACGTTACAATTGTGAGCCATGCTGCGTGGATGCTGGGATCTAAAAGTTCTCTGGAAGGGCAGCAAGCGCTCAAAACTACCCACCGAGTCACCTCTCCAGCCCCTCAGTATTCACTAGTAACTTTAGTGGATTTGGGCTTGCCTGGGAGATGTGCCTCTGGGTGTGTCTGTGAGGGCATTTGCTAGGTTGAAGCCCGCTTTGATGTGGGCAGCACCATCACGTGAGCTGGGATCCCTGGATTCATAAAAAGGAAAAGGTGAGCTATGGACATCTGCACTATTGTGTCCCGGAGCTTCCTGACTGCTGATCCAGCTGCCTCAAGCTGTCACTTCGATGGTTTTCCTTCTGCTGTGGACTGTGCCCTCAAACCGGGAATCGAAACAAAACCAGAATCAAAACAAGCCCTTCCTTCCTTAAACAGTTTCTGCCAGGCATTTGGTCACATCAAGGGAAAAAATGGCTACTCCACAGTGTTGATGGATGACTGGAGGTGCAGGCAGGCAGATAGGATTGGGTGTGAGGAAGAAGCAATCCTATTTCTAAGGCCTCTCGGGCTCCTGGGTTCTCAGCCTCTTGGGCTCCTGACAGAGAAGCACCCGGAGAATGGTTTGGTGAACCAGTTTGGAGTCCTGGAGTCAAAATCTCCCCTTTAGGGACATCCTTTATGCTGTTGGAAGAGACCTGGCCTGCCTGCATCTCTCCATCCTCCCCCTGAGAAGCCCAGGATGCACTGCTCTCGGTGCCACTAGGGCAGGACCAGTGGGAGACAGCGGAGTATTGATCACTGTGGTCCCCCATCACAGGACATGTGAGCGGAGTGCATTCCCAGCCACCACTACCTCTCAGCCCTCTCAGTGGCGATATCAAGCAGGCAGTTGGATATATGAGTCTGGACCCAACGCAAAGTCCAAGCTAGAGATAAAACTTTAAGAGTCGTCAGCTTCCAAATGGTGTTTAAAGGCACGACAATGAATGGGCACGTGCAGAGCTGGCAGATAAGCCACAGAAGGACAGAGTCCTGAGCCTCTCCTACATCTGCAGACTCGGGTGGGCAGCAGTGGGGAACAAGTGAAGTCAGCAACCCAGACAAGGGTAGGAAGAGGTGACCCAAGAGCCTCTGGGGGTCAAGTGAGGAAACCATTTTCAGGAAGAGGAGACGGCCTTTCAGAGCACACACACAGCCCCCAACACTGGCAGACATCTAGCAACCCCTTTGCACACATCTTTATGATCACCTTGGCACGCCTTTCTGTGGTGGGGGGTGCCGTGGTGTGTGTGTGTGTGTGTGTGTGTGTGTGTGTGTGTGTGTGTGACACAGATCCCACTCAGGGACACAACTTTACTTGCTTGGAGTGCTGGCTATTGGTTCTCCAGGTTCTATCCTGTCCACAGGGACAGCCTGTGTTCAGGGAGGGTTTGGTATGACTGTCTGACTGTCATTAGGGATGTCTCCAAAGAGCCATCTTCTGTAATCAACCGGGGGCTGAAGCCACCAAAGGACAGGGAGGGATACTTCTCTTTACAACTCCACAGGATGCTTTTGTGAGAAGTGAGAACATCCTAGGTTCCCTGGCCATTCTGTTGTGACCCATTTCTCCCCCTCCGAGTACTCCTAATCTCAATTTTCTGCCTGCGTTTTTCTCTCCTCGGAGCACTTATCTCCTTCCAACCTATAATTTCTTCCCTTGTGCAGCTGCGATTTAGTGTCCATCTCCCTTCTTCTTCTAGACTGTGCACTCCATCAGGGCAGGGATATTTATCCGTTTGCTTCTTCATCGATGTGGCCCGCCTTTAGTAAGTGCCTTCAACTATTGACTGAACGAATTCACAGGCAAAGGCAGCCCCACCAAACTCCATCCCCACCCCCATTAAAAGAATAAATAGACCAGGGACCACACAGGTGGCCCAGGTGAGTCACCTACTGATGGTTAAGCTTCAGAGTCAGGGAGCACCTTTTCTTTAGGGCCCCAGTCTCCTCCACCTGCAAGGTGAGAGGCCGGTGATGATTGCAGGAGCGACCTCCAAGATTGCTTGTGATGCTGTGCCCGAGGCTGACCCTGGGGAGGAAGGGGGAGTCCAGGTCCAACCTGAGCCTAAGGACCTGTTGCATTCAAGAGAACCATCAGCATCTGCAAGGCAGCGGGGAGAAGGGGTGTTGCTTGAGGTCAGTACCCACAGAATCCCTAAAGAAGAAGGTGCCCTTTTCTGGCCTGTAGGCATATATGTAGACAGAATATTGTATACATAATAAATAAATAAATATTAAAAAAAGAAGAAGGTACCACAGGCTCACTTTGGTTGGAAGGCTGTGGTAAAGTGTGAGCATTCTGTGGTGGGTGTGAGGAAGGTTCCTTCTAGAAGCATCAGGCAGGCAGGACTAGAGGGGAAATCCATTGGTCTCAGTCCTGTGAGGGCTTCGTCTGTAGGGGACAATAAGGGCAGGGAGCCCGAAAACTGCTCAGTGGTAGCTTTCAGCTAACTGGGCACAGCCTGGAGCCTCGGTGTGAGGCACACAGAACGAAAATCGGTACGTTTCAGCAAAGAGGGCCTCCTAGGGCGGGAGAGATCTTAATCCTGGATACTGCTTGAAAAAAAAACAATAACAAAACAAAAACCAACAAAACCACAACTCTAGGCTACACAGAAAGCAAGAGAATGCAGTCACTCTCCGAGCCCCAGTGACATCCTGACACAGGCTTGTCTAGAAGAGCCTGATGCCATCTCCCAGTTACGTAACTATGGCCCGTTGTCAACTTCAGGGTGCACTCCATCATTGCCTGTGAAATGAGCATGTAAGATTACATGCTTACAGTTGTTCTGTGAGCCCCAGGACAGGGGCTCCCACACTTCATTTCGTAAGTGAGAGAATTTTCTAAAAAGAGCTCACACAAGGATCCAACTTCCTGTTTGTCACAGAGGACATTCAAACACAAACAGGCAATGGTGTGTTCATTGTCTCTATGATGTCATCAGGTATTGGACGACTCCCAAAAGCCAAAGAAAGGTAGTTCTTTGCACTAAAAAGAGGTAATAAATCCTTGGGGGAATGACCTAATAGGGAAAAGTCGTTGACCTGTCTTCATTTTTCCAAAGATGAAGGAAATGAAGGGAAATTTTTATGTGAATGATGAGGGATCGAGTCTTGAGAAAGAGGGGCTAGCAAGATGGCTCAGTGGAAACAAAGCATTGGCCATGCAAACCTGAGGATCCAAGTTCGAATCCTAAAACCCACGATAGAAAGAGAGAACTGCCTTCTTCAACACTCTTGCTGTGTGCATGTCCACACTCACCCTACACACATGCATGCACACACTTTTAAAAATGTTTAAAAGGCCTTGAGAAGGAGCCTGCATGGTGGGGTGGGTCTTGACCGTCCAGTTCCCCAGGGGTGAGGTCTGAGGTCTCCACCCGCCCGTTCTCCTCTCCGATGATCCTGCCGAGCAGTTTCTTTCCCTGGGGGTGGCAGGTGGGACTGTCACAACAGTCACAGCCAGCGCTCACCCAGCACGGTGTCCTGGGCCTTGCTGAAAGAGCTGAACCTCTCTGCTGCCCGCAACAGCCCTTCAATGAGGGAACCATTTTCATCTTGAACCTACGGCTCAGAAACCCCCACAAACAGGGTCAGCCACTTCTCCCGGTCTCACAGTTAGCAGGCAGCAAGGCCAGATGCCCACTCAGCCCACCTGCTTGCACAGATGTGCATACAGCTGGCCCGATGTAGCCTGGAGACACATGAGCAGGTGGCCCTGTGAGGGCTGAGGCTAATCTGCCCAGAGCCTCCTTCCCTGGCCCTGAGGCTCAGGGCCAAGCTGTTGAGTGTTAGCCACTTGTTTCATTATGATGGGTCACCTGACAGAAACAGCTTAATAGAGAATTTATTTGGAGATGACAGTTTTAGGGGCATCAACCCATCACGGCAGGAAAGATGTGGTGGCTCGGGCAGTGCCACCCACAGCCGTGGGAGTACAAAGTGACCCCTCCTCACATCTTGGCACATCAGGAAGTGGAGAACAAAATGGATGTAGACCAGGCTATATCCTTTAAAGGCGGCCCAGTAGCAATCCCTTTCCTCCAGCTGCCTCCCAAAGCAGCACCACCAGCTGGGAGCAGGGTGTTAAAAACAGGTCAGCCCGTGGGAGATATTTCAGACCCAAATCACAACATGGTGGTCATCAAACAGATGTGACCAAGTCCCCACCCACTGGAACCTGGACAAGTGGCCTTATTTGGAAGAAGGGGGACCCAGACATAAAATTAATGAGATCATCATAGATTGAGGGAAGGCCCTAAACTCTAAAGGATGTTTCACACACGTACGTACACACACACACACACACACACGCACGCACACACACATGCAGGCCCGCACACACGCACATGTACACACACACGCATGCATGCAGGCCCGCACACACGCACATGTACACACACACACACATTCACGAGACAGAGTCTGTCACCACCAGCTCCTGAACACACACACACACACACACACACACACATTCACGAGACAGAGTCTGTCACCACCAGCTCCTGAACACACACACACACACACACACACACACACACACACACATCCACGAGACAGAGTCTGTCACCACCAGCTCCTGAATCTCTGTCTCCATCTCCTCAGTGTGGAACTTACAGCTTTTCATGTGGGAGCCGGGGATTTGAACTCAGGTCTTTATGCTTGTGGAGCTAGTGCTCCTAGCTGCTGAGCCACCTCCCCAGACACCTGGCGAGAAGGGATGAAGGTGGAGATGGAGGAGAAGGCCCAGTGGAGGCAGGGGCGAGAGTGGAGTGCTGTGTCTCCAAGCCAAGGAATGACAGCAACGGGGAAGGAAGTTGGGAGTCCTCTGCAGGAGTCCTCCGCGGGAACCTCCTGCAGGAACCAACCCTGCTTGAACCTTGATTATAGAGGAATAGGACTCGGTTGCGTCAAGCCACCAGCTGGTACTACTTTGCTCCCAGCCCAGGAAACTCAGCAACCTTCCCTACTTCTTCCTGGCCACGTCCCCAGCCCCCAGCCTGGGAACAGCCTAAGAGTTCTGCTTCCCCCCTCCCACTCTGCTCCCTCCCCTTCCCCCTTTCCTCACATTCCTGTCCCACTGAACCCATCATCAACATGCGAAATGGTGAGGTCCCCATGGCAACCCCTCTGATGCCAGAACCCAGGATTAGGACATCAGATCTGCCAGAGAGGTCTGGGGGATGGGGGCCCAACTCTGAGTGAGAAAGCACTTGGCAGAAGGGGCAACACCTCCTGCAGCAATGCTGTTATTTAGAAGAACAAAGCCAGACAAGAGTCCCTAACTGCATGGCTAATCGGCAGACAGGAGGACAGAAGGCTGGAAGAAAAGGCCCAGGATGTCTCTATTTTGGGGGCCCATGTTAGCCCTGATGAAGGGAAGGACAAAGAGCACCACCTCCATAAGTTTCTGCCAGAGACTTGGCCCTGTTGGGGGCGGTTTCTGTGACCTGGGCTTCCTACAGTCCTTTTGCTCCCTACAAGCCTTAGATGCCCTGGCCTTCCTCCCTAGCAGGGCCAGCAGGTGTCTAGAGGCCGGCGAAGCCACCGTTGTCTGTATCGCTTAGCGCCCCCTGCTGGCCTCCAGGTGGACACAGGGCCGCCCAACTCCCCTGCCTTCCTCTCCATTCAGTGGCCCAACACTTCAGCTGTCAGCGTCCCTCTCCACCCCTGCCTGTCACCACTACTCATCCTCAAGTCAATCCTGACTTCAGCGGCTTCTTCACAAGCTAGCAATAACTCCACACGGAACACCTTAGCGTCTCCGCAGATGCCTGTATGTGCATGCAGCTCCCTAACCTCTCACATAGGGTGCGCACACGGATTCATGTCGTCACGGATTGACAAGCTAACATACACACACTCATACCCAGACACACACAGACTCACACTTATACTATCTTACAGACATTGCCCACATATTTACACACCAACATTCACACTAATGCACACAGACACCCACAACCCGGGACTCAACACCCAACACATATCTACACACTCACTCACAGACACACACTTGTAGCCAGGGATTTCACACTCAACAATACCCTTACACACATCACACAGATACACACCCAAGGACTCACCCTCATATTCCTACCCAGAAACTTACACAGAAACTGTCACATACCAAACACACACACAAGACTCTCACCACCACTCAGACATGTTCACACATACACAAACACACGCACACACACACACACCTAGAGATGCACACTCACAGACACCAGCATGATATACACTGACACACATACTGAAGACACGCATACACAGACTCACGACTGTGCATGCACACAGAGTCATACGTTCACAGTGACACATGAACACAGACACACTCACACAAACTCACACCCACGCAGGAATATACAGAGACACACATGCCTCCGAGAATTCATTCACTCAGAGATTCACCCACATCCAGACACAAATTCGTATCCATACATGGTCACCCTGAGGACCTTCCTGGGACGCCCACTTACTTGGAAGGCAACAGTCTAAGGAGTTCCCTCCATGGATGCGGAACTGGAGCCACCCCAGAAGATCAGGTTTTTGACATTCCATGGCCTTGACTGCCATGGCCAGATTCCCCATACTACTATTGCCAGTGGAACAGAAGAAGGAACAAAAACTAGAAAATTTCCAGAAAGATCAAGCACCCTCCAGAATGTTCCAGAAATCTGAAGGCTTGTATATTAACACAGCAGTGCTGTGCAATGCAGTGGTCTCACCCCCTGGCTGTGCCCTGGAAAGGGCCCAGGCTCAGCCCTGTTTCCTCAGACTCTGGATAAACGGAATTGACTCTGTGAAGAAGCTAGTGACCCAACATCAGGAGTCCAGAGAGATCCTAGAGACATAGATAGCATCCTCATTGTATGGCTTCCCAGTCCGTGACACAGGGTGATAAGGGCACAGGTTGCCACAGGAATGCAAGGTACATAAAATGCCTGTCATGGGACCTCCCAGGTAGCAGGTACTTCCTGCTGCTGCCGAAGGTAAAGAGAGCTTGGCTCCCCCAGCATCCCTGAGAGGATGAGTTCCAGAGCTGTGGTTGGAGCATGGCTGCCTGACTGGCACCTGACCACCTTGGGGCATTCTGTCTTCACCAGGTCCTACCCCTTCCAATGAAGCATGACCAGAGATAACAGCGCCCCTTACTGAGCCCCAGAGACTGTGACACATGACTGACGACCTCTGGGCTCAGACACCTAAGGCATATTCACCTATTAAGGGAGGTTCCTCAGGGCTCTGCAAGGACTCTAGGGTGCAACCTCCAAAGATGGAATCCCTGGGATGAGGTCACTGCCATCTTCTCCCCTGTCCTGTCTCCCTGCCAGGCTACATTGCACAATGGGTCTAGTGTCAACACTGGGTTGAAGCCTGGACTCCCGGACAGCTCAGTCATTTGTGGAGTATGGAACCTCAGACAAGGCTGGTCTTCCTGTTCCTTTTCCTTAGAAGGCTCCCAGAGTCCCAGATAAACACCAGGTTCAAGGCCTCCCTGAGGTCCACTAGTCCATACTTGCTGCCACACAAGGTAATCAGGAGCCCAACAGAACTAATGCTTGGTGCATAACCTTTTTATCCACCAATCTAATCTAGCCGTGTGTGTGTGTGTGTGTGTGTGTGCGTGTGTGTGTGTATTGATGATGTGTACACACGCATACAAAGGACAGAGGTCAGTCTTGGGCAGTCATTGTCCCTTGGGTGTCATCTACCTTGTTTATTGAGACAGGGTATTTTACTACCCTGGAACTCACCATTTAGTCTAGGCTGGCTGGCCGGCAAGGTGCCCGTCTCCACCTTCCCAGGACTGGGGTTACTAGTGCGTGCCACTATGCCAAGGCTTTCTCACGTGAGTTTTATGAGCCACCTCCCCAGCTCCAGTGCTGGTTTTCTGCCACTGTCCTTCTGTCTGTACGGTGCTTCGGATGCTGTTTGGCCACCAAAGCCCACAAAGAGGTTTGGTCTCCAGTGTGGAGGTAAGCCAGGGTATCCTGGGCAGACTGTGTATCATGGGTGGAGCCCTCGCAGGTGGACCCAGGACTTTCTAGAGTAAGTGAGCTCTCGCTCTGAAGGGACTGGCTGATGGAGCAGAGAGCCGGCTGGCCTAAAGCAAGGCTGCCCCTCGTGTTTACCACTTTCCACCACGGACTGAAGCAGCAGGGGACCTCACGAGAAGTGGACCCAACATGTCCACCCAGCCTAGAGCATCCCAGCCTTCAGCAGCATGAAATCAATTAATTCATTAATTAATAAATTAATTGCCCAGTCTCATTTATTCCGTGATAGCCACAGAAGATGGACTGAGACACATTGTCCACCCCCTCCCCCAGCCCTCCGCGGAGTGATGTGGTCCAGGAGAGCTGCAGATCTACATTCCAGCATCTTCTGCCATCTGTTGAGGCTCTTGTGTGCTGCCTGGGCAGTAGTGGGGCTGACCCATCTGTCTGTATCCGGTGCTGTGCAGGGTCACCTTCCACGTAGAGTGATGATGAAGCCGGCTGGTGATGCCTCCTGACGGAACCAGATTTGACTTCTATAATGGCCTGAGAAAAGGTCACGGCCTGAGACTCTGCATTACCCTGTCACAGAAATTAAAGAAAGAGTTTGGCACAATAAAAGGCTGTCTGCTTGGTGGCCTGCTCACCCTGGCCAGCTTCTTCCTGCTCTCTTTGCTGATAATGTGGATAAGGATCCTCTTAGTGTGGCAGGCAGGATAAATTGGCTCTCCCTCCTCACAGGCAAACCTCAGAAGGCATTTGTCCCTCTAACCTCTACATAGCACAACTTGGGATGAAAATGGCCACAGGGGTACAGGGGCCCATTGGAAGAGTGTCTGTCCACCAGCTTTCTCCCTGTGCCTTTCCCAGAGTCACCCCACTCTTACCTCGAAGGACAAAAATAGAAAATCCCTCAAGGGCTAACCATGTGCTAAATGGTCCCCAGTGGGGATGGCAGGAGTATGGTGTGGGTCCAGAGGTTCCATATTCTTTTTTTTTTAATCCATCCCCTCTTCCCCAGCTCTTCCCGTTACTGCCCTCCCATCTCATCCCACCCAACTTGAGATTTCTCCTTCTTCTTACTCCTCCTTCAACTCCTCCTCTCCTTCTCCTTACCGTCTTTCTGTTCCTCTTCCCCCTCCTCCCCATTCTGTTCCTCCTCCCCACCCTTTCTCATCCCCCTCCCCTTCCTTCTTCCCTCTCCTTCCTCCTCCACCTCCTTATCTTCCTCCTCTCCTTCCTCCTTTTCCTCCTCTTCTTCTTTGTCTTCTTTCTTCTTTCCCCACCAAGTCTAGCTTATGTTGCCCAGCTGGTCTTGAAAGTAGGGCCTGCCCTGATGTATGGTCAACCTACCAAGGGTCGCATCATTACAGAAAACTGAGTCTTCCTCTTCCGGCAGCTAACAAATGCCAACAGCTCCTCAGCCAGTGAGGATTTCGTGTCTCCCCTCCCTCTCCAGGCTGGTCTTTTCATCTGGCTTCAGCTTGTGCAGGTCTTGCTCATGCTGTCAATCTCCATGAGTTCATAGGTGCATCTGTTCTGCTGTGTCTGGAAAATACCGTTCCCTTGATGATCCCAACCACCTCTGGCTACCGTTTCCTTGGTGTTGCCCTGAAAATCTTTCTACTCCTTCCTTGAAGGTGCCCGAGTCTTGGGGAAAGAGGTATGGTCCTAATGCCCCATTTAGCACTGACCACTCCACAGTTCTTTGCACATTGACAGTTTGGGGGGGGTATTTCTGTGCTAATTACCATTTACAATGAGACGTTTCCATGATGGCAGCTGAAAGATGCTTTGATGTATGAATCTGACAATAAGTCACTGGCAGTTAATTTAATAATTTGTGCATGGATTTAGACGCTTCTGCTACATGTTTTGAATTTGTACCTTTTTTTTCGAAGTTAAATTAAAATTAATTTTCAAAGAAAATTAAGCCGCCTCCCACGGGGCAAGCCTTGCCTGTTGGAAAGACCTTGGTCTCATCTGGGTGCAGGGCTGATATGCCACAATGTAGCCACAATGAGCTGCAGGCAGATGTGGGGCCCGGCTACAGACAGATGTGGAGCAGGACAGCCGAAGACTTGAAAGAGTGAGATGGTCTCTCAGCATTACTTAAGCTGATATTGGATGGCATTCACTGGGGTACAGGCGGGATATTTCTTGGCAGCCTCTCAAGCCTCTCTCTTTCATTCTTTGCTTAGAATGCGGACTTGGTTGTTTTTACCCTGGAAGGGTTTGCAGTGCACTCTTGGTCTCTCTGCATACATTTGAATTTCATAAAGGAGTCCATAGCCCGGGGAAGGCACTGCCGCACTGCTGAGCCCCAACGTAGCCTTCCCTTCTGCCGCAGCTCTGGGACTCATGGGGTGACCTGGTGGGGGTTGCTGTCCTGTGGGAAGGAAATGAAAGTCTTCCCAACTCCAGCGGCGGCTGTGGAGTAAAGCAGAGGGGAATAGAAGATGTAGGAGAAGATCAAGGCAATGTCCTGGGGGTGGAGGAGGATGCTTCTCAGCGTGTGCTGTGGGAACACTCTCTTCTAGAGCAGGAGCCGCAGAGCAGAAAGCGGTCACCTGGGTTCTGCAGTCTAGCCTCCCAGCCTTACTCCCGCCCTTGACTGCTCCCAACGTCTAGGCTAGAGATTGGCTCTGCTGACGACCAAGGTGGGTCACCTTGAGGAAGTAACCATTCAAAACTGTCAGAAGCTACCTGGAAAGACTGTCAGAGCCCTTGTGTCCCTGGTCCCCGCAAACCTCAGCTCCGAGGGGCAGAGAAGCCCAGGGCTGTGCCATTTTCAGATGAGCCTTGGCATGGTGCCCTGGGTATTACAGTCCTTGCAGGGGTATACACACAGCCAAGGGGCCAAGAAGAAAGCCAGCCCCGGTGGCTCTCTGTCTTCATTCAGGGAAGATGTTTCTCCGATTATTTCCAAGGCCATGAGCCATAGTATGCAAAATCATAATGTGTTTTCACCCTCACTTTTTTATTATAAGAAATGGCCACCGTACACAAATAAGCAGAGAGCATAACAAACCCCTGTGTACTTGTCATGTGACCCCCACGGTGACATCCTTCTCTCTCCCGGTTGACAATCCTTCCATTTCATTTCTCTGTAGCTTTAGACAAAGTGTGCAGGCATTGGAAACCACAAGTCTTCGTACTCCAGTCTTGACAGATGGAGAGGGTTCACGTCAACCAACACTTTACTACAATATGGATTATCTCCACTGTCTGCAGTGCTGCTCCCAGGAAAAGGGTGTCCCTTCCATTAGGTAGTCCTTATTATGTTATCCGTGAGTTTTACGTGTGTGTGTGTGTTATATTATATATGAGTTTATATATGTAATGCTATGTGTTATACATTCTGTTATAAATGAGTCCATTATGTACCGCAGAGTCATTCTTACCTGTTGTATAATAAAACCCATTTAAGCAGAACCACACAGCGCATACGCATTCAGCACAGAATCTCTTCTGTTCGCTTTGAGTAACTACAGTGAGGTCATCCGCCCTTCCACGTGCCTCCAGCCCCCTTGTTATCCACAGATGTCTTCTACGGTGTGGCTCCTTTATGGTTTTTGTGATGGTTGACAGTCAAGTTGACAGGATGTAGAAGGACCTAGAAGACACAGCTCTTCGTGTGTCAGTGAGGGAGTTGCCAGAGAGAATTGACTAAGACTCCTTCCAAGTGGCCAGCACCTTACGACAGACAGCTCAGATCCAAAGAAGTCCAACTCAAACACAGGGCACGCCCTGCCTGTCTTTGCCTTTTTGGGACAGTGTGTCTATTGCTACTGCTGCCAGCATCAACGACTCTGTCCTTCCAGCATGACGTCAGTGTCATTGTCTCCCTGGGGACCCTCCAGGGCTCCCGGCCTTTGGTACCAGCTGGGGCGGCTGGGGCGTCTATTCTTGTGGGCTGGGCAGCTAGTGGGTTCTCAGCCTCTCCAGTGTGTAGATGGCCATTGTTGGGTTACTCAGTCCCTATCAAGCAGGTCAATTTAATAAATCACCCACTTTAAAAGATTTATTTTATGATGTGCATGCCTATGAATAAGGGTGTACAAGTGAGCGGAGGTGGCTACCAATGCCAGAAACAGCAGATTCCCAAGCGGAGTTACAGGTAGCTATGAGACAGCTGATGCCGGTGCTGGGAACTGAACTTAGGTCCTCTGTAAGAGCAGGATGAGCGCTTAGCCCCTGAGCCCTCGCTCCAGGCTCCTACCAAATCCCCCTTTAGAATATACATGCATCCTATCTGTTCTTTCCCTCGGATCGTTCTGCATAAAGCGCCCACG
>JAQHUG010000141.1:4929388-4947445 GCA_028555095.1 Dicrostonyx torquatus
CTGGATAGCCTTGGCTTTCAGAAGCCAAGAGATTTGGAGATAGCACACGCACGCGCGCGCGCACACACACGCACACACACACACACACACACACACGGTCCTAGGCCTTCACTGCCTGCTCTCAGTCATGCCTTCAGTGCTTCTCACTCTTCATTTTAAAAAGTAGGAGTTCAGGTGAGAGAAAATTGACCTAAAAACCAAGAATGTTTCCCAAGATGCTCAGGAGGCTCCAGTGCCACATCGGGAAGATGGGCAGAGGCAAAGTATAGTCTTATTCAATAGTAATCATCAATGTAGGAAATCTGAGAGGACCTGAGTCTCTGCCTCAGCTGGTCCAAACACACGTGAATATACAAGACTGCGTGACAATAAAACTTTATTTGCCTACGAATTTCATAGCAGTGACAAATGGGGATTGACTATGTGGATTGGTAGTCCTTAAGATTTTTGTCCCCATCCTTTGAAAAAGTAGAAATCATTTTAGCTCACAGGGAAACACAGAGGGTAGGCTGTTTTTGGCCTTTGGGCTCTGGTACTCTAAAAACAAACAAATGGACAAAGAAAACACAGGCGCCCCTGCAGCTCAGGCGGAACTCAAACAACCAGGTAACCAAGGATGACCTTGAACTCCTGATTGTCCTGCTTCTACCTCCCAAGTGTTGGGATTACAGGCATGCACCACCCTGTCCAGTTTAAGTAGTTTTAGAGATGGAATCTGGAGTTTCATTCACACTAGGCAAGGACTCTACTACGGAGCCACACCCCAAGTTGTGGTGTCCTGACCCCTCCTCCAGGGTGCTGTGATTTTTTTTTTTCATTGCATCTTCATGCCCTCACCTTCCTCTTAAGAAATTTCAGGTGCCTGGAAGATGCCTTGTCCTTGAGCCAAAAGGTTTAGGGGGAGGAATAATATTCTGGCTGCCCTGAGAGCCTTCTGGGGTGGCTTGCCCTCCCAGTGTCTGAACATCCATACGGGTGGGTAGCTGGAGATCAAACGTCCTACCTGCTGTCCCTGCCTCGCGGCTCCTACAGCTTGAGGATAACATCTAAGAAGTTTTGGGTAAGCAAGAGCCGTGCCTGCACCTTCTCTCCGCTGAGAGCCGGACAAGTGGGGTATCAGAGAGATCCCTGCTAAGCACAAGGCCGAGCACTTGGTGAGTGGCTTTGAATTCAACCTTTGTAAGTTTAACTCAGAAGCAATGAGGGGTTTACCTTTCATACCGCGGCAGAGGCAAATGAGGAGCCCCAGGAACTGAGACAAAAGGAGTTCTAAGAGAATGGCAGAGCTGCCTAAGTTTTCGGAAAGTGTAACTATCTAAGCAATATGCACAGACAGCTGGCGGAGCGCAGCTATCTGCTCCCCTGCCTGTTAGAATATGCTGGTTCTAGGAGCCCGAGGAAGCGTCTGCAGCCTTGGGGCTTAGAGAAGACTTGGCTGGACCTGAAAGAAGTCAGCCTGTGGGGATGACAACTTTAGAATAACCTGGAAACACACAGGCGCGTGCTCACAGACACACTTTCATTCATTCATCAAATATTTATTCCCTGCTTATTATGTTCCAAGTACAAGAGCAGACACTGAGAGAATGGAGCTGCAAGAAGCCCCAGGAGAGAGAAAGAGAGGCTGGCAGATACAAGAGAGGAAGCTATCCTGGGAGTAAGGGCTGTCAGGGCAGGGGTGAGATTGGAGTGGGATGCCTGGCATAGCAAATGTCCCCTTTTGTCAAAGCCTGGCTACCTGTTGCCTACCTGGGTCCTGATGCTCAGTTGTCCCACCTCAAATCATGCTCCCCCAGGAGAGGGTGTGCCGTCAACCCCGGGGGCCACAAACACCCAGGACTTCACCTAGACCTCCTTCCTGTTTGGAAGTGCCCTCCCATCCTACCTTGCGGAGGCCACTGTTGAAGGAAGGTAGCTGCCACAGGCAGGACCCGGTGGAAGCAGAGGGGGAAAGCAGATCACAGGCGCCGACGGCTTCATGTTTCTGAGGAGGAAGAGAACAAACGCGGAAGATAATTGTAGTGGAACAGCTGATAAGTAACGTTTGGTCTCCTTTTTACAACCATTCCCTAGGGCCCCATTATGGTAATTTTTCTTCTATAACTGGCAAATTGTATAACGAGTCAGATGATAAACCAGCAAGCAAGGCAAAAATTTGCATTTTAATACATCTGCTGGTGCAATCACACACCCCCTCCCTTCAATCTCCGAGGGGTCAGCGACTCTCTGATCCTGGATCCCCTGGCACCATGCCCTCCCGACTTCGCCTCTTACTCTCAGTGAGTGATGCTGGGACACACAATAAATATAGCGCTTCAAAGGAAAGCACGGTCTCTGCCTTCTCGGATGTTCTGAAAACTAAACCTCTGCCTTCTCGGATGTTCTGAAAACTAAACCTAAGGATGGACCCAAGAGTCAGCCAGCCAGGCCCTCCCCATGTTTGCTGCTTTCCCAGGAACGTAAGCTGTGACTCGGTTTCCTTCTCTGTCCAATGGAGGCAATTCTAAAACCTATAGTAGGTTTTATTTTTGTCTTTTAATTTGTTTCTCCTTTGGAGGGCTGGAGAGGTGGCTCAGTAGTTAAAAGCACTTTCTGCTTTCTCGGGCTCGGGTTCAAGCACCCGCATCAGGCAGCTCACCACCATCTGGAACTCCAATTGCAGGGTCTTGTGTCCTCTGGCTTCCATGGGCAGCCACACACATGTGGTGCACATAAAATCCCACAAGCACACACATACATATACACATACGGTTCTTTTTTATTAATAATTAAACTTTATTAATGATTAATTATTATTAATACCAATTAATTATTAATAATACCAATGCACATGTAGATGTTCATGCATGTGTGTGTATTGCGTATGGGTACATGTGTGCACATATGTGTGAAGGCCAGACTGACACTGATGTCTTCCTCAATCACTCTCCATGTTTTATTTTTTTGAGACACTCTCTCACTGAACCTGGAGCTCACTGCTTCAGCCAGACGGGGGCACTGTTGAGCCCTAGGGATCCTCCTGTCTCTGCCTCCCAGAGCTGGAATTACAGATGCGGACCACATCACCAACTTTTTACCTGGGTGCTGGAGATCCGAACTCAGCCTGAGCCATCTTCCTAGGTTCTATACAAGATTTGTTAATTGACACCTGGTAGACAGCATTTGTGATAATTATTCATTATTACAATAAATATTATACTATTATTAATATTTATTGATGAGTTGATAAGTATCTCTACAGCTTATTAATGGCCATTAATATTAATTATTAATAAATATTGATGTTATTAATTGTTGAATATTAATGGTCCTGCAGTGGTAGGGATGATTATGACTACTACGGATAAATAATTAACATCATTGATAATTCATGGTGGTGGTGCTAAGGATGATGGGAAGACTCCTGGGTCCATGGGGCTAGGATTCTATGTAATTCTAGTCAAGACTTGAAATGAAATCTGTCCCTGTTTCTCTCACGCATTCATCTGCATTGATACCACCACTGTCCTAGGCCATCACAGCTGCCTTTCCATGCAGACCCCAGGACTCCTAGAATAGAAGGGACTGGGATACACTGGGAGCCAGGGAACGCACACACACACACACACACACACACACACACACACACCACACACACACACACACATACACACACACCACACACACAGAGCACTGTCCCAAGATGGTCCCATTCACTCCCTGGGCAAACCCAGTTTCAATTATTCTAGAACCTTCCATCCATATGACCTAGTAAGAAGAGTACCAGCCTGAGTCACAGGCTTGACCTTGAAGCTCTGTAGCATCTCCTGTCCCTGTAACGCCAGGTAAGTCACTTCCCACCTACAGTGGGGAGCACGGTGATGTCCACTTGGTGTGGGAAAGGGTTAACAGAAGCTGTGCCTGGCACTCCGCAGACACCAGTTGAACTTGCCAGTCGTTGACTGCAGAGGATGGCGTTTGCAGCCCAGCCAATTTTTCCAAGGTGGTTCCATTTGGCAGGGACGGGCTGTCCTTTCATGCTTGCAAGAGAAGCTGAGTGAGATCCAGAAAAGCCTGCCAAAACCCTGGGATTATTATCTTAGCCCCAGGAGTGAAGTCTCAAGGGATTGACATGCCCTGTGGTTTGAATTTATTAGTCCCAGGCCCCTGCGATGGGCGACCAGAGGGGGAGCAGCGGTGTTGTCACAGCTAAGCTTTGTCAGAGCTATTTTTAGGACGTCTCCAACTCTTTGGGCTCATCAGAGGTTCCAAATCAGGGCAGGAAATTGGTTTGTTTTTGCAATGCGATGAGGTTTTTCAGTCCATCTCCCTGAGCTGGGATAGTGGCTGCTTTTCCCACACAAAATGAATCATGTCAGCATGGGGAGTGATTTCAGGGCTTAGATCATTCATTCATTCAACAAATGCATACTGACCAACTGTTACATGTCAGCTCTGATCTCAGAGAACAAGCTAGACACGACTTTTCCACTCGTGTGGAGCTCCCGTTCCAATGTCGGTAACAGACACACAAGAAGCAGGCGACTGTTGCAATTTGTCTCTCTAGTCCACATTTGGGCCAATAGTATATGTGGCTCCATGATGCAGGAAAGACTTTCCATGTGGTCTTGGGACTGGATGTGATCTTGAGTCTCTGTCATTCGTGTGTGATTAGCACACCAGATGTCTTAGTTACTTTCTATTGCTGTGACAAAACACCATGGCCAGGGAAATTTATTAAAAAAAAAAAGAAAGCATTTAATTTGGGGACTCATAGTTCCGGAAGGTGAGAGTCCATGACTATCGTAGCAGGGAGCACGGCAACAGCAGGCAGGCAGGCATGGCACTGGAGCAGTAGCTAAGAGCTTGCATCTGATGCACAAGCATGAGCCAGAGGCAGGAAGAGAGCTAACTGGGAATGCTGTGGGCTTTTGAAACCTCACAGTCCACCCCCAGTGACCCAGCTCCTCCAATAAGGCCACACCTCCTAATCCTTCCCAAACAATTTCACAAACTGGGAGCCAAGCGTTCAAATATATGAGCCCATTGGAGGGGACATTCTCATTCAAAGCACAACTCCAGGTACATGAACACACAAGAGAGGAGCAGACATAACTAGCCTGCCATCCCACAGTACAGTCTGAACCACCTAGGCCAGGCAAGTCACCAACAAATAGGAAAGCACAGACGAAAACTAAGATGCTGTATAAGGACTCAGCATTGGTTTTCTATTGCTGTCATAGTTAACTCCCACGACTATAGTGACTTGTTATACACACACACACACATACACACACACATACACACACACACACACACACACACACACACACACCCCTCTTATTTCAACTGTTCCATAGACTGGAGGTCTAGATTAGCTCCAAGTGTCAAAAGGATAAAAATCAGGGCGTCTTACTGATCGGCTGCCTCCCTCATTCACGTCACTGGCTGGGATTCCTCATGTTTGTAGGATGAAAGTTCTCATTCCTGACTGGTCATGCGCAGGGTTTGCTCTCAGGAGCTGGGGGCTTTCGCGCTATTTACGTGTGGCCCCTACATCTCCGAAGCAGCAACGGTGCATGGAAGGCTCTCATGCTCGGATTCTGACTCTCTGCCCTTATCCTTAAGGGCCTTGTATGATCACACTGGTCTACCTAGATAACCTGCCTACTTTAAGGTCATCTGACTGCATCCGCCTAGGCATCCCCATTGCAATAACACCTAGGTTAGAAGTTAGATTGGCCTTTTCAGTCTATGGAGTTAGAGAGCTTTAAAAACAAACAAAAAACAGGCCCTGACCTCAGCAGGAGGCAGCAGGCAAAGAAGGGCTGCCTGCCCACCCACCTGCCCACCCACTCACATCTGACCTCCACCAGAGCCAGAAGGCAAGGAAGACCTGCCTGCACCTCTGCCCAACCTCCACGCCGCCTCTGAGCGCCATCCATCGTGACCAGAACTGTGGCCCCGACTCCACCATGAGGAGCAACCAACTGAGCCTAGGACTGACTGGAGGACTGACCACTAGAGACACAAGCCCAGCTACACCAACTGGAGGAAAAGATGAACAGACAACAAGGTCAGAACACCCTGAACAACGCAAAGAGTGACACTACCACCATCAGCACCAGCGGCTGGACAGCAGCGAGACTTGAACACCCCAATACAGAAAAAGCAGATGACGACCTAAAAAATAACTTTAGGAAAGTGTGTGAGGCCCTTAAAGAGGAAGTGAAAAATTCGCTCACAGAAGTGGAGGAAAAGACAAACAAAAATGGGGGAGACGTTAGATTGGAAAACTGAAGGATGGGGTCTTGGAAAGCACCTTTAGAATTCTGTCTCTGACAGCCTGCAATCTGTAGTTGTTGGGATCGTTGGACTTGTATTGTCACAGCAGAAACATGGTCATCAGCATCATCAGGACAGGACTGTTGGTTACAATGCCATCTGAGCAAGGACACTCTTCCGAGTCTTTTCCACCAAGTTGATTTGAGCTACTAACCCAGCTTTTGCCGGGTCTCTGAACACAATGCCTAGGAGAGGGCGGGGCCATGGAGCCGAAGCCCTTGGTCTCCAAAGAGACACGGTAAAGAGAGACTTCACCACTCAAACCATTCGCCCCACCAATACCGGGATAGGGAGAGAGGCACTTTGTTATTTAAACCACTGAACTGCAAGCTTACAAGGGCCCCATTGTAGCAGCATAATCATTTATCCTAAGACAAAGTGAAGCCTGACGGATGGAAGAGCCACCTTCCCCTGAAGCATGCGGAAACTCTCGAGCAGTCGGTTTTACCATATAAATCCAGAAAGGTTGCTGGGGAGAGACATATGGCCTTAGCGTTTGATGTTTATAAAGACAAAAGTCGGATAGATGACACCGAAGGCAGAGGATGAACAGAGAGGTAGAAAACGGAGAATGAAAAGAAATGCCTCTGATTAAGGACAGGACAATAAAGAAGGGGGTCAGCGAAGAAAACTGTGAGAACCAAGATGGCTTCAGCGGGAGATTCTTCACCAGTACAGCTGGATTGTCAGTCTGCTAGGAAGAAGCTGAGGGGTGACAAGTGGCATCTGGTTGGGCCCTGACCTGTGCGTTGCCCCCTTGACACCTAACAGCATCACACAGAAACTGGCCCAGAAATGGCTGTTGATGGATTGATAACTCTGAGGACAGACTCTCTACCTTCTGCCTCTTCCCCCAAAGATGCTCCCAACTTCAACCGTAAAGCAAAGATGAATGACCTGCTCGTGATGACATGAATCCCCCAAATGTCACCAAGTTGGGTTTCTTATCATTCAATCAACATTTGCGGCGCTGGGCACAGTGTGGCCGTAAAGGAGAATGAGGTATGAGGCCTGTCATCAAGGAGCTTGCCAAGTTGGAGATGATATAAGGGGTGCAGGTGGGAAAACAGGACGAGGAGGATAAATTGATGGGGACCATGACAGAGTAGAGAAAGCGCTCCGAGAATCCCAAGGAGAAAGATTACTTCCTTCGGAGGTGGGTGAAAAGGGCGGGGGTAGGGGTGAAGCAGAAAGGGAGGTACACAGGCAGTGTGGAAGGTGCGGCTTTTGGGGATGACTTTTGGAAGAGATGGAGCATGGAGGACCCTGGCTGGCTCTGGAGAAGGGGATGGTCTGCACCTGGCCAGGGTAGGGTAGAGGTGGGTTAGAATGGTGAAGGGTGGTTGAATTGATGAGGAGGATTAAGGAATGGGAATAGATTCTGTCTATTCATACCACCGTGGGAACTCCCCTGCTTGCTTGAGAAACAAGCAATAGAATGCCTCACTGAGAAATTTCCAGAAGTAGGGACTATGAGAAGACCCTTTCCATTGTTCCTTATCCTGAGACCCTAAGGCCTTCAGGGCTTTCAGAGATGTCTGGGATGGTCCCCTCCTTCCTGAACAGCATCTGGGACGTCATTTCCGACAGGGGTAGAGTGGGTGTCTCAGTGCCACAGATCCCTCTGCCACCTTTCCCTCCTTGAGCCCAGTGTGTCTGATGGCTGCCTGCTGGGGACAGAGTCGCTGGCACACCTGCGTTCTCCTAGGAACAGACTGGAAGGAGAAAGAGATGGCCATGAGTGTCTACCCATCTGCTGTAAAGACAAGCCCCTTCTCTCACCTCCCATTCCCCTCAGACCTCCCCACATGTGCCCAAGACAGCACCCCTCTGCCCCCACCTCTCTCAACTGGAGAGAGAGAGAACTCAGCTCAGCAAACTAGAAATACACCAAACTGTCTAACACCAAGCTTTCAGAATGCAGGAATCCTCAGAGGATGCCCCGGGCATCTGGTCCAGGATGAGAGGATGCCTCACTGTTTTCTTGTCAGTGGAAGAACTGAAGTCTGGGGAGGAGGAGACACCTTGGCCAGACGTCTGAACTCCAATGGACCCTGTGTGTGGGCCCCTCTCAAACATCCTACTGAGAAAGAGACAAACTGTTCTCTCAGAAAGCCTAGCCGGACGATGTTAATGACAACTCCTCCTGGGGGTGGGAAACACTAAATAATTGAGATTCTTGAGCTTGTGTAAAGAGACACGACGTCTCTGCTGTATGCAGGAAAGGTTAATAAACACCGGTGACACTGGGCAGCTGCTGAGAACTTACGGGAAGCAAGAACACTTCCCAGAAGGACACCTGTGCTGTGTTTGAGCCCCGAGGCCAGTGAGCCCTACAGGGCTAGCTCTTCCTGTCCCTGTCCTTAGATCACCAGTTCCAGGAGACACACCAGGGACACCTAGGGGCATGTAAGACCTGAGTCAGAAGGCCTGGGCAGCAGTCTACCCTCCACCTAGGTCACGTTAAGGAGTGGACTCAGCCTCTCTCTTCTTTCCTTTATGGGGAAGGGGCAGAAAAAGAAGAATTGGGCCCCGAGTCCTTGGACCCACTTCCAGGCATCTGTGCTCCGTGGCGGAGCTGGGTGAGACAAATCTGGGGGTGACTGTCCTGTTGTTATGAGCATCCCTTCTCTGGGGAGACTTGCATCATATCCAACCCCTCCTCATAAGATCCCAGTGGCAAAGCAAAGGTCTCCCTGGGGAACCAATGAGTTTATTGGGCTTACTTACAGAGCACAGGTGAGGGACCCCCAGCTGGAACATGTATGGGACCCCAAAACAGCTGAACTGGAGAGTCTCCACGCAGCATGGCTGATGGCTTCCCTGTAGCTGTGTAAACAGGGCACTGAGGCTATGAGGAATTAGAGCAGAATTACATAAGAATGCCTGGAAGGGGCAACTGGAGTCTTGGGAGAGGGCTCAGTGACCCTCCCTACCCATTCCTTCCTGAGGGAATGCCAACAGTCAACAAACCAAACCATAATGACCTCTGACAGGCAGGTAGGTGGGCAGGAGGGTGGGCGGGCAGGTGGGCGGGCTGCCAGGCACAGCCGATCTGAGGAAGGTGCTTCTGTTTTGCCTGAGGAAGACTGCTTTCCACGCCTGCCCTCTGTGGTGACCCTCTGCACACAGAAAGATCTCGAGAGCGCCACAGGCAGCAACTATCAGTCAAAGGCACCAGGAATAATGTCCTCGAAGAATTTGGGGGCGCATAACCCTGGGGCATTCCGGTTCCCCCAGGTGCACCCCCACAACCCTCCCTCACAGTCTGTCTTCAAGCCCAAATAGTCCCTGTGGCAGCTTCGCCCTGCCCCACGCCCAGAACTGCCAGCTCTTGGCAACCAAACCCTAGGATGTCTCTGGATGCTGCCACGTGCTTTGATCTCTCCAGTAAATGTCTGGTGGCAGCGGTTTACTATCTAAATACCACATCCGGAATCTGACAGGGAAACAAGCGCTTGGGTGACACCCAAATGCAGCATCAACACAGACACTCTGGCATTTCCATCTGCCCCTCCATCCCCAGGGGCCCCCTGTGCAAGAAAAGCCACAGGCAGAGAAAGTAGGTCGTCCTGCTCTCAAACAGAACAGGTGCTTAGCCACCCGCTCAAGGGCCCCCTGTGGTGAGGCCGTGGATAAGGGCTGAGGCTGTCTTTCACCCAACTTCCTATGGAGGCGGGGAGAGTGGTGATCTATTTGAGTCTAGGTCAGTGGTGCTCAACCCTGACTTTGGAGGCGTTTCGTTGAGAGAGGGGGTAGGGTGGGGCATGGAAGCACTCCTGGCACCCCAGCACCTGGGAGCCTGAGGCAGGAGAAGTGCCAGTTCAAGGCCAGGGTGTGTAGCAAAACACTGTCTCAAAAAAAACCAGAAGGGCTGAGAGTCTGGCTGAGAAGCAAAGTGCTTGCCTGATGTGACACAGCCCTGAGTTTAATCCACAGCATGAAAGGAGGGGGTAAGGAACTGCCTGAACCCCACCTAAAGCCAATTAAGTCAGAACCTCTGGGACACACTCCCCAGGTATTGTGAGAACACACATTCTATTCTGGCAGAAGATGGGCATCCCTTCCCTTTGTAGTCTTCCACGGGGAGGAAGGTCTCAGAAGTTTGAGCTCACTACTCTTGTCTTTGTCAACTTTGGCAGCCTGTGCGGTTGTCTTCGTTAGGATTTCTACTGCTGTGACGAGACACCATGACCATAACAACTCTTATAAAGAAAAAACATTTAGCTGGGGATGGATTACATTCTCAGAGGTTTAGTCCATTGTTGTTATGGTGTGACATGGTGGCGTGCCAAGCAGACATGGTGCTAGAGAAATAGCGGAGAGTCCTACATCCTGACTCAAAGCAACAGAAAATGACCTGAGACATGGGTATGGCTTGTGCATATATGAGACACTAAAGTCCACCCCCACAGTGACACAATTCCCACTCCAACAAAGCCACACCTCCTAATGGTGCCACTCCCTTTGGGGGAGGGTCATTTTCTTTCAAACCACCACAGCAATCTATTTCTCATTCCAATTTGACACAAGCGAGACTCACTTTGGAAGTTGGAACCTCGGTTGAGAAAATGCCCTGCTGTGGAATAATCCTCTTGTACACTGTGAAGATTTGTCACTTGAATTGGATTACTAAAATGCTGATTGGCCAGTAGCCAGGTAGGAAGTGTGGCAGGGTGACCAAACTAGAATTCTTGGAAGAGGAAGGGCGGCGTGAGAGCATCGCCAGCAAACACAGAAAAGCAAGATGAGAATGCTGTAATGAGAAAAGGTACCAAGTCACGTGGTTAAACGTAGATAAGAGTGATGGGCTAATTTAAGTGTGAGAGTTAGCCAGTAATAAGCCTGAGCTACTGGCCAAGCATTTATAAATTCTATTAAGTCTCCGAGTCAAGCTATTTGGGAAGCAGCTGCTGCAGGAAGGAAACATCTGATTACAATGTCCCCATAAGATTGGCCCGTGGGCAAGCCTGAGGTGCATTTGCCTGATGATTGATACTGTGAGTGGTGCCACCTGTGGGCTGGTAGCCCTGGATGCTGTAAGAAAGCACACAGAATAAGCCATGGGAGCAAGCCAACAAGAATCACCCCGCCCCCATGGCCTCTGCATCAACTCCTGCCTTCAGGTTCCTGTCCTAAGTGAGTTCCTGTCCTGATTTCCCTCAGCAGCAGAGTATGGTCTCAGAGTTACAGGCTGAAATAAACCCTCTCCTCCCCAACTTGCTTTTGGTCAGTGTTTTATGACAGCCATAGAAACTCTAACTCAGACACAGTCTTATCCAGAAAGTCCCCCATCTGGATCCCCCTTTCCTCTCCATGTATCCGCCTCTGACCCAGATCTCTGAAGCCCAGCTTCAGTTCCTCCTGCTCTGGTCCCCGCAGCATGCCTAGAACACCTGCATGCCAGGAGGCTTCGCTGCAGCCAATCCTGCCTTTCCAGAATGTTTCCATGTCTACTCCAAAGCATCTTCAGAGTGGGTGTCGGTGCTGTAGACCAGCCATCCTCAAGTTGCCATCTCCAGAGGGTCGTCATCTTCTGCAAGCATGTGATCCCTGCAAGGTCCCTTCTCCACCCACCCCTACTGAGTTACAGTTGCAGTAGAACATAGACCTCTGAGCGGCACAGCTGCCATCTACATCAGATGAGCTGGAGCTGTGCCTGCATGCAAGAATCCATCGTGCCTGGGCCTGTAGAGTGTTGGTGTTCCCTTATAGAAACAAGAAGGAGGGGACAGTCTCTGGACCCCAAACTGAGCGAGCCCCCTTTTGTATGCAGTTCTGCCTTAAAGGCATGTGGTGTCATGCCACAGTACACAGGCTAGTGAGATTAACTGAAAGAGGGTCTCTCTATGTAGGCATGGAGGAGCTTGTACGGAGGTGTGAGTTGTGTTCCCAGCACCTAAGCGGAGCGCGGGCCCTTTTGTTCCTTCCCACCCGGTTCTCGGCTGCCAGCTAGCTTATGCCCGAAATAACCACATGAAAATTGTATTCATTTAAATTCTGCCTGGCCCATTATCATTAGCCTCTTCTTGCCTAACTCTTACATCTTAAACTAACCCATTATAAAAGTTTGTATGTCACCGCGAGGTGGTGACTTATTGGAAGATTCTAACCTGCATCCATCTTGGGCCGGAGCATCATGGCGTCTCACACACTTCCTTCTCTCCAGCTTTCTGTTCTGTCTACGCTGCCCACCTAAGGGCTGAGTCCTCTCCTATAGGCCAGGCAGTCCTTTATTCAACCAATGAGAGTAACCCAAATACAGAAGAACCCTCCTACACCAGGAGCTGTCATCCAGGCGAGGTGCAGACCTTCCAGTGTGGCGGTTCTGGGGTTCCCCTCGGTCCTGCCCACAATCTTTCACCTCTGTAAGTGAGCTTAAGGACCTCATTGGTTTCCTAGGATGGACTATGATGGGATAGTGGTTTGGTTTGTCACCGGGTTCCTTGTGAGGAGGGGTAGATGCTGTTCACATCTTACCAGAAAAGGAATCCTCACATCAGGAACCACGATGATGGACCAGCAGTCTAGGGTCTCGCAGCCCCCTTGGGTGATGCTGCCCAGAGTTTGCAGTTCCAAGATCATGACTCTAAACTATTGACACTGGCTACCTGAAATGCTGCCCAGAATTTGCAGTTCCAAGATCATGACTCTAAACTATTGACACTGGCTACCTGAAATGCGGCCCTGCTCCTGCTCCCGGTTCCTCGGCCTCACCCAGAATGTGTATAGATGCACTAAATTTCCAGGACAATCTTACTCTTCATCCCCACAGATGTCAGCATGCATCGCCCATGTGAGAAGGGCTGTCCCACTGGAGGGTGCTGTGACTGGCTGAGAAATGGGAGGAACTAGCAAGCATCGTGACCCCTAACCTCCAGGACCTCACCCCAGCATGTGATAGGGCTCTCAGCTGTTACCCTCAGCTGCAGGTAGTAGGGAGGGGCCTATAGAGAGATCTGAGTGGCTGACTTAAACTCGAGGAAGACTAAGTGGACAGATGTGACTGAAGCCATTGCCTGGTTGTTGTGATATCAGTAAGTTGGGGTGCCTTTGAGTCTAATGAAGGCATTCTTTAAGGCCTCAAGTCTACATAGTTCAAGAGGGCTAGGGTCCCCAAAACCTCAACAGCCACCAAAGTCACTCCAAAGTCACTCCCAAATGACTTTGGGGGGGTTGGATCCAGAATTTTTCCCAGGGGCTGGAGGGATGGCTCAGCAGTTAAGAACACTTGCTACTCTTGCAGAAGAACTGAGTTCAGTTCCCAGCACCCACATAAGGAATTTCACAATTGTCTGTAATGCGAGAGGATAGGAAGTTACATAGGAAGTTCTGGCCTCCTCTGACACCTGCATACGCGTGTACATACTCACCCAACACCACACCAATAATCAAATCTTTAAACAACCCCTAAACCACAGAGGGTGAGTTCCAGAGATAAGTTTATTGGAGATCCATGGATGGAAATGTAACAGAGAGACGCCAGGCAATGCTCCTAGGTACCTGCATGGGTCCCAGGAAATAGGGCTCCATCAAGCTGCCTGTCAGGGGGTTGTTTGAGAGACTTACATGGGGGAGAACAGCCTTCCCAACCATGAGGTGCCCGGGTGCCTCTTCCGAGTTTTCGTCATCACCTCACATCCAGCTTCCAGGCCAGGGTGAGAACTGACGGGGAACCAGGAGCCCGGAGCTGCCGTCTTGTACTCCTGGCCTCCAGCAAAGACATTCTCAGAGCTGCTGCTTTGGGGGTCCCTGCCCCATCTGCCCAGTGTCCATCATCCTCATCAGTTACACACTATGAACTAGTAACGAAACTAAACCAAACCCCTGGAAAATGTTCAGAAGGCTAACCTGCTTTAAGACTCCTGAGAAGTGACGGGCTGAATTCCACCAGGTTGTCATCTACCTACGGGTCTGTCTCCTGCATACTTGTCCTTCTTGACTCCCCTAAATGTTGGGGACTGTGGACCCCCTGCCTGCTGAAGTAAACAGCTGTTTTCCTGTGCTTGCAGCTGCTCTGAGCAAACAACTTGTTTTGCAGCTGCTCTGAGCCCGAGACCCTCAGGAGTTCCCGACGGCAGGGGAATGGTTTCTGGTGGGCTTGCAGCTGAGAGCTAGGGTGTGGCTATTAGTCAAGGAGAGCCCTATATAAGGTGCCCTGAAACACAATAAAGAGGGCATTTTGGGGGAATTCTTGGCATTACCCCCCGTGTGTGTGTGTGTGTGTGTGTGTGTGTGTGTGTGTGTGTGTGTTTCACTCTCCAGGCCCTTGTCCGACTCGCAAACCACACTGTGGCACGTAGTGTGTACAGCAGGCATTGCACTACACCTACGTGTTGCCCCCACAACATGAACTGAAGACAAATGGCATTGTGGGGTACCTTAGTCTGAGGAGTGGGACTCGAACCATGGGCAGAGACAGAGAGGCAGGAAGAGGGTCCTAGGAGCTCCCCCTGACAACGTGTTCTCCAGGTCCCTTTTGTTCATCTCAGCAAGTACATGAACGCCTAGTACGCGTGCCAATCAGAACATTCCTTCTGCCCCTTCTGACCTGTCACATTAAAGGTTATTAAAATTTCATTCAATATGAGTTTGAGAGTCAAATGCCAGCCTCTCCCGACAGGTTATGAATAGCTGCTTTGAGTCCAATTTGAGGTTTGGATTTAAAAAGGAAAAAAAAAAGTAAGTTCCCAGCCATCCATCTGTGATTGAATCTGAGACTCACCCCTCCTCCCCCCGAAACCCATCATCGGCGGCCATTAGTACTTCTCCCTACTCACAGAATATTGTGTATGAAGCTTTAATGTCCCCCAGGGAAGTGAGACCATTACAGGGGAAGAAGAAGAAAAAAGACATATTTCCATTTCTGTTCCAATATGCACAACCTAATTAAGATTTTATAAACATCCACCCAGCAGGAAAACACGCGTACACACTCGCACACACCTACATTAGCAGGGCAAATAGAGCCTGGATTAAGGGCTTTTCTTACTGCTTTCTGCCCGGTGTTAATTAGGTGTCTGGTATGGGACAGTGTCACACAGTGGAACAGTCTCATGCTGGCTCCCTGTGTCTGAGTCACTGGGTGTCTACTCCTTTTCCTGGGAATCTCACTGTGCCCTCCTAACTTCCTTTCCCAAAGCATCTCACCTCTTGTCCTCTATTCTTGCTCTGGACCCTTCATCGCTGGCTTCCACTTGGAACCTCTCACCAGGAGCCAGCTACGATGGATTGGGGCCTGGCATTGCCCAGCTGGCTGCAGCAGAGTGCTGCCCACATCCTCTAAAGCCCAGGCACAGCGGTGAGAACAGGCTGCCTGTGGAACCCTGGTTCCCGGAGTGGCAACAGTGCAGTCTCCTGAACCCCGGGATGCAGTGCGAGGGGCTGCTCATCCCCTGCCGATTTCTCCTCTGTCTGCTGGGGGGGGGGGAAATACAGCAACTAATTAGCTTCCTCCCTCTTTGTGCGGCCCTGGGGCTGCTGGGGAAAGATTTCCTTCTGACAAACAGAAAATTAAAGCAGTGGATTTTGAGGAGTGGAGGAAACAGGAGTTGAGGGGACTTGATTGAGGGACGGGAAGCTGAGAGAAAGAAGGTCTTCTTCTAAAGTCAGTGTGAGCACCTAGGGATGGAGAGAAAGGACAAGAGCCCACGGGACTTAGATAAGTAGGAGGCCTGGCTTTCTCTATCCCGCTGGGGAGAAGCTCCACCCGGTTAGTACTGAGCGGAGTTCAAGAACCGGGTGAAAAGAACCTCGTAAAAGCCACACAAGACAGGTTTGGAGGAAGAGCAAAGCCGGGCTACAGAAGAGGCAGGCATACAATGTGAGTGTGTATGTGTTCCAGTCTACCCCCCATGATCGTGCTGCCCTCAGTTGGACCCAGTATTCTGCAGCTTTTGTCCGTCCTCACTCGGGGTCCAGGGAGGTAGCACTGAAACTTCAAGGCTGATGATTCCATTTAAAAGGAGGTAAACTGAGGCTTTGGAGGCTGTAAGAACTCACTCAGATTCGCACTGTTCTGCTCCCAAGAGACAGAAAGCACATATTCAATTGTCCCTCCAGCCCAGGAGGCTGAGCCCCTGCTCTTCTGTCTAGCCAGCCCAAGCCAAGGAAATGGATGCTTAAAGAGAGCAGAAAGGCAGCTGGGCAGACACAAGGAGCTGCTGGTTCTTTCAATTCAAGGGTAACTGAGAGGCTTAACGCTATTGACTGATCAAGCCCTTAACACCTGCTGCAGCTTCTGTCTTCCTGTCGCTGCGAAGGAAAAGGCAGACCTCCTGCAAGAGACTGTCAGTGACACTCCGAGCCCCTAACAGACTCCCTAGGTGCCCAATTCTACGAGAATCACGGACCCCGTTCTTGCTTCCCCCCCGAGGAAGTTTATTGAGGCTCAGGTTGACAGACACCAGACGGCTGTAGCCCATGACACGCTCCCCTCACCTGTATGATGGCCACCTGGACACCTCTTAACTAGATGGGCCCCACTTCACCTACATCTTCAGAGTTATGAACTCCCCCCTGGAATTCCCTCCCTTCCCCCTGCCACCCAGGAACTGGGGAATAACATCACTATAGACTCATACTGTGGCTCAAACACCAATGCCATGGCATAAAAACCTTCACCCTCCGTAAGGAACACCCACCCCCACTCTTCCCACTGAGCTGAGAGCTCCTGAGAGCTCCTGCCATGCTGCTGTCTGTCTGTCTGTCCCATCTGTCTGTCTATGGTACTAGTAGAGATTCTAATAAACCTCTTAACCCCAAATGGCAATCTATCTCAATTTCTCCCTTGAATCCCAAACCCCCAAACCTTTCCATAACATCTCAAGTTTATCTCCTAAACAGAGAAGAGGAGTCTAGACAGGAAACAGCCACTTAGGAAACCGTGATGGGCAGACAGCTGGATTAAGGTTGCCAGCAGTTCCAAGGTAGGCACATAATGCCTGACTGGCAGCCAGAACCTGGTAGCCTAGCATCCCTCTGACTGCTGCAGATACCCACCTGTATACCCTGAGGTCCTCGGAGACCACCACTCTACTCCCCCAACTCCAGCTGAAGAAAAGCACAAAAGCAGCCACCCCATGAATTAGCTCAAGTGACATTCACTTTGTATACACATGTTTACAACCAGGGCCAGATGGCGAAGTGTTGGATCTGTTTCAACTCCACTTGAGTGAGCTTAACTGAGCCCAGCTTTGCATGTGGCCCAGGGCGGCAGCAAAGGAGGGGACGAGCCCTTCCTCAGATGCCCACCCTCCACACACTCCTGATCGGAGTGGGTGTTTGCTAACCCTCACTTGAAGCTGCTGAGGCTCGCCAGCTGTCAGGACGTCTTAGCAAACCTTCTGAAACGCCTCAGACAGAAGAAAGACACAGAGCCCACTCTGATATCTTGAGTTTCTTCCTTTCCTTCTTCTTTTTTTAAACATAAGTAAATAAATAAAGAAATCTCACTTGATGGGAAAGAGTTTGCGAACAATCACAGACAACAGTGTTTATGCTGCCAAAGGATTTGTACTGGCAGGAAAAGGGGGTGGGCAGATCACACAGAGCGACTGTTTCCCAAACTCTGAAGGCGGCCTCGAGTGACATGATAGAGGAGAGGGAGGAGGGGAGGAGCTGACAGAATGCCTGAGAGAAAGACAGAGAGAGAGAGAGAGAGAGAGAGAGAGAGAGAGAGAGAGAGAGAGAGAGAGAGAGTGTGGGGGGGGTCTTCCCCTAGAGATGTGATTG
>JAQHUG010000141.1:4956812-4975789 GCA_028555095.1 Dicrostonyx torquatus
CCTTTTGTTCCTTCCCGTCCGGCTCTCGGCCGCCAGCTATCTGTTGTAATAGGCGGGAGCAGCGGGCTGTGTCCAGCCCGGCTTCCGGCCACACGTCCTATACCCGGAATACACAAATTACACACAAACTGGATTCATTTAAATTCTGCCTGGCCCATTATCACTAGCCTCTTCTTGGCTAGCCCTCACATCATAAACTAACCCATTCCTAACAATCTGTGTGTCACCACGAGGTGGTTGGTGACTTACCGAAAAAGTCTAACCTGCTCCATCTGCGGCAGGAGCATCATGGCGTCTCTCACACTTCCTTTCTTCCCCGAACTCTGTTCTGTCTACTCTGCCTACCTAAGGGCTGTGTCCTATCTTACAGGCCAGGCAGTCCTTTATTAACCAATGTAAGCAAAGAAACACAGAAGAACCCTCCTACACCACTGCTCAACATGAGTGCCCGGGGAAACGAATTCAGGTCCTCTGCAAGAGCACACACTCTTCCCTTCTGAGCCATCTCCCTGCTCCCCTTAAGTTGCATTAGAGAATTTCCCCAGAGCAACTTCAAAAGTAATCAGTCTGCCAGGTTGACCTCAGACTCACAGTGCTACAACCTTACTGCCCAATTGCTGGGGTTACGGGTATGTACCACCTTGCCCAACCCTGTTATAGCAACCTTTGTTTGCCTGTTCAGCTGCAGAAGGGACTCAGATCATGGGAACATGAACCACAATATGTAAAGAGCTCATACAAAGTAATGGGTCAAAGATCCGTATTTGCCCCCATCAAATGAATGGTTTTCAATTATAATTCCCAAGACCGCTAAAGCTGTGAAGACCTAGTAGGCCTTTCTGCTTTCCCTCTATGTGGCTCTGAGGCATAAATTGGCATAGGCTTTCCAGAGGAACCAATGCAAAGCCATATCTAGCCTTCAAATCATTTCAGCTACATCATTTTTTTTTCCCACAGGGTCCCATGTTGCCTGGGCATATCCTCACAGTATTCTTAAAACGAACAAAGACTAAATCAAATGTTGATTTTTGAGGGCGTAATTTTTTTCTAGGGGAAAGAAAGAATCCGTCTAGTGGCACAAAACAATATCCTTCGCTTTGAGTGAAGTTAATTGCTTTTCAGCTCTCTTGAAAGTTTGATCTCTCACTCGGAGGCCACTTTGCACAGGAAATAAAGACTTTTGCTCTCTGGAGGGTCCCCGCAGGAAGGGTACTAAGCCAGGCAGAGTTGCCTGGAGGCACAAAACCCAAGTAGCAAGCCGGTCTGGCCCAGTCAGGGGCTCTGCTAGGATGTACATGTAAAATGTGTCCCCTGAGCGTGTGCATTTGAACACTGGGTCCCCAGCTGGTGGCACTATTTTGGGAGGTTATAGAATTTTTAGGAGGCAAAGCACAACTGGAGGAAATGGGTGGCTGGGGAGGGGACCTTATTATTATAATGTCTATATTATTGTTATATAGCCTGGTGTCTTTTAGTGGAATGAGGCCAAAACAGGCCTTCACTTCCAGTTCTGAGACTGTGCCCATCTCCTTCTGGGCCGGCCATCATGGAGATACACCTCCATGCCTTCCCTGCCATGTTGGACTGTCCCCTCTCAAACCGCAAGCCAAAACAAACCCCTCCTCCCTTAAGTGGTTCTAGTCACAAGGCTGAGAGAAGTAACTAATACAAGTCTCTCCCCCCGCACTTGATGGTCCCTCCACGGCACTGGTGAGGTGGGTGTGGCCATGTCTGTGACAGGAGAGTGTCATTCTTCACCTGTGTGGTGGGCATGTCTGGGTGGCAGGGCTGGGGAATTTTCATTCTTCTTTGATTTTCTGTGGATCTCTTTGTTTCTCCAAAGGGCCAACCTCACATTTATAGTCTGTATTCATAAAAGAAGGGTTTCCCTTCAAAGGAGACAAAAATGGGAAGAGCTTGAATAAAGACCAGAAATAGAACCGGAGGAAAGGCACAGGGAAGACGGCAGGGCATCCCTGAGGCTGGGTGCTGCGGTGGCAGGTAGGCTGAAAGCAGTCGGTGATATTACAGAACTTTCTACAGAGAAAAAGCGTTTATCCTTGGAGGCAGGGAGGATGGCCAGGCTTTGAGGGCCCGGATGGGAAGACGGCAGGCTCTTTGGAGAACTCAGTGGGTAACCGAAGCAACGATTCCTCGAGGCATTCTTCATCTCAGGATCCAGTACAACCTGCATACACTGGTTCAAACACCTGTAACCCTGGTGCACCTACCTGTGGGAAACGGAAGGGCCATCCAGAAGCTTGCAATCCAGCTAGCCTGGCTTACGCAGCAAGGAAGAGACTCTGTCTTCAACAAGATGAAAGGTCAAATATTAGTACCTGAAGGCTGGCCTCTGACTCCCATGAGTGCGTGTGAGGGGTGGGAAGAACAGGGAGGGAGGGAAGGAGGGAGAGGGAGGGAGGGGGGAGGGAGGGAAAGAGAGAGAGTGAGCAGCACTAGCCTCAGCTGTTCTTTCTTCCCGCACTCAGCTAAGCAACCTTAGCCATGTCCTCTGTGAACCCTGGGTGCCTTACCTGGCAGCATGGTGCAGACCTAGTAGGAGAAAGCCATGTGAAGGACTTGGTGTCTGGCACACAAACACAGCCATTTCTTCCTGGGACCCAGCAAGAAGCCCATGCCATCTAGGATTTGAAGTTACAAGCAAATGCCACTTTGTACATTGTTGATCAAGAATAAATGCAGTTAGAAATCTCATTTAGCGCATTGGCACAAGAGACCCCTTTCTAAATATAACCCAGTAGCCCGACACTGAGAGAAACAATTAATAAATGGGACCTACTGAAACTGAGAAGCTTCTGTAAAGCAAAGGACACGGTCAACAAGACAAAAATAGCAGCCCACAGAATGGGAAAAGATCTTCACCAACCCTACATCAGACAGAGGGCTGATCTCCAAAATATACAAAGAACTCAAAATAATTGGTCATCATAAGAACAAATAATCCAATTAAAAAAATAGAGTACAGACCTTAACAGAGAACTCTCAACAGAGGAATCTAAAATGGCTGAAAGACACTTAAGGAAATGCTCAACATCCTTAGTCATCAGAAAAATGCAAATCAAAACAACTCTGAGATTCCATCTTACACCTGAAAGAATGGCCAAGATCAAAAACACTGATGACAACTTATGCTGGAGAGGTTGTGGGGGAAAGGGAACACTTCTGCATTGCTGGTGAGAATGCAAGCTAGTACAGCCCCTTTGGATATCAGTGTGGCGATTTCTCAGAAAATTAGGAAACAACATTCCTCAAGACCCAGCAGTATCACTTTTGGGTATACATCCAAAGGATGCTCAATCGTACCACAAGGATATGTGCTCAACTATGTTCATAGCAGCATTGTTTGTCATAGCCAGAACCTGGAAACAACCTAGAAGCCCCTTGACCAAAGAATGGATAAAGAAGATGTGGTACATTTACACAATGGAGTACTACATAGCAGAAAAAAAAGATAACCTTTTGAAATCTGGAGGCAAATGAATGGATCTAGAAAACATCATAATGAGTGAGGTAACCCAGATGCAGAAAGACAAATATAATATGTACTCACTCATAAGTGGCTTTTAGACATAAGGCAAAGAAAAACCAGCCTACAGTTCACAATCCCAGAGAACCTAGACAACAGATAGGACCCTAAGAAAGACATACATGCATCTAATCTACATGGGAAACAGAAAAAGACAAGATCTCCTGAGTAAATTGGGAGCATGGGGATCAGAGAGAGGATAGAAGGGAATGGAGGAGGAAGGGAGAGGAGTGGAGAAAAATATATATAGATCAATAAAAACAATAAAAAAAGAATTTTAAAAATATTGTTTAGAATCTCATAAAAACTATGAAAGGTGATTTCATTCATCCCCTGTAGCCAAAGTCCCTCCTTTCTCCCCCATTTCCACACGGCTGGCACCCTGGGCTTTCTCTCCCACCTCACTGGGCTCCAAGATTCTCCAAGAAGCCCTCTGGCTTCTTTCTTGCCTTGGGTCTTTATTTCGCTCTGTGGAGAAGTGTTCAGTTGCATTTTGGAACTTCGTCTACTCCCCTAATTCTGCAGGAGTGGGGCAGGGTGGAGTTGGAGGCAGGGACCTAGGAGTCGACTGAACATGTCTCTGGGTCTCTTCGGGTTAAGAATGGAAAATTACAGACGGGCCTGTGACATTTATAGGCAAATGGATGGAAACGCAGAAAGACAGATGTCATGTTTTCTCTAATATGTGGAATCTAGATTAAACATACATATTGAAAGCGTGGCATGAAAGTAGAAGAGAGAAGCATGCGAGTGGAGAGGAATTTAAATGGAAGGGGAACAAGAGAGGATAATGAAGGGGGGAAGAAAGATAGGCAGGGCTAGAGACATAGCTCCGATGTTAGAACCCTTGTCTAGCATGCAGAGCCCTGGGTCAGAGCCCCAGCATTGCCTTCTACTAGCCTGTCATCGGCTTCTAGTTACACAAGAAGTTGCTCCAATGTCTAAGGCCCAGAATTGGAGACTCTTAAAACTTTTTAAATTTTGTATTAATTTCATATGGAGGGGCTCACACGGGTCAGGGAAAGTGGGAAGAAGTCAGTGGACAAGTTTGAGGAGTCAGTTCTTTCCTTAGGCCACCAGGCTTGACATTAGGCACCTTGAACCCAAAGCCAACTTTCTGGCCCCAGAATTGATACTTGTTGGTGCTGGTTGGTCCATCTTGGGTTGCGTTCCATCTGCAACCCAACCTCAGCTAAGGGAAGGTGAGAGCCACCCATTCCTGGCTCAGCCTTAGTCAAATGCTTCTCTAAGTCTAGTGGCAAGACAGGAAGGAGGAGCCCCTTCCACTGAATTACCACGTGAGAATGGGGGCTCCTATCACAAAAACAGAAGTGACTATGGGGCAAGACACACCTCCCTGTTGTGGTGTAGGAGGGTCCTTTCTGTACTCCTGTGCTCTCATTGGTTAAATAAAGACTCTGCCTGGCCTGTAGAATAGGACACAGCCCTTAAGTGGGCGGAGTAGACAGAACAGAAGGCTGAGGAAGAAAGGAAGTGATTCTCCAGCCCAAGGTGGACACTGGTTAGACTCATGCCAATAAGCCACAGTCAAGTGGTGATACATATTATCAGAAATGGGTTAGTTTTAGATGTAAGAGTTAGCCAAGAAAAGGCTAGTGATAATGGGCCAGGCAGAGTTTAAATGAATATAATTGTCATGTGGTTGTTTCGGGCATAAGCTAGCGGGCGGCCTAGAGCCAGTGGGAAGGAACCAAAGGGCCTGCGTTCCTCTCAGGTGCTGGGAACAGCAGCTGCACCTCTTGCAACACTGTTGTGGTTCACCGTGCTGGGAACTGCAGAAAAGAGGCGTCTGTCAGCTTGTACAGCTGCATGGAAGCGTGGGCCTCTGTTTCTAGTTCTGCAGGCTGGAGGCTGGGGTCAGGGAGAAGCATGGTCATGCTCTGCTAAGGTGTCCCTCCTTGAACTCACCCATCCCATGTGGACATGACTTGGGTGCCAGAAACTCGAACAGTCACCAAAAGTCCATCTGAGTAGGGCTGGAGAGACTGCTTAGCGGTTAGAGCACTCGCCGCGCTGCCAGAGGACCCGATGTACTCATTGCATTTCTTCAGCTGTGACGGACCACCATGGCCAAGATAATGTGTAAATGAGAGTTTATTGGGGCTTGTGGTTCTAAAGGGTTAAGAGGCCATCATGGTCGCAAGCGGCAGGCATGGCCACTGGAACAGGAAGCCAAGAGCTCACAACCTCTGCCTCATACATGAACCAGAGAAAGAACAAACTGAGAGTGATGGCCCAGCCTTTAAAGTCTCAGAGCCCACCTCCAGTGACATACTTCTTCCATCAACACTGGACTTCCTAACCACCCACTACAAACAATGAAGACCAAGTGTCCAAATATTTGGACCTACGGAAGACGTTCTCATTCAACCCCTATGCCTGGGTTCAGCTCCCAGCATCCGTATCAGGCAGCTTACGACCACCTGTAACAACCATCCAGCCCTAGGGGATCTGACACCCTCTGCTGACCTCTTCGGGCTCTGCAACCATGTGGTGTGCACACACACAAACACACACACACACTGACTAAATAAATTAATCTTTTTTTTTAAGGTCAACCTGGGTCAGTAGCCCTTGAGTTCAAGGTCTGACATGGATAAAATTTAAGACAAGAACACACATGGGAATTAGCAAAGGGGAAGCAAGTTTTATTAAGAGAAATTAAGGAAAAGTAAGGGACACTACTAAGAGTGAGAAGGGCTCCTAAAAGGAAAAACTAGGGGGATTTGTAGAACTTATGGAAGAAACTGGACAAAGATGGAGATAATTTCTGTTGAGACTGTTTCAGTCTCTAGGTTATCACAGACCAAGCTCCTGGAGGATCCACAAGTACCATGCAGGGCCCCCTGGACCAACCAGGGAGATGCTCACACTCTCTCCAAATGCCATCCACTCAGCTCGGAGTGGTTGATGCTCTGCCCACCTCTGACTTCCCCTCTGCCAGATGCTGATGTCAACTGTCTGTTAGCCATCACTCCCTGGTCAGCTTTGCCATGGCCGGTCTTGCAGGTGTCATTGCTAGCTGCTGATCGGACTACGTTCTCTGCTCTCACAAGTGTGTGGCTAGCTTGTCGTGTCACCACGACGCTAACTCCTGTCACGGCTTCCAAGGCATGGGTATGAGTTAGCTGGTATTTAACTCCTTATCTACAGGGTGGTTGATGTGAACTCCTTCCTGAAACAGGTGGGAGCCCCCGTAAGAAGCCATCCTTCCCACAGTTTAGCCTGTTGCAATTACCTGCATTAGACCACGAATACGTGAAAAGGCAGCAGGATCTCACACACATTCCCCAGGGCTTCATGGGGAGCTGGACCTCTGGTCTGTGGACACTGACCTTGTTTCTGTTGCGTTTCTGCTTGCCTAGTCAGCAAAGCTGTCTCAGACCCAGCTCTTATTTATCTTCCTCAGTGTTCCCGACTGTGCTGTTTTAACCCTAACTTTCATTTTAACCCCAATATCTGTTTCCACCGTAACCTTTGTGATTAATGTGTCGTTTTCACTCTGGGTCTTTTTCTTTTACTATGAATGGTGAGCGAATGTCTCTCTCAATTTTCACACGGCTATCATCTCCCTGTGTCCTCGCATGGCCTTCCCTTGCTATGTAGTCACATCCTGGTTTCTTCTCCTCAAGACACTAGTCCCATTGTACTAGGGTCCACTCTCATGATCCCATCTTAACTGGGTTACATCTGTCAAGACTGTATCTCCAAAATAGTTACAGTCTCAGGTCCAAACGAGTGAAGATTTCAACATACAAGTCTGGAGGAACACAATTAGGTACATACTACGTGTTTAATACAGATGGGGTAGGGTAGTGTATGAGTCAGCTCAGGCTGTGTAACAAAATTCTGTAGACCATGTTGCTGGAGTTGGAGGCTGAGGGCAGGTGCTGCACAGAGGGCATTCTTCCTGCCTTTAAGACAGTTAGTCACTTTCCCAATGTGTCTCCACATGGCAGAGATAGCAGCAAATACTCTGGTGTGTCTTCTTGCTAAGACACAAGTCCCATCACACAAGCTCCACCCTAGTTGCTTCCTGTGCCAGCTAGTCTTCACTGTCAATTTATGTCACCTAGGAGACACACCTTGGGGCATGTCTACGAAGGTGTTTCCAGACAGGTTTAACTGAGATAAGAAGACCTCCCTTGGATGGATGTAGGAGACTCCATCCTATGGATGGGCTTAATAAAACCAAGAAGGCAAACTCAGCACCAGTATTCATCTCTCCCTGTCTCCTGGCTGTGGATGTGATGTGACCATCTGTCTCATGTTCCTGTCACCGCGCTTTCCTCGCCATGGTGCAGACCCTCAAGCCGTGAGCCAAAACCAACCCTTCCTTAAGTTGCTCTTTGTCACAGAAATGGCCAGAATGCCTTCACCCTAGGAGTGTGGAGGCTTCGGTACATGAGTTAGGGAAATGGGATAAACGCTGTGTTTATCGGCAAACCTAGTGAGACTCTTCCACATTGTCTCCTGACGCCCTAAGCCCTACTCCATTAACCTGGCATATAAACCTTTACCCTGGTGATTTATAAAGCAGCTCCTTATCAAGGACTCTGGTGTGCATACAAAATGAACCCTGGCTTCTCCCCTGCTACTGTCTATCTTCAGTTAATTTGCAGGCCACTGACCCCTTCTGCCTAAATGGGTAGATGTTGAGAAGGTTGAGAACCTAAATGTCTCCTTTCCTTAATAAGGATGCTGAGAGGACAAAGACGCCCATCCACATCTCTGGATGGCCCATGCCCAGATCTGTCCTTCCTCTGAGTGTGCAAACTACTTTCTTCCCACCCCCACCTCGGCTCTTCTGACTGCTTTTGCCCACGCCACATCTCCTCAGGTTCATTGCCAGAGACTCTCTGGCTTCTCCTAGAACACTGGGTGCTCTGATGGAGCCAGGGCCTGTGCAAGCCACTTAGGATTCTGTCAGATGACTCAAATGGAATCTTCTTGTAGGGAAACAGGAAACCGCAGCCAGGGAGATCTGCAAGCCTCTTAAGGTTAGACAAGGAGTTTTTATTAATAGACAGCAGGGGCTCCCAGGAAGAGGCAGGTGAGGAAGTGGGTGGAAGGTGAATTGTGGCTGAGCAGAGTGGGTGATGTTCCCTCTGGGACCACACTGTTTTCAGAGGAGCCCATAGGAGGAGAGGTATGGCAAGCTTCCTCTGGGGGCTCTGGGGGACACGCATAAGACCTTAATACACTGACTCCCTGTGTCCCTGTGTCCAAGTAGTAAAAGTAGCCAGTGTCACCTGAAAGGCAGGATGCCAAATCTTAAATCCATGCCCTTTAAAGGAGTGCATTAGAAAGGCCCTATGTGACTCTGGCTCTTAGGCCACCCCAGCCTGTGTTCAGTACCTGAATTAAGGGAGGTTTACTAAAAGCCTCAGAGCAGTACAGGAAGGAACAGGGTTCCTTGGGTAGATCATGTGGCTAGGGTTTGTCGGGAGTGAGGAGGGAATCTTTTTTTTTTCTGTTGCTGTGATAAACACCATGATTAAATGCAGCTTGGGGAGTGGAGGGTTTGTTTCAGCTTGGTCTTCCAGGTCACAATCTGTTGAGGGAAGTCAGGGCAGGAACTTGTGCAGAAACAGAAACAGATGCCATGGATAACAGCTGATTAATGTCTTGCCCCCTCTGGCTTGCTCAGGCAGCTTTCCTACACAGCCAGGGCTCACCTGCCTAGGGAGGGCACTACCCACAGTGGGCTGAACCCTCCTCCTTCACTTAGCAATCAAGGAAATGCTGCACAGGCCATTCTGATCCCGGCAATGCCTCAGCCGAGACTCTCTCTGGGAACTCCAGGTTGTGTCAAGTTGACAACCAATGTTAACTAGGAGAGGTGTGCATATCACATGTCTGAGCACATGTGTACGGTCAACACAGGGTCCTAAACACTTCACCATAGCCAGAAACTGCCGCACTCTGCCTTGCTGTGGGACAATGGTTTGTACCCTGTCAATTGTATTTTAATAAAACGTTGATTGGCCAGTAGCCAGGCAGGAAGTATAGGCGGTACAACCAGGCAGGAAGTAGAGGCAGGGAGATGAGAACAGGAGAATTCTGTGAAGAGAAAAACTTTTTTCTGCAGCCACAGAGCAAGCAAGATGTGACTGCCTTGCAGAAAAAGGTACTAAGCCACATAGATAACATAGACAAGAATAATGGGCTAACATAAGTTATAAAAGTTAATAAGAAGCCTAAGCTAGTAGGCCAATCAGTTTATAATTAATGTAGACCTCTGTGTGATTTCTTTGGGACTTAATGACTGCGGGAACCAGGCAGGACAAGGACTGGGCAGGACAGAAAACCTCAGACAACACTGCCCACCTCCCTTTACTACATCCATTCACACGACAAGATGGCAAGAGATGAAGCAAGGAGGGAGGGACCCGAAAGAGCGAAGCCATTGGTTTGATGAAGTCTTCTCGCCCCTCCCTCCCAGGCCATGCAATGAATAAATTTGCAGTTACCATCGTGAGGGTGTGAGAAATGGTGCATGGCTTTAAGTGAAATGTAATCCAAGTCCAAGCCCCATCCCGTGAGGACAGCAAGAAACACAATCTTGTTCGATGTCAGGCTCCCTTCCTGCCGCCTCTCCAGGGCTGTAGGAAGGAGTAAAAGAACGCTATCCTTTCAAAGTATGACTTCAGGGGAGTCTATGGTCTACCCTAATCCCACCAAAATCTGGCAGCTTCCAGTAGTCTTGCACTCTGCTGAGGTGTGGAGTTTTGGTTCCTGAACCCACAACCCCCACATCCCACATCCACAGGGCACCTTGGATTTAATGGCTGTAGAGCTCAAAAGGCTCCACCTCCTCATTCCTATCCAAAGATGGTGTCCTATTTTTTGCTTCCTCCGAAAGGTCTCAGTGCTGTCCCCGACACTCTGGACATGAGCATTCTGCCCTCAGTGAGCTGAGGCTACTCAGAGGTCAGAGAAGATGAGGGGCTGGTCCTCACAGCTTCTATGGTGACCTGGACAAGCGCCCACAGTAAACACAAAGACTGTCACTGGGACGGGAGAGTGGGAAATACAGAAAGCCCCACCAAATAGCTCTGGACGTTCTGATCTTTCCCCAGCAATGGGAGGAACACAACAATTAGTACCCCAATGCATCACTGTCCAGTGTGATTGGGGAAAGAAATGAAGACCACACGGGCTCATGGGAAGGGAGATGAGCCCCATTTACAGAAGTGCAGGGAGAGAGCAACTGCTGTCAGGTGACGGGCGAGACAAAGCCTGAGGAATTTCTCAGGAGTTGGCAGAGGAGCCGTGGCCCTGCCAGGATGGCTGTTGCATCCTTCTGTCTGAATATGCAGACTCAGCTTTCTGCGAGCTGAGTCCCTTCTCAAAGCATAAAGCCCCTCCCAGATCCGCGGTGTGAGCTGTCAGATCACCTGGAGTGATTTGACAGCTTACCCCTCCTCCTCCTCCCATCATCCCATCCTGCCTCCCACCACCCCTCCTTCCCAGACTATCCTTTTCCAGCCCCAGCGTGGCCTCATCAGCTCCTTTGCTCATCTTTAACGTACACTCAATGGAGCACTAAGACAGTTCACTATAGATGTGACAGCTACAGCTGCTCCCTCCCTGATATGGCCAGTGTCACAAAGAGAGCCCAGGAGGGCTGCCCCTCTGAGAGTCCCTGCTTGAGGCCAGGAATTGACCATAATGATCAGACCCTCCAACCACTCCAGATTCCACCCCCAATTTCCCAACACCTTCAGGGGGACTTCAGGGGAGCATAATGTAACGCCCGAGGACTTCCTGACCCCACAGCCTTCTGCTCAGGGCTCTTTACTGCCTGTGGATTGGAGGAATTCATAGCAACCCACACCTCCCTCAAGTAGTTTGCATGGCTGGATCCCTGACGCTGCTCAAAGTGCTTCGGCCACCAATGTAAGAAAACCATCGACCTGCCCCAGGCCCCCTCCTCTGGCAATAATAACTGCAATTAACTGAAAGTCTGCCAACATCGATTCCCTACCAGCCACTCTGAGAATGAGAGCATGCCCTGAAGGATGAGGAAAGGAAGCCCAAAGAAACCTCTTACCAAGCTTGCTCATACAGAGAGTGGAGGAAGCCTCAGGTGTCAAATGCCCTCAGAGGTGGCAACTTTATTACAGGGGCAGAAGGGGAAAGTAGACCTAGTGCCCAGGAATAATTAACCTGGAGTCACTTAGAGACTCCAAGAGGGCGCAAATAGAGCCTTAAACAAGGAAGCCTGAGGGCAGGAAAGCCGTCGAAAAGAACTTAAGTGGTGGGGAAAGGGCTGAAAAGCTGGGGGTTTGTGGGGGACACAAGTGGTGGCACACTGAACCACCTGCACAGGGCCCCTGAGAGTCAGCACCGCCCAGCTTTGCCTCCGTATCCACCAGCATTGCTTTTCTTATGTGAAGGGCTCCGGAAACTTGGGGGTGGGGATTTTAAGGGTGCAGCTGGATGCTGGGGTGGTGCCTCAGTGAGTAAAGTGTTTGCCTGGCAAGCATGAGCCTCTGAGATCAATCTCCAGAACCCCCATAAAACTGCTGGGTGTGGTGTTATGCGCATATAGTCTCGGTGATGGGGAAGTAGAGAAAGGAGGATCCTGGGGCTTGCTGGCCGTTCAGCCTAGTCTGTTTGGTGAGCTCGCTCCAGGCCCACGAGAAGCCATGGGTCACAACAAGATAGATAGTATTTCTGAGAAATGACACCTGGCGGTTGTCCTCTGGCTTCTATGTGCATGGGCACATATGTGTGCCTGTAAACATATATGTGTGCATGCAAGTGCACGCGCGTGCACACACACACACACACACACACACACACACACACACACACATAAAGCTCCCATCTCGGGAGGATTAACCTACCATGTTGGACTGACCAGGGTATCTCCACCACCTCAAAGGTCCTTCCTGGGCTCCCAGAGCTTCATATAGCTCCCCACAGTCTGGGTAATCTGTTGTGGACTGTGATGCCCTGACAAGGCTGCCCACATGTAATTGGACCTCGCCGCACTTGGCAGTACAATCTTTGGCATTGGTGCAGCTTAGGAAACCAGAGGGACAGAGGGAAGTAATATCCTTACAGCCTGGGAGGTGTAAATAATGAAAGTCGGATCCATAAGTAATTACTTTTTAATTAATTAGGAATGATGAATAGCAAAGACCCAGCAACTCGCAGGCAGAGTGGTGTTAACCGTGATAGCCTTGTTCCTTTTGCTGCTCAAATTGATTTGCTGAAGGAGGAGGTAGAAGAGAGAGACCACCCAGGGTCTGGGTGAGGGGGACCAAGGAGGAGGACCAAGGCAGTGAGGATAGAATCCAGGATCTGGGTCCCTGGTGAGGGGATCTCTCTGCCCCATGCTTCGGGAGGAAGCCTGGAGAAGCAAGGACGGCCGTTCTCACTTCCAAACCCTTTGCAAAGTTGCCTGCTTAATCTTCACACCACTCTGGGACACGCGGCCAGTGTCCTTTCCTCTCCCATCAGGAGGAGCAAGACTCTATCCTGGAAGGACTTCCCTAGGTCAAGCTTGAAGCTCTTCAGACTGGTACTCTGCAGGGGCTTGGAGACCCTTCCCCAGGCCATCCAGTGCAGACTGGGAAAAGAAAGGAGGTCAGGTGACTCTGGAAGACCGAGGGATACCTGATGGTTTCCACCCACCCAGCACTCTCAACATAGCAAACCCAGAGCCCAGGGCCAGGGCTACCTCATGCCTGCATGATGGGCTAAACTGGAACACAGGGCTGTCCTGAGTCTTCCCCTCCCTGATCCCAGCTCTGGAAGGAATGATATCATCACTCAAGTATGAAAGATGCCCAACACTGCACTTCCTCCCCACAGGCATCTCCCCCATAAAGGTGGCATCACCTGACTCATCAAAATGAGATCACAAAGTAACATCTACAAAGGTTCTGACTCCTTCCTCCCCCAGTACAGCCTCCCCTGGGATCCTACCCCAGGTTCAATGGCTGCTTCTCTGTAGTTCAACCAGGAGGCTGGTGGAGGAACTGAGCAAGCTTTCTTCAGCTCTGCAGAAAAGCAAGATGGCTGAAGGGAGGAGAGCAAGGCATGGATCAGAAGACTGGACCCTGCCCCACCCACTGTGACCTCCCCAAGACCTCCCTCCAACACCTAAGCAGCACCCTGGCAGCACTACACTTCCGGAGCACTAAAGATGTGGTCACTGCATCATAACCAGCTTTGAGGAAGAATGGAAGGATGAGATGAGAAGGGAAGGGAGGGGAGGGAGAGGAGAAAATGGGCAGGGAGGAGAGGGGAGGGAAAGGAACCTAAGGGAAGCAGAGGTGTGCATGGGAGGAGAGAGGGAGCTGAGGTTTGCTCAGACCTGCTCTGCCTGGCCAGGTGGTCTTGGCGTGCCTCTGGAAAAAGATTTTTACATCCATTTCCTAGGCAAACTGTCTCCCCGCCTTCACAGAATAAGCCCCAAGAAAACCCCAATGAGCAAAATGTCCACATATGAATGAGGGTCAGGTGCAATCACACTGCCCAGCCCACCCAATTCTGTGCCATCCTGTTCTTACTGGGAATTTGCATGGTATTTTCAGGCAGATTTGAAGTTTTCTTCTTTTGCACTCCATTTTATTCTAAAACAAAAACAAAAACAAAAACAAAAAAAATCTACTCAAGGCTGGGGGAATGGTTCAGTGAGTAAAGAAAGCACATGCTACAAAAGTGTGGGGACCTGAGTTCAGGTCCCTAGAACCTACAAACAGCAGGATAGTGGAGACAGGAGAATCCCCAGCTCCTCACACACCAGCTAGCCTGGTGTGTCCATCAGTGAACAACAAGAAGCCTTGTCTCAGATAAGATGGAAGGCAAAGCCTGTCAACCCAAGGTTGTCCTCTGACGGCCCACCACACATGTGCTGTGGCACACATGTTTCCTCACTAACGCACACACATACACAAAATATTATCTATCTTGTTAATTAATGTTACTAATCTATTAGCATGACCTACCCCAGACACTTAACTAGGTCCCCAAGAGGAATGTGTTTTCTCTCTTGCCCCCCTCAGTTCTGTTTGAAGCCATGCATTGGATCAGACACACTCAAAGCCAGCTTCACCAGCACACACTGCCAGGCCTTTGTCTGCCACCAATGCCTCTGCAGAGAGAGGGCAAGGCAAGGTGAGTGCCCACCTCAGTCCTGTGACTGGCAGGTAGTAGAGGCTCAGGACAGCTATCTTCTTCACCCATCTCTTCCCCGGTCCTTAACCATAAAGGAGCCAGCAGTCAGGGTCCTACAGAACCCACCAAAGCTGAGCAGGGATTAGGGATTTTTCTTTCTTTTCTTTTTTCTTTTTTTTTTGTTTTTTGTTTTTTGTTTTTCGAGACAGGGTCTCTCTGTAGCTTTGGAGCCTGTCCTGGAACTAGCTCTTGTAGACCAGGCTGGCCTCGAACTCACAGAGTTCCACCTGCCTCTACCTCCCGAGTGCTGGGATTAAAGGCATGCGCCACCACCGCCTGGCGGATTCCGGACCTCATCTGGGAAAGAGAGAGCTGGACTTCGGTGCGAGAGGGGAGAACTGATCATTGCAGCCGTGTCAGACCAATTTGTTTGTGTTAATTGCAGCCAATTAAACTTTTATTTGAAAGCTTTCCTAGGTCAGGCTCTCTTGGGAAAGTTGATTTCTGGCCAGATGGTAAAAGGCTTTTATGAACTCTCACCTGTGGTGGAGAGAGAAAAGATGGCTGTCAAAGGCACTGTGGAGCAGTGTGCAGCTGGAAAGCAGCTGGAAGGTCCGGTCGGAGGTAAGGCACGGTCGGGGCAGTCTGACTAGCCCAGACTGAATGGGTGGCATGTGAGGGGAGCAGAAGAGATGCCTAACTCAGTGTGATGGGCCACGTACTTGGCATCCCTAGGACCAGAGGGACTTAACAGCCTAGGTCTTGTTGAGCTGTGGAGGCCCAAAAATGTGAGCCAATTTCCACCTTGTCTGAAGGTCAGAGAGTTAGAGGTTGCTCAAAATTGTTGACAACAACCAGGGCTATACATCCTGACCCAAGATGTTATTACTTGGTTCTTTTGAAATGAAGATGGCCCATACAGGTAGATCCACTCTATCCTGGCAAATGGTCAGGATATGCAAGCATACTTCTGCTCCTTCTTTTGAAACAGGAGGCTTAACCTTGAGAGTGGCTGCCTTCAGGATAGTTAGTCTAGGTTGGGTTAACTGCCTAAACAACAGAATGTTAATGAATGGCTTAATGGCTTAATGGCTCAAAGTATTGAAGCAATTAACTGTTCGAGTGGTCCTTTGTACCGTGTTAAAGAGTCTTCTGTTGACTTCTTCCCCCTTTTGTATTGGGGTATAAAAGTATATGGAAAATTAAATGCAATGAAACCCCCTCCCAATACTATCTTATGTTTTTGTTTTATTATTTTCACTCTCCTCTTCATCCTCTTTACTACTTTTCTGATCCCCATGCTCCTACCCTGGTAAGTGGTATTTTTGTTGAAGCTGGTCTCTGAAAAATGGTGCCCAACATGGGGCATGAACCTACAACCCTGAGATTAAGAATTTAATGCTTCATGCAGCATTTCTGGGAAACTCAGACCCCTGAGTCATAATCTGCATCTTAGGGACTGGAGAAATAATTCAGGAGTAAAGTGCTTGCCAAACAAGCATGGGGACCTATGTTCAGATCTCCAGCACCCACATAAAAGACATGCAATGCAGTGTGTGCAGGGGATAAAGTGACAGGATGGAGTCCTAGGGGCCAGGCTAGCCCAAACAGTGAGCTCTAGGTTCAGTGAGAAACTCTGTCTCAAAAAATAAGGTGGCCAATGATAGAGGAAGACACGTGACATTGACTTCCGGCCTCCACATAGGAAGGTACAGGTGAGCACACACATGTATATACCACATACACATGCACTAAATGAATGAATAAGTAACCTGCATTGTAATGAGACTCCTTGGGGCATTTTTTTTGTACACAGCACAGATGTGAAAAACACTGTCTGGACCACTCACATTCAGCCATCTATATCTTCCTTGGATGCCAAAATGGAAATTGTTCATACTATGGCATAGGGGTTGCTACTGCTTATCAACTTGACAGGATCTAGAATCATCTTAGAGTTAGACCTCTGTGAGAGAATCTCTAGTGGGGTTAACTGAAGCAGGAAGACCCACCCTGAATGTGGGTGGCACCATTCTATGGGCCAAATAGAAAGGAGAAGGTGAGCTGAGCACCAGTGTTCATCTCTCTCTACTTCCTGGCCACAGATGCCATGTGCCCGGCTAGCTGCCTCACAATCCTGTCACATGACTTGACTCCTCTGCCATGATGGACCTACCCTCAGACAGTGAGCCAAAGTCAGTTTTTCCTTCCTTCGTTTGCTTTTGCCAATAACAAGAAAAGCAACACACAAGGTCTCCTCCAAGGCATCCAACCCATTTGCCAAACACTTGGCCATTCACCCAGTGGTGTAGTCATGTCCTTTGAGTTAGATAGTGGGATAGTGGGAGACAGAGGAAAACCAAGGACACTTCGAAGGCTCCAGAAGCTCAGGGAGTTACCTGATTTACAAGACTCCTCCCCAAGATAAACAATGACCACAGATGGGGAACAGAGGCTCTCTGGTGGAGCTGTCTGAAGGATGAGGCAAAGAGGCACAGTTTCCATGAGTCATCATCCAGACTGGGGCAGGCAAGGGAGGAGCTGCCATTGAGTCTCCCATGCCATTGAGTCTCCCATGCTCATGCAAGTAACCAGGCTTACTTACACAGCATCGGTGGGGAGTAAGTAGCCACACCAGAAAGTTTCATCCATCATGGATGATGACCTCCCCATAATGGCTTAGGTGGAGGCCACCCCACCTTCCGTTAGCCTCCCCTGACCTATGCGCTCCGACCCATCCCCAAGGCCACTCGAAATTAGGGCAGAGTTGCAGAGACCTGGTTGGGAGGAGGGACTGAAGACTCAGGTAAGGATCCAATGACCTTCCTGGGTCCCTCTCCTCGGCAAGAGTCTCCTTGGAGACAGTTAGCAGTCAACAAGCCCAGGCATGGTGGTTGTTCATAAGCAGACATTTCTGGCCTGATGACTTACACCAATCTTCTTCTTCTTTTTTTATAAAGATTTATTTATTTATTATGTCTACAACATTCCCTCCATGTATGCTTGCATGCCAGAAGAGGGCACTAGATCTCATTACAGATGGTTGTGAGCCACCATGTGGTTGCTGGGATTTGAACTCAGGACCTCTGGAAGAGCAGTCAGTGCTCTTAACCTCTGAGCTATCTTTCCAGCCCTACACCAATCTTCTTTGATTCAGTTCTCCCCCTACCACCCATGCCAGGGCCAGGACCCTCCGACGTCCATTTGAACACAGCAGGAACAGGGGTGTGCCAAACAGTCACTTTCGGATACACAGACCTGGCAAACTTGACCAACAGTCACTCTTAGCAGAAAAAGACAATCACCCAGAGGTGTCAGTAGGTAAGTACGGACCACGCTCCCCTGGGAAAGCGACTCTCAGCTGCTCTTTACCTGAACCCGGGCGTGGAGGTCCAGGGCCCAAGAAGATGCTGAGCACGCAACTTGGAGCTCGGAGGCTAATGGTGATCAGATTTAATAATTATTAGCAACCTGCACATTTTCCGCCGCAGATGAAATAATTGCAGGAAATTATGGAAGAGAGAGCGCTGCAAATGCCTTCTCCTCTTGGCGTTAAAACAGCAAAGCTGCCGAGCTCACTGCGATTAATTAGCACTCTGTCTTATTAGCACCTTTCTATTCATCCCCCCACACAATGCAGACACTGGGAGCTTGTTCAGTGACTGCCTCACCTAAAAGACCCGGGCTTGGACTAGAGCTCAGGAAGGTGGGGTCTTGAGCTCCCAGGCTAGGGGCAGGGACCAGTGAGGAAGAATAGTGTTGGATTGTAGCCTGTCTGCAGACCAAGGAACTGAATCTCCCGGGCACTGAGCCAATAGTAACAAGCCAGGGAATCCTGGCTATGCAAAGAAACATCAACAGCCAACAAGTAGCCAGAGAGACTCAGGCTATGCCCCCAGCTCCTGAAGCATAGGAGGGCAGCGGCATGCTGCCGAGGCCAGCATTGTGGGCACTAGAACAGTGTAACCGTACAGGGCCCCACACTCAGAAAAACCCATACATGGGGTTCGATACACTGAGATTGTCAAGTCGGGGGAGGCGTGGAGTGTTCACTGGGACTCAGCTCTGTGTCTTGACCCTCCTCTGTGTTAGCTCCTCCACGGGTGACTCTCAGAAGCTTCCTCTCCTCTCTTCCTCCAGCGAGGACGCTTTATGTTCCTGCCCTGGGGAAAGCAAGGTGACTTAGTGTGGGAGGGTCCACCTGTATTTCTGTGCTTTGATTGGTTAAATAAAGAGCTGCCTGGCTTATAGACAGTTCAGCCCTTAGGTGGGC
>JAQHUG010000141.1:4991685-5005327 GCA_028555095.1 Dicrostonyx torquatus
CTTCGGAGAGGCACGGATCCAGGGTCTGGTATTGTAAATCTGCTTGTGTTCCTTACTCCTATTAAAGTGTATGTCTTAAAGATAGCTGGCTTGGGCAATAATTAATTGAATCTCACACTCTATACTTATGGCAAATGAATAAGAAACACTTGAACAATGTGTACAGCAAGAAAAGAGAAAGGGAAAGAGGAGGGGAGGGAAAGAAAAGTCCTTAATCTTAGTTTGGTTACTATCACTGTGAAGAAACACCGTGACCTAAAGCAACTTAGGGAGGAAGGGATTATCTTACTCTTAGTCCCATAAACAATTCACCATCAAAGACAGTGAGGACAGGAACTCATGAAGGATGGGAACCCGGAGAAAGGAGCTGATACAGAGGCCATGGAGGTGAGCTACTTACTGGCTTGCTCAACCTGTTCTCCTATAGGACCCAGAACCACCAGCCCAGGGATGGCACCACCCACAATGAGCTGGGCCTCCTTCATTAATCACTAATTAAGAAAATGCGGTACAGCCAGATCTTAAGGAGGCATTTTCTCAGCTATGGCTCTCTCCTTTCAGATCACTCTAGCTTGTGCCAAGTTGACATAAAACTAGTCAGAACAGTAGGTATCTGTTGGGTTTGGTTTTGCTTCTTCTTTGTGTATTAGGAGGGAAAAGGCAGTCTCACCCCTATGGTGTGAGCCTGGAACAGGAACTGGAGAAATCAAACCCTATATTCTTCTCGGAAACCCAACAGATGACTCAGCTTCTTTTCCCGTGAAACAACACTACCCTGTACATTTGCTGTTTTTCCATTACAATGAGAAAACACCATGACCAAAATAAAGTCAAGGAAAAAGGGGTGTATTTTGGCTTGTAGCTCCCAGGGTGTGGCATCCATGGTGAAGGAGCAGGCACTGCATGATGGGGGCACGAAGTTGGCTCAATGCATCCTGAAAAGATCCCATTTTTATCCACACATAGGAAGCAGATCAAGAAAAAAATAAATGGGAAATAGGATGGAACCATAACCTCTCAAAGCCCACCCTCCGGTGAGGTACTTCCTCCAGCAAAACTCCTCCCACTAAAGATGTCATCACTTCCGCCATGTTCAAATACGGGACCCTATTGCAGGGAGCATTCTCATGCAAACCACGACACCCTGACCCCAAGGGTACATGTGGTTCCTCTAGGGTCACTGTAGTAGACCTTTGCCTAATGCCAAACACATCACAATCACTAATTAGAAGCCGTCGTCCCCACTGCTGTTCTGGTTCAGAAAGGAGCCCTCTGCAGGTTCAGGCACGCTATGCTATAGCCTGGTCTGGAAGTCAAGGAAGGGCACATCTTGCCCTTGTTGACCTGGAGAATTCTCCTGTCTTAGAGACTAGACTCAGCGCTGCTCCTGCCTGGACCTTGGGACTGATCTGGCTGCATGTTTGGGCAGCTCTGCCTACCTAGGCTCACATCTGTATTCATGGCTTCCTGCACCTCCACATCCCATTCCCAACATGAACGGGGAGGCGAGGGATTGGGCTCTGCAGGGTCTGCAGCCCTTGGTCCCTCACCCTGAGCTGGAAGAGGAGTGGAAAGGACCTTATTAAAATGGATGTCAGCACTCCGGTCAGCCCTCACCCAGCAGCTTACGCTAAATTATTGAACAGCGGCAAGGATGCTGGGGGCTTTGCCATTGCTAACAGATGGGTTTGGGCCACATCTCTGTGTGTGGTGCTGATGAAGCAGAAACAGGGGGTGGATGTAGCCTGGGGTGCAGGTCCCAGTGGGGGAAGAACTCTTCTAGGACCCCCTACTGGACACTCCTGCCTTACCCTCCAAAGTTCCTCCCCACTCCTCCACTTGGCATGTCCCCTGCCAAAGGACTCTTCTTAAATCCAGCAGGAATCCATGCTGCCCCGGGGGCAGCAACGTCAATAATCAATGTTGCATGAGGGCCTACTTTGTGTTCAGCACTTCATGTGAATTCTTTTATTTCATCGTCACAGTGGTCCCACAAAGATGGTGTCTCTAACAGCCTTTTACAAGTGAACACACAGATCTCCAAAGTGGTTCATTGCCCAAAACTGAATGCTTGCTAGGTAACAGAGCCAGGGCTCAGACCCACGACCCCTGGCTGTCTGCAGCCATTCCTCTGTCCTGTCTCCCTGGTCCCTGTCTACTCCCTCTGCATCCATAGCAGTTTTTGTTGTCCTGGACCTTCTCCTTATGCTGTGGATGGGTTAGCCCAGTGGGTGGGAGGCTCAATCATAAGGGCTGAAGATGCTGACATCCCCTGAGGAGCCCCCAAGGGAAAGGGCAGAGGAGGAGAGAGCCAGAAGAACTCAGTCCTCCAGGCCGTAACGCCTGCCCCAAAACCTGGGGACTTGGGAGTGAAAACAGGTCCGTCATGGGATCTGCATTTCACAGAGAGGCAGCTATCATGGGTCCTCCTGTCCCCTGGCCTCCCGAAGCAGTGTCCAGATGTCCACTGAACATAAATTACTATTTATTGTGTTGCATTTTATTAGCATTCAGTATTCCAAGGAGCATTAAGGGCAAAATGTCACTTCATTTAAACCCTTGAGTGACTGAAAGTTTGGAATAAGGAACTGTAAACTCAGTGGGGGGGTGGGGGACCATGGCAACAGGTAGCCTCCTCAGACTGAGGCCAGTCAGCAGTCTTGGTTTTATATTTGCTTAGAAGTTGAATAGACCCAAACCAGCTGGGGATAGAAACTCCAAGCAGCAACTCTGAGAAATTCTGAGAGTTTACAGTTCCCAGGTTAGCGAGGAGAGACAGCTGAGTCACCTCCCCTGGCCTGTGGGGGCTCAGAAGATCTAGGTCACCTCTCCCATGCCGTCTCCCCTGAATCCACAGCTGCACTTGTGTTACACGCACCATGGTGGGACTCTGACCTGCTCCCTGACAAGTTGCCCTGTCCTCACCTTCTGTCCCCCAAGCCCGCTCCCAGCTCTCGGACAAACCCCCCTTCTCCAAGAGCCTGCGCAACAGATCAGCTGCAAAGCTTCCCAGCTGGGAATTCTCAGACTAATTTTCTGGCTTCCTTCCCACATCTCCTCCCTCCTCATCTTTTTGGACACTTGCACCATCCCTGCATGAGAGGAGTCCTAGCCAGGCGTTTGCTGGGAAGGAGGCAGCTACCTTTCTCCTCGTGCCTGCCCAGGGGCGGAACCGGCAAAATGTCCTTACCTGGTACTCCCCACTACCCTTGAAAACCACAGAGGGAGGGAAATCCCTAAGACGGCTGTTTATTAGCAGCTCTTGATGGCATTAGCAGGTGAGAGAGTGTGGTAAAATATAGATCAGAGGTGGGGGAAAGGCACGAGTCGCGGTGCCATTTGTCCTCTTCCAAATGTCATTATGCGTTCCATCGCGGCATATTACCGAGATGATTAGTGGCATCAAATGACTTCTGAAAAATGATTATATGCCATTAAGAGCATTAGTCTGTCTGAAGCCAGCACAAACAAATGGTCGTGCAAGGATGACTCATTAGCTAAGGAGCCTGGTGGGGGCGAGAGTCATGAGGCGATCAGAGCAGCCAACAGGTTGGAGGGGGTGAAGGCTGCTGAGCCCGGATCCGCACTCAGGGGCTAAAGACCTGGACCCAGATGGCACAGGGGACCTGTAGGACTCAGGCCGCTCCTGTGGTGCAGGGCTGGGGAGATCAAGGGCCCTGTCTGCTAATGGCAGCAAGGTGCTGGTCATCTCCAACATTCAGCAAAGGGAATGAGGCAGACGGCCCTTCCGCAAAGGACATTCGGAGAGGAGAAAAAGAAGCAGCTAAACTTAGCCATAGAGATGCGGGTGTGCCGACGGAATGCCATAGCAGAGGTCCCTGAAGGGAATTTTTTAATTGACTCAAAACAAAGAAAGAAAGAAAGAAAAAAATGGCTTGGGAATCACAAAGTAATTTACAACAACAGGAATGTGTAGAGAAGCTCTCGTTGGGGAGATTACAAAACATTCTTTGACTATATATCAACAAACTAGCTTTGGTATGACAGTAGAACAAGGAAATGAGTCTAAGCCACCATCGTTTCCAGCTCCCCTGCACCCCGGTATATGAATTCCAGCCCCAGCTCGAAGGTCCGCTCTGTGGTGGATTTTGCTCTTGGCAGTCAAGCCTTGACTTTTCAAGGAGACGTGAGAAGCAAGTCAGTCCATGATCCCTTCTCCTCCAGTTGTGCACAGGCCAGACTACAGGGCAACCGACCCTGGAGGGACACTTCAAAGGGGGCTATGAGCCAAGCAGACTCGACACACTCCCTGGAGTCCCCTCTTCCTCCTCTCTTGCCCTTCCACACCGGCATCCAGCAGATCCAGACTATGACCTGAATGTAAAAATGTCCCCCCTCCACAGGCTCACGCGTTTGAACTCTTGGTCCCTAGCTGGCAGACTACGGGGCTATAAGGGGAGGGCTTACTGGTTATAGCCAGCCCCTGTCACAGCCTCTATGCCTTCCTGCTCAGCATCATGTATGTAATGAGTAGCTGTCATACGCTTCCCACACCATGGAGCCATCCACTGCCATGTCACCGTGATGAACTGTATACTCTCAGACTGGAAACCCAAATTAATCCCTCTCTCCTTAAGTTAATCTTTCACAGTGACACCTAAATGACTAACACAGTGGTGGCCAGCCTGCCCAGCATGGCCTTGGATGGTCACCAGGGATGTCAAGTTCCATGCAACCTGGACAGACCTAGCCTTCATAAAACAGTCTAATTCTGAAGCTGAAGCAAGGCCCGTGAACTTTGCATTCAGCCATGCTCCAAGCTCTTTCGGCCATCCCTGAGAGGAAGGTGCAACCATTAGCTGCGTTTCAGAGGTGAGGGGGGAAAAGTCTAGAAAGATCACAGAGACTCCACACCCACACCGCATACCCCAAGATGGAGAGACCCAGGCAGGGATTCCCCAGAAAGGGACGCCTCCCCAAAAGGGGACCAGAAGAAACTCCCCACACAGAGAGAGAGACACACACAGGAGAGGTCTACCTTCCCAAACCCAGGAATGACCTTGCATACTCCAGTGACCAAACACAAACTTCCCAGTGACCCAAGTTACAGAGATGCAGTGTCCTGGGATAGACAGCCTGGGATCACTGTGGAGAGGTAGACCCGGCATTGGGAGCAGCTTTGTAGTCTGATTTGGGACACGGGCTTCAGTTGCATGGACGATGTTTGCGGGCCGGATCCAGCTGCATGGGAGACTGTAAACCAAAGGTCTCCACCAGGGCATGAGAATATCCCAAGGAACTGTTAAAAACTAGTGCACACCGGGCGATGTTGGCGCACGCCTTTAATCCCAGCACTCGGGAGGCAGAGGCAATTGGATCTTTGTGAGTTGGATGCCAGCCTGGTCTACAAGAGCTAGTTCCAGTACAGGCAAAAGCTACAGAGAAACCCTGTCTCAGAAAGGAAAAAAAAAAAAAAAAGACTAGTACTGCTGAGCTATGATGAGGAGCCTACGGTCACTACAACAAAATAGCTGATAGCTGAGGGGAAGAGATTTTGTTTAGCCTCCCGGCTTCAGAGGGTTCCGAGCCTCATAGTGGGGAATCATGGTGGAGCAGAGCAGCTCACATTATAGTGTAGGGAGCAAAAAGAATGCCCGCGCTAGCATGGGCATTCTCTTATGCCATCCAGGCCTCCAGACTATGAGGCAGTGCCATCCGCATCTGGGGTCGTCATCCCCTCCCCACTCCCTGCCCCCTGACTCCCCAATCCCAATTTAGCTAATCCTCTCTGGAAATGCTCTTAGACACACAATCAGAGGTGTGCATGACTAATCTCCATGGTCCTTCTTGGGGCAACCAAGTTGACAGTCCCGCTGAGGTTCGGAACCCTGGGTCCTGCCCACAGCTCCACTACTACAATGAGTGAACTGGGTGGTGCTCACAGAGGGGAGGCAAAATCCCAGGACTGAGCAGCTACTGGGGCCAGCCAGGAACTAAAAACTTCTAAAGATTTCCCTCCCTCCTTCCCCTGCTCCTCCCCTCCTCCTCCTCACTTCATCTTTCCTCTCTCCCTTCCCCTCCCCTTCCATCTCCTCCTCTTCCTCTTCTTCCTCCTCCCTTCCTCTTCCTTCTTTCTTTCTCCTCTTACTCCCTCCTTCCCCTCTGTCCCCTCCTCCTCCTCCTCTTCTTCCTCTCTCTCTTTCCTTCCCTTCCATCTTCCCTTCCCTCTCCTCCTCTTCTTCCTCCTCCTCTCTTTCTTGCCTTCTCCCTTTCCTTTCCCTCTCTTCTCTTCCTCCTCTTCCCCTCCCTTCTTTCCCCTCTCCTCTTCCAGTTCCTTTCCTTCTCCCTTCCTCCTCCTCCTCCTCATCACCATCCTCCTCCCCCTCCACCTTCTTCCCGCCCCCACCATCTCCTACCGGCCGCTCCAAGGTCAAATACAGTTGGGGCTGTAGAGAGGCAGCAAAGCTTTGGCAGTTGAACCTGGAGGCTGTCACTATGGTTGGCACCTGTCAGAGCGCCAGCTGCTCTGTGCCTCAGAGGCCAGTACATGCTGCCACCTTTTTCCTACTTCCAGAATCAGCGGCCACCAGCTCAGAACAGTGGGAGGTCTCCAGAGGCCACGCCTGCCTCCTCCCTTTAAGACTCGCTGGGGATGCCCACCCCACTTTGCAAAAGCCCAAAGGGGCTGTTCTTCATCTCTATGGAGCTTGGCTTTGCTCCATAGCTCAGAGCCTGGGACAGCATCTCCCAAGTGAGGGCTCAAACTGTTTCTCCCTCTCTCCTTCCTTCATCCTATTCGAAAACCATGAAATCACTTTCTGCTGCTTGTGGGTTTCTTTTTCCCCCTTTTTCACTAAGACACAGAGCTAAATGATGTTTGATGATGGCTCTGTGGGTATCTCAGCTGCAACAGGGCATGAATGCTTGTGTGGTTGGCCTGCTGGGGTTCAAGGCTTGCTGCTATAAAAGATTTAAAACAACCATTTGTAAGACCTCTGCCTCCTCATCGGGCTGCCCTTTATCTCCCTCTTCTTGACACCCCCCCAAAAAACCCCAGAAACATAAACATAGTAAGACACCCACTACCCCCACCCACCCCACCCCCACCTGTGTGATAGCTTGGAACTACATTCTCTTGTTGCTGATGCTCGGTGAATACAGTGAACTGTCAAATTTATTTCAAGCCCATTTCACTAATCTCTAGGTCCCTTATTAGCATATCTTAATTACACATAACAATGGGCTTCATCATGACATTTTTATGTATGTACAGAGTGTAGTCTGAAGACACGCATCCCTCCCCCTTACTTTCGCTTGTACTGCTCCTGTCAATCTCCTTTTTTTTCCCCAATTCGTCTTCCTGTTATAAATATGTGTTTATAACATACATATCATACAGATATGTGCCTATCTGTATGAGTATATGGTGTATGTGCACATGTGTGTGCAGGTGCACACGTCTGTGCATGCATGAGGAGGCCAGAAGAGTGTGTCAGTGTCCTCTGCCTCTGTCACCCTAGTCTTTAAGGCAGGGTCTCTCCCTGGGCCTGGGGCTTAAATTTTCTCAGCTAAGCTGGAAGCTAGCAATTCTGTTTCTGCCTCTCTTAGAGCCTGGGTTGCAGGCGTATGTTGAACACGTAGCTTGGCTTGTTACATAAGTGTTGGAATCCAAACTCCAATCTTCATGATTGTGTGGCAAGTGTTCTTAAACTCTGAGCCATTTCTCCCAACTCAACCAGTTCCCCTTCTATTTTCGTGTGTGTGTGTGTGTGTGTGTGTGTGTGTGTGTGTGTCCCAATGGGTTTTGTTAGTATTGTTTACAGTAGAACGGGTGGAAGTTCATTTACAGGGGCATGTATGTCTTGCCAATGGCTACACCACTCAAGAAAAATATTTCCCCTGTCAACATCTGCAGATGAATCCCCAAAGAGAAGTGGGTCCAAGCCCCTTCCCCTTCCTTCCATGACAGGGCATTGGCAGGCTCCATCATTTTGGTTTAATTGTTTGTTTTGTTTGAGGTTTGAGGCAGGGTCTCACTATGGGGCACAGGATGATCTGGAACTCACCAAATAGACTGAGTTGCCTTCAACCCCGCAGAGATCTGCTTGCCTCTTCCTCCCGAGTTTCCCAACAAAACTTGCCTTCCTCATTGAGGAAGAAAATCCTGGTCTCCTGAGTGACAGGCAGGGACACTCACTTGTAGTAAAGAGGAAGTCGGTCTAAAGCGTCACACCTCAATTCAGTCTTTGCTTCTGCCGCTGAGCCTTTTTTTTTTTTGAGTCAAACCAACACCCACCCTCAACAGTCCAATTCCTCTTCCAGAGACAGCTGATGCCAAGCAGCCTTCTACGTGGTATAGAAGGCTAGAGTCAAGGCTGGCTAGCTGGCAAACACTGATACCCGGGATGTCTGCCATCCAAAGCCCTCCAACTCATTTGTATCTGTAGCTGTCACAACTGGATTTTTCCGGATTGGTCAAGTGCCAAAGCCCTAACCCAGTACACACAAAGATCTACAGCTTCCCTATGGATCCCTGGCCAGAGGTTTTGTGCTCCCACTCTCTAAAGGGTCACTTGCATCCCTTCTAGCAAGTTCCACCAGGTATTGCCAACACAGGTTAAACTATGGATGACTAAGGCCTCCTTCAGTTCTACACGCAAAGCCTGTGACATGTGGTCTTCTCTCAACATACAACTAGACAAGAGCTCCCCAACCCTTGAGTTGCCACCTAGGAGCAAGTGTCAAAGGCCCTCCCACCTTCCAAGTGAGGAGAAAAGAACTGCCCCTACCTGCCCCACAACCCCGGAACCAGGACAGAGAGAAATCTCTGCTCCCTCTCTGATACCAAGAGCCCAGTCTGAGCCAGTGAGGGAAATCCAACCATCTTCATCTAAGAAATGGGAGCGAAAGGAACTTGGAAAGGCTTTCCATCTCCATTACTGAGCCAGCAAATTGTATTCCAGACACGGAAAACTTCTCAGCAGGCTTCTTTGGTCTCTGTACTCCCTAAGGCTAGTATCACCCCTAAGGAAACCCAATGCCCATTTAGGCTGCTCAAACACAAGGAAAAAGTCTCATTTATTTCTCTAAAGGTTGCTACCCTTCCTGAGTCCATGTCCTAGAGAGCAGAAATGGGTGTAGAGTTTGCTGGAGAAGGGATCGAGTGTTAAAGGCAGTTTCTGCAGGATGCTGCTGTCCCATCCATTAGAGGTGTCTGGTACTCAGTGCAGACTCCCTCTGAGCAGAACCCACCCTGTTTCAAGAGCAGGTCCATGACCCCTGGACCAAGGGGATGAAGTCAAGCTAAACAGGTGGCTGTGTAGTCCCCAGGAGACCCAGGGATCAATGCAGAGCTGCACCGCAGTGGATGCTGAACAGAGATCCCATATTCACCCCTACCCTCGGGGGAAATATCAATCTACCTTCCTGATTTTCCTGGAGGCTTCCCTGACCACACCCATCCTGAACAGGACATCCAGACTATCGCCACATCCTGTCATTCTGACACGACCCAGCGGTCAACTTTTCCCTTGTTGCACTCTGGGTCAGATGTAAGGACAGCTCCCCTCCTCTCAGCTCGGGTCCTATCCACATTCACTGTCTTAGTTTCCTTTCCAACGGCATGATAAAAACACTCCCATTGAAAGTAACTTTGGGAGGAAAGAGCTTATTGGACTTACACTTCCAGGTCATAGTTCATCACTGAGGGAAGTCAAAGCAGGACTTGAGGGAACTCAAGCTGGGAAATCTGAAGGCAGACCCTGCTATTTCATTCAGTGTTGCCTCTGACCAAAGAGCTCACTCAGCAGACAAGTTAAGTAGCTTCATGGAGGAAGGATGCTTGCTGACTTACCCACAGGCTCATGCCCAGCAAGCTGTGTTATACAGCCTAGGACCACCTGCCTAGTGGATGGTGGTGCCCTAAGTGGGCTGGGTCCTCCTCCATCAGTGAGCAAACCAAACAATTTCCCACGGATATGTTCGCAGACCAATCTGACCTGGGCAACCCCTCAACTGAGACTCTTCCCTGGTGACTCCCTCAACTGAAACCCTCTTCTCAGGTGACTCTGGTTGTGTCAAGTAGACAATTAAAAGCTAACTGACACTCACCTTAGCATGACCTGCTCGTTATCCTTTTCCCTGCCTTTTGGCCCCTGTGAGTCCTCCACAGCCAAAACTAAATATAACCATTGTAACACTGCCTTAGTTGGGATTTCTGTTGCTGTGAAGAGACACCATGACCATGGCAACTCTTATAAAGGAAAACATTTAATTGGAGCTGGCTTAGAGTTCAGAGGTTTAGTCCATTATTGTCACAGCAGGAAGCATGGCGGCATGCAGGCAGACATGGCGCGGGAGAGGAAGCTAAGAGTCCTACATCTGGATCCAAAAAGAGACAGGGAGCCGCTGGGTCTGAATTGAGCTTCTGAAACATCAAAGCCCAGTCCCCCAGGGACATACTTCCTCCAACAAGGCCACACCTCTTAATAGTGCCACTCCCTATGGGCCTGCGGAGGTCAATTTCACTCAAACAGCCAGAAATACTGTGGCTACCAAAGGCTTGTGTGTTGAAAGCTTGGGCTCTAGCTGACAATACTATTTGGAGGTGATGGATGCCTTAGGGGATCTGGCTTCATCTGTAGATGAATCCTTGGACCAGTAGGGAATGGGGCTCAGTTAGAAGAAGTGGGTCATTAGTGGGGCAGGTGACAAATGTGCCTTTGGAGGGTCTGTCTGGCCCCAGTGCCCCCCTCTCTGTCTCCCTCCTTCTTGCCCACCATGAGTGGGGCGGCCTTACTCAACCACATCTTTTCCTGGCCTCCATGATGATCTGCCTTACCACAGATCCGCAGTGATGGAATTATCCCACCACAGCTGGATCCTTAGACACTATGGGTCAAACTGAGTGATATTTCATTTGTATTTTAAGAAAGAAAGCTTGCCTGAAGATCAGAGAGTAACCAGATGCACTGATCAGTCTCACAGTCAGCTCTTAGACATAGTCTCATTCTGAGGATTCCTGGAGGCAGGGTTGTAGCATGATTAATAGAAACCCAGAGACAGAAATTGGGGTTCAACCTGAAGGTCAGAAAAGCAAAACAGCCAGCCACTGGCTCTTACCTATAACTCAGCCCAAAATGGCGATCCTGCCTCCAGGAATCTCAGAATGAGACTGACTGAGAGCTGTCTCCTCCCGTCTTATATTCCTCTCTAGGGCAGGAATTAAAGGCGTGCACCACTACCGCCTGGTTTCTATGGCAAACTAGGTGGCTACTGGGATTAAAGTTATGTGTCACCACTGCCTGGTCTGTAAGGCTGATCAGTGCGGCTGTTTTACTCTCTGAACTTCAGGCAAGCTTCATTTATTAAAATACAAGTGAAGACACAGGCGGATCTCTGTGAAAGAGGCAGGCAGATCTCTGTGAGTTTGAGGCCAGCCTGGTCTACAAGAGCTAGCTCCAGGACAGGCTCTAAAACTACAGTGAAACCCTGTCTCGAGAAACCAAAAAAAAAAAAAAAAAATGAAATATCACTACATAGGTTCACCATTTTGGACTGAGGTAGAGGTAAGAGCCAATGACTGGCTGTTTTGCTTTTCTGACCTTCAGGTTGATACCCCAGTATCTATCTCTGGGGTTTTATTAATCATCATTCACAAATCTTTCCTTCATCCTGTAGGCTGAATTCCTTGGGTGTTTTATCAACTGCAGCAGTAGCAGCAACTTCCAAGAAGCATCCTGTGGCCAGGGCAGGAGGCTTGACAGAGACCACTGAGAAATCTCACTGCATCTGCCTGGGACCTACTGGTCTTCCCATCTTATAGATAAGAAAACTGACAAACGCACAGGGCTCCTGCCTCTGGGAGATGGAACTGTGACACTGTGCTTTGGTCTGTTTAGAAAACTTTCTTATTCTTGCAAATATTAAAGAATTAAATTACTAAATCATACTAAAGATGTAATCTGACTTCATATTCAAGAGAGACCCAGGCTGATGTGAGGACCCATCCAACAAACCTAGAAATGGTCCACCCACAAGGAGTAAAGAAAAGTGGAATTGAGACGACAAACAGAATGAAGTGGCCTTTTCCTCAGGAAGCCCAGAGTCAATGCTATCTCAGGACAGAATTTATTTGCATGGCTATGGACTAGAACGTTCTGCATTGTTATTGCACGCGTCTGACTTACAGGGTCACAAAATAGCTCAAAAGCACTAGAAGGCTACGGGCCAGCCAGCCTGCTTCTTCACAGCCCATTCTCCTTCTGTGACACCCGGCGATGCTTCTGCTCAGCCCGGGTTTCCATACAGGTATGCTACAGTTTGACCACCACCCCTAAAGTTGGTGGGTTGAAAACGTAGCCCCCAAATTAGAATGCCAAGGGTGTTAAGGGGCAGAGCTCTGAGAAGAGGCCATGGGGCTCCTTCCTCATGAATGGGTTAATGCTGTTTTATCAAAGGCGTGGCTTAGTCATCACTGGATCATGTTGATGTCCTCCACCCTGCTATCACAGGGAGAGAGTGCCTCGCCAGGCGCAGGCACCCCAGTGGTGAGATAATGTTGTTGGTAGATGGCCCAGTCTGTGGTAGTCTAGGAAAGGGGCGAGGGCTTGCGTGTCTGAACGACCCCACTGCCTCACACCGCCGCCCCGTGAGGGTGGTGGATTCGGGGGCACAGCAATCAAAGTTCTGACTGGGGATTGGATTGATTCATGGGCTGAGGAAGAAGTTAGCTCAAGGGGAGTGGCCAGGCCAAGGCAACATCCCAGTCCTGTGGAGGGAAGAGAAAGCCATAAACCCACTTTGGTTTTGCAATTAATCCCTCAAGTCCTCCTTTAAACACGTTCCTTCACCTGTGAGGATGGCGTGACTGCCGCTACGCCCAGCAGGTGAGGAAGCTGAGGAACACATCCAGCCTCATTGATGGTGGGAAACAAAGATGTAGATTCCAGAGTCAGGCACTGAGCCCACAAACAGCCTGGAAGAAAAAGCTGAGATGGCTCATTGTGTAGGAGCAAGGGTGAAATGGCAGATCTGGAGCCTTTAAGAGATTCTAGAAGGTTCTTTTTCTCTTGGACACCTGAAGTAACTTTAGCAGCCCCTCCAGCTAACAAGGTCCCACAGCCTTTTCCCCGCTAGGATCTTGACTTACAAGCCCTCATGGTACCTAAAATGTATGGCTTCTGTCTCAGTTTCTAATCTGCACATGGGGCTGTTACAGAACAGGCAATGCAGGGTCAATGGGAGGCCTAGGGACCTTGATCCCTGCAAAGCCCAGGAAAGCCTGTCTGGCACCCAATGGCACCCAATACAGGCTGATATTATTATCAGCTCCATTACCACAGATGGGTAAACTGTAGCAAAAGATGCTCTTTGAATGTTTACGGAGCTCTTCCAAGGTTGCTGACCTGCCACCACCTCTTAGCAAATGACAGGACCGACAACCAAGCCAAATGGCTTCGCCTCAACCCTGGGGTGGCCTTATGATGCCGGGAGAGATGTCCTTAAGTCACCTGAGGGCTGGAGAGATGGCTCTACGGACAGAGAGCTTTCATGAGAACCTGAGTTCAGATCCCCAGCATCCACGTGAAAAGCCAGGCACAGCTGTGGGCATCTGCAATCCCACTGTTATAAGTTAGTGAACTCTACGCTCAGCGAGAGACCCTATCTCAAAGAAGTAAAG
>JAQHUG010000141.1:5005968-5024852 GCA_028555095.1 Dicrostonyx torquatus
ACACACACACACATACACACTTCATGGACGCACGCGTGTGCCTGACCTCTGCTTTTTTCCGGGGCTGAGTGACTGGCAATCCTGGGAGCCAGGCCAGGGTTCCCAGGACTGGCACCCAGCCCTGGTCAACTTGTGCATAGCTTGAAGAAGCACAGTCATGTGGAGCCTCAAGCACTTAGCAGTAGGGGCCAGGTGAACACTCGGCAGGGGCAAAAAACCCCACCTAGCTGGGGTCTCGTGCAGACGGGCCCGCTCCCAGCTGCAGGGCCGATGAACCTGGCTCCTGACATTGCCAGCCCCTCTTGCCACCGTGTGCCCTCTGCACAAAGTGTGAATCCAGTCAAGGCAAGCACAAAGAAAACTCAGAATGTCAGATCTACAGAGATGCCTCAATCGAAGGGATATTGATTGTCACAGAAAATATTCTTCACTTTATCCAACTACTTAGGCTGCTCCCCGAGGCACATATGACTTCATCAAATATTGTCACGGTGCATAATAACGCCCGTTCTCAAACATGGCTTGATATGCGGGCTTTGGTCCTGATCACAACACCTGTCCCAGCTGAAGTAGTGGGCAGGGGCAAAGGGAGGGGAGAAAATATCAACAGGAAGTCCTATCTTAGCATTTCCCCCAAGACAAGCGCCTTCCCGCGCAGCATCCAGAGGGACAGACATGAGGGTAGCAGAGAGGAAACAGTTGCAGACATTTTCCAGGAAAAGCGAATCACCCAAAAAATCCCTCTGAAATCTGAGAGTGTAAACTTCGGTGTTTCCGCGCTGAAGTCAGAACCATCTCTGCCCCAGTACAGCTCTGGCTATAAAATGATTGGAGCCTGGCTAGTGCATCCTTGTAATCTCAGGGACTCAGGAAGCGAATGCAGGAGGACCACAGGTATAAGGCCATTGTACTGACCACGCAAGGCAGAAGCCATGAGGACTCCGCCAGCATCCATGGGACTGCTTTGGCAAAGGAGGAGCCATGAAGACTCTCCACCATCATCCACGGTACCAACTGAGCAAAACAGAAGCCAGGAGGAGTCTATTATAATCCTTGGTAACTGACCAAGCAAAGTGGAAGCTGGAAGGTTGAGCACTGGCCGACCTGAGCAACTGAGTGAGGTCCTGTTGCTCAAATTAAAAAAAAAAAAAAAAATCAGAAAAAGTGAAGATGCAAGCCAGTGGGAGAGTGTGAAACTCCTTCAGACCTGAGTACCAACCCATCAATACGTAAGGCAAGTTAGTGCTAATTAAAATTAAACAGACCGCTCTGATCCTGGGCTGCTCAGAACCTTTATCAACCTGCCAATAAAAATCACGGTCCCGGTTGACTGCAGCCCGCTGAAGTGGCTGTTATCCATTTTACAGCCGAGTAAGCCAAGGCTGAGAGAGAGAGACTGAATGACCTGCCCAAAGTCAAGAAAGATCTGGCCCTTGTTGGCCGGGAGGCAGGTGTGAAATGCATCCTCCCCGCTATGGCATCTGCAGTTCCCAGCCTCTCCTGGAGCTCAGACTCTTGCAGGACGTTCGGGAAACGGTTTAAACAGTACACTGACTGGCTGGCTGCAGAAGCCCCTTTCTCCTGCACACTGACGCCCAATCAAGTTGACATGATATTGAAGTCTCAACCATTTCCTGCCCTCCAGGGAGCGTGCTGGCTTCTGGGTGTGGCTTGCCCAAATCCAATGGCAGGAGCCCTAGGAAACCCAAACACACTGACTGCCCTGGGGTTGGCACTTCTACCCCTAGTCTTCCTCCCCGGGAGCCACCCTTAGAGCGGATAACTGAGGAAGTCGGGCTGGCCCCCACTACCACCCCCCACCCCGCTGTTATGCCTGAGCGAACACCTGTTCTGGAACATGCAGCCCAGAGGCAGAAGCCCTCCAGGAATCGGATTCATTCAGCCTAGGGGAATAGGATGCTAATCACCTTGGGCAGCAGCCCCTCTCTCCTTGTCCTGTGCTCACCCCATCCACCCATAATTCCTAGCTTGATTGAATGCTTTGGCTGGAGTCCTCCACAGGTGCAAGAAGGGGGGATTTCATTCCCAGGAGCTCTTGCTGGGAGCCAGTTCTGTCAGAAAGATGGGGTAGGGAGGGGAGGGGATCTGGCCTTGAGATGGGGATAGCAATAAGAGCTCACGTGGGACGAGTTGGCCCGGATTGCTGATGGGGTAATTAATTCTACTTAAGTGAAATGTTACTAATAATTAAATGTACTAATTAAGAAAAATTGGATCAGCTGTGGTTAGTGTGGCGCAGCGGGAGTCCGACGGACATGTTCCTTGGGCAGGTTCCCGCCAAGAGTAGATGGGACTCAAGATGGCCAACACTATCCCTTTGGGGACCCATAGAAACTAGAGGAAGCAGGAACTGGAGAAACCCTCATAGAAGGAGGCGGAGGGCAGGAGGGCAGAGAGAAGCCTGGAGGAGACTCTAGAAGGTGATGGTGTAGGTCAGAAGGCTTTAGGACCTGAACCCTGGACGCTCCTTTCCTACCTAGCAAGGCTAGGGAGGCTGTGCCGGGTGGGGGCAGCAGAGAGCAGCTTTAGGAAAGGAGGACAAGTTGCTGGGATGAGGTGGATGATGGAAAGGAACTCCAGAGAGAGAAGATAGCCAGGAAAAGAAGCTAGGTTCCTCCATATGGCACAAGCAACAGTCACACTGCAGGCCTTTTGGAATTTTTAACCCTGGCCTCTTTTCACTAGATGCTGGGAACAAGTCAACCATAATGACCAAGCTTCTCTTTAGCCGGGAAGTTGGCTTCATGCATAAGGTGCTTGCCATGAAAGCAGGAGGACAATCCCCAGCACACACGGATGAAGTCAGTCATAATGGTGCACACATGTAATCCCAGTGCTATGGACGTAGAGACAAATGGATCCTGAAGCCTTGACCCTGACTCAACCAATGGGGTGGAAGGTTAGGGAAACAGATCAGTAACAAGAGGACCTGAGTTTGAATAGCTACCATCCATTAGAAAAAAAACAAAAAACAGAGTGGTTATGCATGCTTTTAACTCTGTAGCCCCAGTGGTGGAGGATGGAAACGGTGAGCCAGGGGCTCCAGGGGCTTGCTGGCCAGTCAGTCTAGCTATGATAGCGCACTCTAGGTTTAGTGAGAGAGCCTGTCTTGCTTTAAGCTGACCTCTGGCCCACAAGTGTGCACACCACACATACACACATGTTTACATTGCATATACTATCCACACATATATACATACAAATGAGTGAAGGCACAATACACACACACATATACATACATACATACATATATATATATATATATACACGTGTATGTGTATGTATGTGTATTTTATAAGACTCCAGTTCCAGGCACTGTCCAGAGCAAGCAGATCCAAAGAGACAGGACTCAGGAGAGCAGTTAGGAGAGGATGCGGGTGATTGAGTGATAGTCAATCAGTCAGCTTTGGAGCCATTGGAGATGCTGAATGTGGCTGGATTATAGATTTTCAAGTGGCTTTCATGATGTAAGACTTTACCCCACTTTTTTCTTAAGTCCTTCCATCTCTAAGTTTCAATGTCTGCTCAAGGTCCACGCAGGGCAGGAACAAGGCTGGGGCGCCCACGCTGTGGAAAACTGAATTCTATTCTCCCTGGAGACACACCACAGGTCAATGAGGAAATGATGGGGCCTGTCCCTGCTTTGCCAGTTGAGTGAATACCACCGAACTGAGTTCTGTGCATCAGGACGCTCTCTACCAAGGTAAGGGACATTATTATCGAGGTGCCATATGTGACCTGGTTGATATTCTGACCGCAGCGGGGGCGGAGCTGGACGCCGAGTGAGTGTGCTGCATAAATGTGTGTGCATTAAAGACAAGCCCACGCAGGGGTCCTAACCACTCTGGCCCAGAGCAGTCATTAGCACCAGGACTATGTAAATTAATAATGAGACTGCTCTCCCTGGCTTCCTGGGTGCCTGACACCGTCGCACACACCTGCAGGCACCCGCTCCATTAATCCCCTCTACAACCTTGATTGGAGCCTTCCTGCAGATGTGCGACGGAAAATCAGAACCCTCCATGATTTGCTATGTTCAATACACACCACGGGGGAACAAATCACCCCCAAACCTGGCAGCGGGAGGCACTGTTCTTCTCAGATAGGATCTGTCTCAGGAGTCCGGGCGTGGTTCCCCTGGCTCCTCTGTCTTGAATCTCTCGTTAGGTTTCCGATCTGGAGCTAGGGTCTCTTCTGAAGGCTCAGCTGAGGACTGAGCCACATCCAGTATACACGGCTGTTGGCAGGATTCAGCCCTTGTGGGCTGTTGATGAACCTGGCCACCTGGGTTCACTCATTGTGGTAGCTTAGTTCATCAAAGCCCACCAGCGGGGACAGGAAGAATGGGTCAGCAGCTCCTGCACACACCATGTAATCAGCATGCCAGAGGACTGAAGTTTGCATCCCCAGAGCCCATGTAAATACCAGATGGGCATGACATGACAGCCCACCGGTCTGAAGTTTGCATCCCCAGAGCCCATGTAAATACCAGATGGGCATGACATGACAGCCCACCTATAATTCCAATGCTTGAAGCTAGAAACAAGGGCATCCCCGGGACAGGCTGATGAACTGAATTCACTGTGCGATGAGCTCTGGGTTCGAGTGATAGATCCTACTTCAGTGAATGATGTGGGGAGAGAGTGCTGAAGATTCCAGACCCCTGACAATGGCATTGGACCTCCACACACGCGCACATAAATGCACAAGGGCACATGTGGACAGACATGCATACCTTTGCACACACACACCACACACAAAAAAAACACATGAAAAATTAATAAAATTTAAATCTACAAACAAGTTGGGAAGGTTCTAGAAGCTACCAACAAGGTGGGGGTTGCAATCAGATACAGCCTAGTCATAGAAGTGACATGGTATCACCTTGTGTGCCCTCTGGGTTAGAAGCAAGTCACTAAGCTAGACTCTTTTCACAGGGAGGATTACACCAGGGTGTGACACGCAGAAACTGGTGACCAAAGAGGAGCCAGCTCAGAGTCTGCCTTCTACACTTGCTAAGGAGCCCTGACTAGTACAGGGCCCAGCTGCCTGTGCCCTAGGGTTTTTAAAAAGGGTCCAAGGTCATTTCCTTATTCTTCACTTTTCCAAGTATTTCTAGGGTAGATGAATGATTGAGGAAGGATCCAAGGACAAGAGAGAGATAGACAGAGAAAGAGTGTGTGTCAAGTTCTTCCCAACCAAGCCACTCGGATGAGGCTGGTCCTGCAGGCACAGCCCGAGTTCCCACTGCTCTGATGGTTATGGTGTCCTCTTTAGAAGCATTTAAAATTCTGCCTTTTAATTGGAGGGACTCTGAGCACCTCAAGAAGAGGCTTCACATCCTCCTCATCATGACGATTAATAGACCAGGAACATTCAAGCTTCCCCAGGCCCGGCTGCAGCAACTACCAACAGAGGCAGCTCCAGCCTCCCTTGCCCTTCTTCATGCCAGTCACACAGTTCTGTCACCACAAAGGGCTGCCCTTGGCTAGTGCCCCAAGGCTAACAGAGGACTTTCTGAGCACCTAGAAGGCAGGAATGGAGGATCCAACATGCCACCACCAGACCTACTCAGGGGAAGGGCCTCATCTCTTAGCCCCGTAGTATATCAGAGATTACGCTGCCCTGCAGATGGGCCTCAGTGGATGGGAATGAATCAGAGGCCTTTATATAGATATTCGTGGCCAAGAACAAGCAGGAAAATGTTGGTCCCCACCAACTTCTTATTTCCCATCAGTCTTTGATTGAGGAGAGAGGCTTCCAAAGACTCTTCATTGACCATAAGACCAAAGGGCTGGTGAGAATACCTGGAATAAACTAGATGTTGTGAGTTTAAGTGTGTGTATGTGTGTTCCCATGTGTGTTCATTTTCATGGAAGCCAGACATCATCGTCGGCTGTTGCTCTCTATTGCATGTTTGGAGGCAGGGTCTCTCCCTGAACCTGGAGCTCATCAGTTCAGGTAGACTGACTGGCAAGTGAGCCCCACGGACCCTGCCATCTCCGCCTCTTCCAGTGTTGGGATTACGGGCACACGCTGACGTGCCTGGCTTTTCTACATGAGTTCTAAAGGATCATAAGGTCCTACTGCAGGGCTGGAGAGATGGCTCACTTCCTGCTCTTGCAGAGGACCTGGGACTAGCATCCTACATAGTATTCCCAGGAGATCTGACACCTTCCTCTGACCTCTGTGGGTCCTAAGTGCACATGTGTTAAACATGCATACATGTAGGCGAAATATTCATACATAAAGTGACTGAATGTAGTAGCATTTCATTTGCATTTTAATAAATAAAGCTTGCCTGAAGATCGGAGAGTGAAACAGCCCCACTGATCAGCTTTACAGACCAGGCAGTGGTAACACACACCTTTAATCCCAGGAGACACACTAGTTTGCCATAGAAACCAGGTGGCACATGCCTTTAATCCCAGTGATGCACGCATTTAATCTCAGCCCTAGAGAGGATTATAAAATGGGAAGAGACGGCTCTCAGTCACAGTCTCATTCTGAGATTCCTGGAGGCAGGATCGCCATTTTGGACTGAGATAGAGGTAAGAGCCAGAGGTTGGTTGCTTTGATTATCTGACCAGGTTGAACCCCAATTTCTGTCTCTGAGTGTTTATGAATCGTGCTTCAATCATGCTTTGTTAAAAAAAAAATCTAAGATCTGAATGCCTGCATGCCATACTTTCTTGGTACTGTAGAGATGGAGCCAAACAAAAGATCCCTCCGTTCAAAGAGGGGAACCCACCCTGTCTCCGGGACTGGCAGAGCCTCTTTAGAGCAGGCCGGCTGGTAGCTACATCATATTTATTTGCAAGGCTGGGTTACATCTTAAAGGGCATGCCACGCAAAGGCCAGGGAGACCTCTTGGCTCTCCCTTGGGTAAATGAATGGCTCCTGGCGCTGAGAAGACTTGGCCAAGCAGAACCAAAGACAGCCTGGCTGCCCTCTGCTCCCCTTCCACACCCCCTCTCCCTTTCCTCCAAGCCCAGTCTGCCTCCTTCTGCCTCCCCAGGCCCTGCCTTCCTGTGCTGGGAGCAAGAGCAGTTTATTGAATTCTTTGTGAGTGTTTTGCATGGCGTCTGATTTACAATTCATAGCCAGGATTATACCGCAAGTTCAGCCTTCCGGGGTCGGTGTAATTTAGACCTCGGAAATATTCTGCCATGCATTCAATTCCCCTGACATCTGAGGAAGCGTGGAAATGGAACCTCCCCCCACCCTGGAGGTTTACTGTTTGGAGGGGGTGACGGGAGAGAATACAAGGGATGATGAATGTGGTAGGGAGAGCTGATCAGAGACAATTGGGGGGTGAGAGGAGAAAATGTAAAACACCAGAAAGGAAACAAGAAGATGCATGGGGAAGGGGAGACAGGAAAGCAGGATGACCAGGGGCTCCCATCACCCATGCCCCATCATTTAGCTGTGCAGCACTACCTAGAGTTTGGTCAAGCATCCCACCTCGCTCTGTCTCGGGTCCTGCCTTTGGGGAATGTAGACAAATCCCTGTATTGCTCTTCAGAAGCAGTTTTATTGAGATAACACTAGATTCTCCTACAATTTGCCATTTCAAGTGCATGGTGCAGAGGTTGTTGGGATGTCACCTCAGCCAGCCTGATTTTTGTCACTGTCTTACAAAGACATCCTGCATCCTAAGGTGTCACCCTTTGGCCTGTTCTGGAGGCTGCTATAGACTTCTACCAGTTTGGACTTAAAATAATAAGCATTGATTCTCTAACAGCTCTGAAGAGAGAGGGAGGGGTGGAGAAAGAGAGAGAGGAGGGAAGGAGGAAGGGAGGGAGGGAGGGAGGAAGGGAGGGAGGGAGGGAGGGAGGAAAAGAGGGAGGGAGAGAAAGAAGAGGGAAGATTCAGTAGAATGCTCCCCTAACATATCCAAAGCCCTAAGTTTGATCCCAGCACCTCAGAGAGTCAAAGACACACATGTCGTGAAGTTTGAGGCTTATGCTAAATCTAGAATGACCTCATCTGGTAATCTTCAACTTAGTTATATCTGCAAAGATTTGGGAGGCTGAGACAAGAGGGTTGCCAGAAGTCTGAGGTCAACCTGGATCACCTTGTGACTTCAGGCCAGCCTGAGTTACAGCGTGAGATTGTCTCCAAAAGGAAAAGTAGATAATAAATTTTGTGTTCAAGTCTCCATTCATAGGAGCAAGAGAGCAGACATGTTTGCATATCGGGGGCACCATTCACTCCACTTCCTCCCCTTACTGTCTCTCCTCCCCCAGCTCCTGAAAGTCATTAATCTATTAATCTATAGATTTCCTTGTTATGGGCATTTGTATGAATGGAACCCTGTGAACCTGTGAACTGTGGTCCATTGTGATTGGCTTCTTTTACTTAGCACAGTGTTGTCAAGATCCATTGAAGCCTACCTAGACCTCGTTTCTTTTGACTATTGCTCAATATGGATACATTGTATTTCCTGCTCATGTGTCAGTTGGTGGGCAGACGGGCTGTTTGTAGTCTTAAACTATTCTGAATGATGCTACCCTAAAAAATCCCTGCACAATCCCTAACAACGTCTACCGTTAGAGAGAGATCAAGAAGTTCACATTTGTTCTCAAGTCCCAAGGTCAACAGCAGCGAGCTCCCAAATGGCTCCCAGGGCTCCCCCACCTCCAGCCTGCTGTTCATGCTGCTGTGTGATCCCTTCCCTTGAGTGGCAATGACTTCCTTCCAATTAATAGATGTGGTGAAAGTGATAGAATGTCACTCTCAAGATCCAGCCACAAAGCACTTGACCTCTGACCCACTCTTACTCTGATCACTCACTGAAGCAAGCTGCCCTGCTGTGCATTGCCCTGTAGAGAAGCCCTGGACCCAAAGACCTGACGGTAGACCATAGCCAACAGTGCTATCAGTGCTGAAGCCTTCCAGAAACCACATGAGCATAGAGGTGAATCTTCCCCAGCTACAGCTACAGCTACACAGTGGCTTTGGACCCAGCATGCAGCCCTGAGCCAAAGTTGCGCAGCTGCTGGGATTCCTAACCTGGACACTCTGAGATGACAGTGTGTGCTGCTTTAAGCCTCTAAGTTTTAGGGCAGCTTGCTATGCAAGTGTGAATAGTTGATACAGAGAGAACAGAAGAGATGTCCCTGGAAGTCCCAAGCTACCAGGATGTGGGGTCAGGCACATTATTGGGAAATGGTCCTTGTTTCATATGCACTAGGGTTTGGGGTTTGAGCTTTGGACATCACAAACTCAAATCCCATCAAAGGTCTGGTTTCTGTCACTGAGGCGGAAGAAAGGTGCAAGGTTACCAGGGAGAGAGTGAGGAGGCTAAAGGAAGTACAAGCAAGCACCGCCGAATGAGCACTTCCAGTGTGCTGCACCCTGGATCAAGCGTTTATTGACATTACCTCCTTTTCAGTCCGACCAGAACCATCTTCTGAGGTCAGTCTTCTTATCCCTGCTGAGAGACACAGAACAGGAGCAGAGCCTCCACAGTGAGGTTCCCCTCCCCTCAGTGCCCATGCTCGCGTCATGCAGGGTGAGGTGTGCGTGGCGGTAGAGAGGAGGGGTGAGCCCCCAAGGCCTTCTTGATTCAGGCATCTCTTCCTCACATCCCACTTCTGCAGCTCATCGTGCCCTTTGCTCCCATCCTGAGGAGTAGGAAAGAATCTTTTTTTGTCTCATAATAAAGAAGCTATGAAAGAAGACTATTGAGGGCTCTGATGTGCCATCTTCTGACTGGAAGGGTGACGGTCAAATAGGAGGAGCTGTTTCGCTGGGACTGAGAAGGTGATGGCGATGGGGTAGTTGGGATGGTGGTGGATGTGGTGTGATGGTAATAGTGGCCGTGGTGGTAGTGGTGATGGTGGTGATTGACAGCATTGTGGGAATGACAGCAGCAGTAGCATGGCAGCGGTGATGGTGATGGTGCTGGAATGGCAGTAGTGGAGGTTGCTGTCATAATGACAGTGATGACAAAGCCACAGTGGCGGATGTGGGAAACAGTGATGGTGGCAGCAGCCATGGCAGTTGTGGAGGCTGAGGTGATGGTTATGATGGAGGTAGTGGCGGTGGTGACAGTTGAGGTGCTGGTGACGAGAGTGGTAGCAGAGGTTGTGATGGTGGTGGTGGTAGCAGCTTTGGAGGTGATAGTGATAGAAACGATGGTGGCGGCGGTGGTTACGCCGGTGGTGGAGACAGAAATGATGATGATAATGGTAGTGATGGTTGTGGTGGCAGTGTCAGACATTACAGTGATAAGGGTGGTGATGGTAGCTGTAGGAAATTGAAGTGATGTGGATGGTAATGAAAAAGGTAGTGGTGGTAGTGGCAGTGGTGGTAATAGCAGTAGGAGAGTGTAGGAACGTGACCACCACCATCATCACTACCATCATCACCATCATTATCACCATCATCATCTTCATCATCACCATCTTCATCATCATCATCTTCATCACCACACATCACCTTCATCACCATCATCTTCATCATCACCATCATCTTCATCATCACCATCATCTTCATCATCATCATCTTCATCACCACTATCATCTTCATCACCATCATCTTCATCATCACCATCACCACCACCACCATCATCATCACTATCATCTTCATCATCATCTTCATCACCACCATCATCTTCATCACCATCATGATCTTCATCACCATCATTATCACCATCGCCATCATCATCACCACCACCATCATCATCATCATCATCTTCATCATCATCTTCATCACCACTATCATCTTCATCACCATCATCTTCATCATCACCATCACCACCACCATCATCATCACTATCATCTTCATCATCATCTTCATCACCATCATCATCTTCATCACCATCATCTTCATCACCTTCATAGCCATCATCACCATTATCATCACCATCAGCACCATCAGCACCATCACCACCATCAGTACCATTATCATCACTATCAGCACCATCACCATTATCACCATCATTACCATCATCATCATTTTAAGAGGAGAAAAACTAAAGATGCTGAAATCCCTCATAACTGCAGAACTAGCTATTAAGTAGCAGAGCTGGGAAAATACCTAGCTCTGAGGGCACCTGTCCACTGCTGCACATAACCCAAGCTTCCTAGGGACCTGGCCCTGCATTCAGCACCTTCCCGTCAGCTGTCATGTTCAGCAATGGCTTCAGCCCCTGTGGAGGTGGAGCATCAGGGTCATGGTAGAAGGTCGTAGACTCTGCAAAGCATGATGAAAAGGAATCTTACTGAAGGAACCATCGATGATGTTGAAACAAGACTGGGGGACCCAAGACGTGAGGAACACCGGCAAGGAAGGCCTCGCAAGAAAGGGAAGCCAGGAGTCCCTAGGGCTGAAGGGACACAGGGAATGCTTAGAGACACAGCTGACACCGGAAAGGCTCACTGGCCACCACCGCCTGCCTCCTCCTGGCAGGGAGAGAGCCAGGATCTAACATCCTAACTGCTCTGCTCCCGCCCTCTGAGCTCTCATTCCTGTCACAGCCTCTCTAAGCAGAGTGGGGGTCAGAGGTCTCAGATGTAGCCCTCAGAGGCTGGCTCCTCCAATCATTGAGAAGGAGGAGTTCAAGAGAGTTCAGGAGCCTGAGGGAAGTGAAGGTCACAGGCTCCTGGGTGGGAGACCCACGTTGAACTGGCACCAGAAGTCTTCCCAAAGCCACCACTGAGGCCCAAGTCACAGCAAGGAGCATTTTGGCTGTGCGTGAGTGTTATTCTGAATGATCATCCATGAGGCTGCCAGCAGCCTCTGCGGTGTTTTTATAATGGGATTTTAATTCACTCCCCCATCACCCTGCTGAGCTGAAAAGCACTCCTGTTTGTCTATTTCTTGTTAAGATGCTGCTCGGGTCCAGTGGCCTCTGGGAGAACCATTCACACTCCCCTCCCTCAGATACCCCAGCAGGGTCTGCAAAGGCCCCTATCTGTGACTGCAGAAGAAAAAGATAAGGCACACCACACGGCTTCAGGATACTGCCCAGGTGCCAGCAACCCCAAGAAATGACCATCCACCTGGATGTGGGCAATGGCACCCAGCTAAACCCACTTCCCAGCTCCCACCCCATTCTTCCTATGTCAAGAAGCAGCCCTAACATCTGCCCAGCTGTTTGAGCCAGAAACTTGGATGCATGCTTAATCCCTCTTCCTCTCACGCTCACCACGTCCAGCCATCAAGCTGGTAGGTGACCCTCCCCCAACCTCCCAGGGACCTCATGCCCAGTCTGAATCCAGCCTTGCAACATGCCGGGCTGGTATCTGCCTCTTTGAACATGCCAGCCTACATGCGATTCTCTCTTGACACAGGGTGCCTGTCTGTAAATTAGCGCTTCAACTGTGCTTTTGTAAATTGAATCCCAGCATGCTGTTGGCTTCCTGAAGCTCTCTCTGAGATTGGCTCCCAAGCAAATCCTAACATTGTAACCTTCTCTCAAGAAAAGAGTCTAGAATTTTCCAAAAGGTATTTTGTACTAATCCTCTCACGGTTATGATTACTTTTTTTTTTCCTGCTGGTCTTCTTTAACCGCTGGTCCATGTATTTACTGATGTCCTAGGTAGTTCCTGGGGACCTGGGGATGCTCCTTGAGCAGCCATGGTGGCACTGGCCACGATGACCGTGCTGGTCACTCTCCATTTGTCCCTTAATTTCCTCTTACCCTTTTTTCTTCCCTCTCCTACAGGTAGTGTTGAACGGGTCTTTTGTTTTCTGCCTTCTAAATCAGGCGTGGCCAGGCCAGGGCTCTAGCTAGAGCTTTCTTTGTTTTTGGTAGAGGCTATTTTCTGGGTCTGTGATTCCTGTCGGCTTTCTCCAGGCTCAGGTACCCCCATTCCTTCCCCTTGTCCCTTTAGAGCTTTATTGCTCCTTGGATCCGCTAACTTAACTCTGCTGCAAATCTATAAATGTCCTCTTCATTCAGCTGCCTTGGCTGGGATGAGGGACAGCTCAGTGTGTAAGGGCACTCTGGCTGTGCAGGTACGAGGGCCTGCGTTTTGACGCCCAGTACTTAGGTAAAAAGTCAGGTGATGTAACTCAGTGCTGTGTAAGATGGAGACAGACTCAGTGCTGGGGCTCCCTGGCCGCCAACCCAGCTCTAGAGTCAGTGAATGACCATCTCAAAGTCATAAGGTGGAGAGTGATAGGGACAGGACACTCGATGTCATCCTCTGGCCTCTGCACATGCGGGCGCAAGCAAATGCACCTGGACATACATGTGCATACACCACACACACACACACACACACACACACATAGTAAACAAACAAACTTCACAGGCTGGAACCCTTGGTGGGAACCATCTGCTGCCTGCAGGACCTTGTCTGGCTTGATGACAACTACAATAATGATGTTGCCACACTCAGACTCAAAATGGTGTCTCTGGCTCCCATCCAGGACCTTGACTGACTCAACTATCCATTGGAGAAGGTGACCAGATCTTCAGGGGGACACAGGGACAGCAAAGCAGCTGTGTCCCCGCCTCCCAGGGTTGGCTTTCTCAGGCTTCATGCTACTGATGGCAGGGGCTGGGTTATTCTTGGGGTGGGGGGTGGCATTGTGGGATGCTCCACAGCATCAGGAGTGCCACTTCCTAGCCACGAGAATCTCCAGGTACCGTCACGTGTCTCTTGGGAGAGTTGGGGGGGACAAAGCTCTCCCTAACTAAGAATCCTACCCTTCAGCATGGGGTCAATCAAGACGGTTTGCTTCTCAAAAAGAGAGAGAGAGCACGCAACAGAGCAGGGACACAGGGAAGGAGTCCCTAATGGCATGTGAGGAACAGGCACAGACTTGGTAAAACCCACCCCTCACCTTGTTCGTAGAACTTGTGACAAACAGGCATTGACTTTGTGAAACCCATTCCTTACCCTCAACATGATACCCTGCCTAGCCGTGGTGCCTGAGTACAAAGTCTAAACAATTGGCCCCTCCTGGCCCCTCCTGGCCCCTCCTGGCCCCTCCTGGCCCCCTCCGGGCCCCCTCCTGCCCCTTACCAACGTTCCCTTTTTCTCATCCCTTCCCTGCCTTGAAATGATTTGGGGAAGCAGCTGGTGGCAGGGGACTACAGCTGCCGCTAAGTTATCCAAACGATTTATCTTAAGATTCATGCAGAATTCATTGTGTGGGGACCAGGGTGGGTTACGCTTTAATATTCATGCAGATTTGGGAGAAATGTTAATCATGGGTTTGGGTAATTTGCACTTTTGCTTAATTCTCCTCCTCCCAGGCCGTATTGGCCAGCCCCCCAGCCCCTTTTCTCTCCTCCCCTTCGGAGTCCTGAATTTCTTCCAGCCCATTGTGCCAGCTGGGGTGGGCTCAAAGGCTTCCCGAGTGTCTGTCTGCTGTCTCCCCCTGCCGAGCTGGCCCCACACTGCCTTTGAGTGGGGGAGGAGGTGCCCGGTGGGCAGCCATGAGGAAGAGCTGGGAGCCCCTGGGACATCTTGACAAGAAATAGATAAGGGCTCTAGCAACCAGATATGTGCAAATTAGCATTGATTAGTCTCAGATTAACAGCTTGGGCATTTCAACCCCCATCAAGGCCCCAGTTCTGTTCTCAGCTCTCCTAGGCTTCCTCCCACAGCTCCGCCCCCTTGAAGCTTCCCCTCTCCTTACTGACAGCTGTCTGAGCCTGTTGTGGGGAAGGCAGGTGTGTTGGGGGAGAAGGCTAAGGGGCTTTGCCCAGCTCTCTTTGGTACTTAACCCCTCTCGTTGCCTTGCTTCTTGGAGAGAGACCTGTCTGGAAATTACCCATGATACTGACTGCTCAAGAAAGCCAGATTGCTCCTCCCAGTCCTGTGTAGGACCCTATCTACGTGGGAAATGGATGGGGCTGGAGATTCCTTTAGGACACGAGGTCACACCCAGGAAGCAGATCTGTCCCTCCCTCCTCAGGTGGTTGTGGAGATCTGGGGGAAATCAAGAGATTACCAGAAATGTCCTCATTCCCTTTAACAGAGAAAACGAGATGAGAGAGAGAGAGAGAGAGAGAGAGAGAGAGAGAGAGAGAGAGAGCCAGCCATCACTCACGTTCACACAGCTAACTTACGGCAGAGAAAGGCCTGAGTGGAATGAGGGTTGCAGCCTCGAAAGCCAGAAGACGATTCCCTAAGCACGCAGAAAAGCATTTATACCCAGGACGGAAGGCAGGGGTGGAGAAAGGCTGGAGTAGCCAAAGGGAATGAGAGAACTCAGAAGCCATGGGAACAGGAAGCTGTTCCCACTGGGGCTGAAGGAATTGGGACCAGACGGCATTTACAGATTCAAAGTTGGGTCTCCAGTGTCAAAGAAGGACAGGGTTTAGCAATCTCCCACCAGGCCTTCTCCCAGAGAACCTGCGGGAGCACCCTGCAAGGGTCAGTCCTGGATGCTGAGCAGCTTAAAAAGTGTGTGTAAGGACAGACAATTGACCAGAGCAGAGGTTTCTCAACCCAGACTTTGTCCCCTCCCTCCCCCCACCTCCAGTCTTGCTGGGCTTTGCCGCACAGGAGGGCCTGAAGGGTCTGGCCCGTATACCAGCAACAGCACAAACCACAGAGCTGGGCTGACAGAAAGATGGGGGCTGGAGGGGAGGGAGGTGTGCACAAACACCTTCACAGTAGGCTCTCTGTACCTCCGGCCTTTTTTTCCCCCCGAAACTCCCTGCCAGGATCTGGTCACTTTCCAACCCCAGTGGCCAGTGAGACCTGCTACTGCCTGTCAGTTTCCTCCTCCGCCAGGCAGCTGCTTCTGCCTGGGATCAGAATAATAATCAGGATGCCACGGACATGGAGAAAATACACACTGCCAGATGGCCACCCTTCCCTTGCACCCCTATGTTGGTGGAGATCGGGGACCCAGACCCCTAACCTTTTAGCCACACACAGGCATACACACACAGCACATTCACACACTGAAGTGCCCTGGAATTGAAGTCCCCTGGGAAGGCTCTGGGCCACAAAAAAAAAAAAAAAAAAAAAAAAATCAAGAAAGCAAAATAAGTGTGTGACTATGAAAGTAGCACTGAGAAACGGTGCTGTGTCAGGCCGTCCAGGAGAGGAGGCCACGCAGCGACCAGAAACTTCCTCAAGGGAACATTGAACAGTAAGGTTGTGGCAAGCAGGGTACATTGGGCTGCAGTTGTGACATCCGTCCCCCACCCCAAACCCCCGGATGCTTGATGCTAACTATTGACTTCTTCCAACATAGAGTCACACGGGAATGGAGTCTCAGCTGAAGAATTATGTAGATCAGGATTGTTCGTAGCCGTGTCTATGTGGGATCATCTTGATTGTTCATTGAGCCAGCCCACTGAAGGTGGAGCCATTCCTTGGTTTGAGGCCCTGGACCATCTAAGAGTAGAGAGGGCAGGCTGGGTAGCAAGCAATCAAGCAAAGATTCACACATTTATTCTCTCCCTACTCAGCCATGGATGTGATAGCTTAAGCGCCTTCCTTGACTTCTGTCAAAAAATAAATTGTACAATTGCAAGCTAAATCACATGCACACACGCACACACGCACACACGCACACACACAGAAATGCCCACTGTCATGTTTTGTTACGGTATTTGTAACAGCAACAGAAAGTGAAACTAGAACACATTCAGAACCCTGGGATGCAGAGATCACTCAATGATACATGGGAAGAGGTCACAGGGAGAGCTGGCCTGGTGTGGCATGCTGGCATGATCCTTGGCACGTGATGACAGTGTTTCTGTCTACCTACCATGCTGCTCCTTCTTCAGGCTTTTTCAGGGGCTCCTCTGGCCCAGTGTGGTTCAGACACAGTGACCTGAGCGGTCAATCCTTGTTTACAAACATGGCCCCATGATATTTGTGATGGCTATTCCTGGCTGTCAACTTGCCTACACGTGGAATTAACTAAAAAGACGGTGCACACCTGTAAGGCATTTTTTTTCTTAATCAAATCACCTCATGTGGGGAGATTACTACTAATCTGAATCTTTGAGGTGGAAAGATAAACCTTCAATCCAGATCTTTTGAGATCTGGATTTAAGTTCCACCTGGGATCTGGACCACACCTGTTGGCCCCCTATATAAAGGACATGAAAGAAGGAAGTTCTCTCTTTCTGTCTGCTTGCTCTTGCTCTCACTGGCAAGCCCATGCCTTCGCTGGCATTACAGCCTACTTATTCAGGATTCTGGTGTATTCTGAAGACCAGCTGAGACATCCAGCCTCATAGACTGAGCAATTACTGGATTCTTGGACTTTCCGTTCGTAGGCAGTCATTGTCGGATTAGCTGGACCATAGCCTGTAAGCCAGGCTAATTATTCCTCTTCCTCTATACAAAAGGACATCCATTATCTAAGCTCTGTTCCTCTAGAGACTATCCCAGGTGAGGCCATGACATTCTGTGTGCTCAAGTGACTGAACAGTGGCAATGCTGTGTTCTCTGGTCAGCATACTTGGTTCAAGGACAGTTTGTGGTCCAAGGCAGCCAAGCAGAGTCTTCTTAGGGTTAACTCTGTTACTCTGTCAGAAAAAAAAAATCATGCTTTGGAGAGTTCATCAACTGTAATAAACATGGGTTAAGGCATCAATATCGGGAAAGGTTGGGGGGATTACGAGAATACCCTATTTTATATGTAATTTAGCTATCAACCTAAAATTCTCTTTTAAATGCTAGAGTCTGGCTCTTTACAAAGGGAAGAGTGTTTTAAGAACTGAGGAGGGGCCAGTGAGATGGCTCAGTGGGTAAAGCCACCTGCTGCCAAGTCTGATAACTGGAGTGTCATCCCCGGGACCCACAGGGGGGAAGGAGAGAACCAGCTCTCCCAAGTTGTCCTCTGACTTCCCCAGGCATGCCTGGCAGGCACTCCTTCCCTCATATACAGTAAATAAATAAATAAAAATTGGGGGAAATCCCCCAGAAAGACTGACGTCGATATTTTAAAAGGAAGAAATGGGTACCTTATATTTAATATTAAATATTTCTGGGTGTGACGTCAAGAGGCTCAGGGCTTATGGATTCACAGCTATTTCTATGCAATTATGTCTCAGAGTTGGGAGGTGGTGAGGGCAAGTAGGCATTTAAAGTAGAGTATACTTTAATGGCTCTCGTTTCTATTGAGCATCTTTTGTACGTGGGGTAGGAGACAGTGGAAGAAGTCATTTGTAACTATCTTTTTAAAGGTCATCTTTATTGAGTTGGAGCAAAATGCATACATTCATTTTAAAAATTCTTCACATTGGAGTTGCTGGTAGTGGGGGTGTGGCAGCCTGCAAGGTCATCATTTACATTTCACTAGTCCAGAGCAACACCCTCCAAGGGTATTGGAGGGTCCCAGCATCTTTTAATTGAGATTTTCATACTCAGGGGACAACCATATGCCAGTGGGTTTTCATCTAGACTGTGACTTAAACCATGCGTGCTCTGCCATTGGTCTCCTCCATCAAGCTGCGCCACATCAATCACCAACAGTGACACCATGTGGTAGTGGGACATAATTGCAGTAAAAGAAGGCTGGATAGCCAGCTAACCAAGTCTCAGATCACAGAGACTGTGTGTGGGCACTGATATTCACAGATGAATCTGTGTGAAGGAGGCTGTAAGAGGGAGATTCTGAGCACTTTAAGGATTCTGGTTAAAAACAAAACTGGAGAGGGAAGAAGGAGCTGTACTCTGCATCCCAAATCAAACAGCACAGGTGTTTGCCAGGAGGGGTTCAGGACAGAAGTTAAGAATCAAAAAGTTGGGGCTGATGAGATGGCTCAGAGGTTAAGAGCATTGCCCACTCTTCCAAACATCCTGAGTTAAATTCCCAGCAACTACATGGTGGCTCACAACCATCTGTAGTGAGGTCTGGTACCCTCTTCTGGCCTGCAGGCATACACACAGACAGAATACTGTATACATAATAAATAAATAAAT
>JAQHUG010000141.1:5045311-5055406 GCA_028555095.1 Dicrostonyx torquatus
AGCAGCTTACATCCTGCTTCGTAGATGGACTGCGCAGGAATGCCAGGGAAGCTTCCTGCTTCCCAGACTTTCTCCTCGCCCTGCCTCTACTTCCCGTCTGGTTGACCCACCTATACTTCCTACCTGGCCAATCAGCATTTATTTAAAACATGATTGACTGAACAGACAAGTCTCCTGTACCATTTAAAGGCAGGGAAACACTTGACATGTCTACCCAGCCCCTCCTTCAAAGGTCCCGATGACAAGTCAAAGTTCAGTTCCACCAATGATTCTCTGGGGTAACCAGTGAGTTTAATCAGGTTTACTGAGAGAGCATGGGTGAGGCGCCACCGACAGGAGTGGCTGTACCAGAAGGCTTCACCATGACTGCATAGACGGATCCCAGTAACTTTAATCTTCCCTAGTCTGTATACTCTCGGCCCTGTCTGAGACGCCAGGTCGCATGCAATTAGGGCAGAATTACAAACAACTGGTTAGGAGGAGTGACTGAACACTAAGGTCCCATGACCCTTCTAGTCCATCCCTCTATGAGAAATACTAACCACCAACAAGCCCAGCTGTGTTGCTCTTTGGCAAGCCAACCCAGCTGGTATTATGAAGACAGGGGCTGCTCTGCTTGGAGGCTGGTTCTGTACAAGGCAATGTTTGGAGGGAGGCGCAGCAAGGCCAGATGTGATTCTGCCGGCCAGCTAGTCATCCTTCTCCATGATGATAATCCTTATTCTACAAATTACGGGGATGTAGCGCAGTTGGTGGAAGGCTTGCTCAGCATTCATGAAACCCTGGCTTCAATGCCTGCCATTTCATATGGTGACACATGGCCGTCATCCCAGCAGTGGGAAGTGACAGCGTGAAGATGAGAAGCCAAGGTCATTCTCAGATACATATTGAGTTTGAAGTCAGCCTGAGATATGTGACGCTGTGCCATGTGTCTAGAAAGATGGCTCGGTGGGTAGAAGCACTTGTCATACAAGCAGGATGACATGGGTTTGAATCCCAGACTCTACAGAAGAGTCAGGCAAAGCAATGCAACCATCTGTAACCCCAGCACTCGTGTGCGGAGATAGGAGGCAGGAGCTTGTGGACCAGCTAGTCTGGTATACTCAAAGGAAAAACAGTAAAGGGACTCTTCAAAACGAGGTGGAAGGCAGGTGCCAATATTCTCAGTTCTTCTCTGAGCTCCATATGTATTCTGTGGTACACATGTGTCCACATTCACACACATGAATGTGCATGTATATATATATATATATATATATATATCTTTTGTGTGTGTATATATATATATGATATTTTTATTAAAAAAACTTTAGATAGTACTCTGGCACTGTGTTCCTTGGCTTTACATCATGATAACAAAATACTACAGCTCATAAAATATTTATTTTGGCTTGTAATTTGGGACCTTCTAGTCTATAAGCAAGTGTGTTATTTTCACTTGGGTCCATGGAGGAAGCATCTCCTGGCACAAGTATGTCCTAGAGCAGGACCATTTACAGTATAAGCCAAGGGGCAAATGGGAAAGGGGTCCCACAATCTCCTTCAAGGGCACACATCCATTGACTTAGAGACCTCCCATTATACTTTACCCTTTAATGGCTCTACTACCTCCCTGCAGCAACAGGCTGGCTAGTAAGCCATTAACAGGCAGGTCTCAGGGGACATTTAACGTCCAGTCTACTGTAGACCATTACCCTTACTGTAGTCTTGAAGACTGCCAAACTCCAACAAGCCAAGGGGGGTCGCATCAGTGGCATTGAACAACAGCGGATATTTAGCATCTATTTTCTTAAGAGCTATCTTTGAGAGAGGAGGCTGCACAGACGTAGGTACGGATGCTTTAATAACCTCAAAGGCTGCTTCATCCCATCCACTGGGTCAGTATTCCGGCTCCCAGCTCCTTGCTGGACCGATTTGGACCAGCGAGGAGCTGGGTTGAATAGTCAGCTGCCTTGTTGCAGAAGGACAGTCCTTGTCCAGCCCTCTCACCTTGTGGATCTGCCTTAGGGAGGAACAGATGTTGTGGATGTCCCAACATTCTCTTCTCTACCGCTTCCCAGCCACCTCTTCATTGAGGTATAATGTAAGCATCATGAAATTCACCACTTTCAGTGTGTGAGGCAATAAACACAACATCAAAATCTCCAGGGTCTGAGTGTTCATCTTGCTGAGCCTTTCTATCACATGCAAGCCATCTGAGCAGCCAGAAGATGTTGTTGTTGTCCGAGGTTTTCTGACCCACCAGGTTCCCCAGCTGTTTAGTCCCAAATAAACACACAGAAGCTTAATGTTAATTATAAACTGTTTGGCCTATTGCCCAGGCTTATTGCTAACTAGCTCTTACAACTGAAATTAACCCAAAATTCTTACCTATCTTTAGCCACATGGCTTGGTACCCTTTCTCAATAAGGCATTCTCATCTTGCTTCCTCTGCATATAGCTGATGATGACTGTATCTCTGCCTTTCCTCCTCCCAGAATTCTCCTAGCATGGTTGCTCCACCTATAGTTCCTGCCTGGATACTGGCCAATCAGCATTTTATTAAACCAATAAGAGTGGCAAATCTTTTTTTGTTTTTTGTTTGTTTGTTTCTCTGTGTAGCTTTGAAGCCTGTCCTGGAACTAGCTCTTGTAGACTAGTCTGGCCTCAAACTCACAGAGATCTACCCATCTCTGCCTCCCGAGTGCTGGGATTAAAGGTGTGCGCCACCACCACACCACCACCCAGCTAGTGAGAAATCTTTACAGTGTACAAGAGCATTTTCACACAGCATTCTATGCTCAGGAGAACACTCTTAATCTGGACCTTTCATCTTTTCCCAGGGATCTCAAACTCAGAGATCTCAAATCTAGCTCATCAATTTGGCTCCCCCTCTGCATTCCCCTCTGCTGTGTTTGAACTTTTCCAGAGACACATAAACAAATGTCTTCTCATCCCACATTAGATGCCAAGGGCAGAGCAAAGTCACGATTTGAAAGAGTTCTAACGTGGTGAACTAATGAGCAACCTAGATTTACAGGCGGGAGCATGGGTAAAGTGTTATTTATAGGAGTGTGGGTGGATGAAGGCAGCTGGTCACCACAGACGGGTGGAGATTGAAGACTGCTTGGATCTCAAATGGGGGCCTAATAACCCTCCCAACCTCACCCCCCTCTTTGAGAGATCATCAACAGGCCCAGCCTTAAGGGTCTTTTATGACTATCCACAGCAGCTCTGAGTGAAATGGTAATGGCTGTTGCACTCAGGGTATAGCATCTCACAGTATCTTCCTTAGTGATGGCTCCATCAATGGTCCTCAGAGGCCAAGCCAGGTTCCACCAAGCCATGGCCGCCACTGTCTTATGCCAAGTCCCTTCAGTACCATCACCATTCTTTTATCCTGGTTCCCCAAACCCTGCCTCTGCCTTGATTACTCATCTCTGATACCTCTGGGGTATCAGAGGCACTGAAGACCCACATCTGGTCATGGCCACCCTACTGAAAGTCCTTCTGCGGCCCCACTGGCTCAGAGAATAGTCAGAGATTCCTCAGAGGTCATCAGGTGCCATTTCTGCACACTTGGCTAGCATTCCTTGTGACTGTCCCCATCCCCTATCCCAAGAACACCTGTCTAGAAGAGGCTCTGGAAGGAGTCAGAACAGATGCCAGTTCTCCCCGCTGGCTTCACAGACTGGTTTGTCTGTGGAGTCTAACTCTGGCCACAGCTCTGGGCATTGGCTGGTCAGAGAAGATCCGTGGAAACAACACCATCCTGAGCATCATTCGCCTCATCATCTCCAAGGAACATGGGGATACTGCGGCAGAGAAGCTAGGTTACTTTCAATGAGAAATGGAGGAGAGGGAGGGGACAAGCTCGTGTGAATTGAGCACAGCTGGCTTTGTATCTCCAATGGGTTAAAAGGGAAGGGGGAAAAAAAGCAATTCCATCTATTTACAAAATAGGATTACAGTTTTGTAGAATGCTGCTGGGGCCTGGGGGAAAACTTTGAAAATACATTCATTTTGTTTCATCCTTATCAGAGCCACCTGCTCGGCTTCCACCACCCTGACTGACTTCATTACTCAGAGACCAAAGCCCAAGCAGGCAGCTGGTGGGAAGCATAGGTTCCTCAGCCCTTAGAAGGCTTGACCGGTGCTTCCCTGCCACCTAGACTCCTGGCTGGGAAGGCTGTGGCCTTGGTCAAGAATGCCACATCTGGAGAAACAGGTGATAACAACGTTGTCAAGAGAATAGACCTATGAGCCACCGGTGTGTCCCCTCCTGAGATCTTTGGAGGACACTGAGCCTACACCTAGCCAAGAATCTAGCTCTTTCTCAGACCTCGGTTGTCTAAAGGAAGAAAAAGAAAAAAAGAAAAACAAGGACAGAATGGAGTTTGTGTGAATGTTGTTTGGGTTCCTGGAATAATAAACGTGGGCAAACAGCAGCCTCACTAAGGAGCAGCTGATCTTGATGCAATGCCTTTCCCCTTGCACTGTTTGGGGGTGGAGGCAGGAGGGAGGGAACGACGTGTAAACAGGAGTGGGCAGGGGGGTGGGGTGGGGGGGAATCAATTCCCGGAGCACTTTGCTCATTGAAGGAAAAGGATCTCAGCTTGTCCTTTACTGTCTCCTGTTAACTCTGTCCATCTCCCAACCCCTGCTCCTCCATAATTGCTCGCTTTGTGGTCAGGGTTTGGGGAGGGGAGCCAGAGGAGGCATACAGTCCTTGGGACAGGGCCATAGCCCTTTTAACCCTATTGAAAGACATCACAGGATGGGAGAGGCTTTGGGGGAACATCTATTTCAACCCCCAGATTTTACAGATTAGGAAAATCAATCTCAGAGAGGAGGAGGTCTAGCCCAAGGTTGCGTAGCCCTGAGCGGCGCAGCACAGCCCATAAAGGGGCTAAATGGATGGAGGGGACAGCAAGCGGAGTCCTGCTAGGCAGTGCCTCCGATTTTGTTTTGAGGTCGAATGGAGAACTCTTTAAGGGATAATGGCTCAGTAGCTCAGGCTCTAAAATAAAGTTATGGAAGCAAGAGGGAAGTCCGCATCCTGACTCTAAATCTCGGGGGGCTGCGGGCGTTGAGAAGGAGAGAGAAGAGATGGGGCCTCCTGATGTCCCTGAAGAAGCAAATGCGAGAACGGTGCTTAGGAACTAATTTCATCACAAGGGGAAGGAGGGGTGCCCTTCAGCTGGTAAATTACTCCCTCGCCAAGGACAGCTCCTGGGCTCTCTCCATGTTCAGGCTCTCCCCAGCTGTATCTGAGGCACTGGGCACCTCCAGCAGGTAGAGAAAGAAGAAGCCAGAAGGGTGGTTTGCTCCTGCCACTAGAGATGGGAGGATCAAAGGGCTGAGGTTTCCCCTGCCCTATTTGGGAAGTGACTGATCCATGAGCCCACGGGATTTATTATGTTTCAGGGGAGGAACAGGACAAAGCATGACATGAGACATTTCTAGCATTCTGAGAGAGCTGTCAAAGCTCAGAGGACAAAACGAAGCCATCAACACAGGACATGGGTTGATGCTCCTAACACCCCAGCCATCTTTCTGTCCCAGTCATGAACACACTTGGCCTCAGTGTGATCATCTGTCAAGGGATCTCCCAAGGGATATCACTCCATGCCATGTGACCCAGTGGTCTGAGTCTGTTTCTTAAGTGCCCCCCCAGCCCCTTTCTCACTGGTATCATGAAAACACGGGCTTTTAAGAGAGCCCACCACTGACTCCTTTGGCCTCTTACCCTTTTGACCCGGAAGGACTTCCGTGTGGAAGCAGGCTGTCAGAAAAGGAGAGGAAGGATAGCTTACATGTTCTAGAACTCCAGCATCTCCTACATTTAAGAGTCTGGAGCATTCTTAAGAGATCAGATGTCTAGCTCTGAAAAATGTCAGTTTATCAAGCCAGCCATAGCGCTGTGGGGCTGGGACTCCACAGTCAGCCAACAAGGGCAATCCAGCAAGTCCCCTGAGTTCCTGTAAGCCCCTTTTCTTGTCTGTTCAGTGGGGCCTGACTGCTTCTGAGGATGCTGGGGACAGCGGAAATAAAAAAGCTTTTAGACAGTTAACTACTGTTCTCTGGGACACCCACCACTAATAAAACCGGACGTGAAGTGGCATCTAGCGCCGTGCACACTAAACAGTTTATAAGCTCTGTCTCCACCTCTCTCAATTAATCCCATCGTTACAAGCCTGAGGGGCAAGTCTGCTACAGCTCACTTTATAGCTGATGAAGCACCGGGGCCCTCTAACCACCCAGCTCCTTTACAGATGATGAAGCTCCAGGGTCCTCTAACTGCCCTGTTCCTTGTTTACTTAACGAAAGACCCTGATTCCAGACCTGGTGCTCATCCGCACCCCAGTTCAAAGACAACCTGGTGTGTGATCACTTCTGGCAGAATGCAGGGCACCAGGGTAGCAGAGGCAGCTGAGAGACACACTTCTTGCCCCTCAGAGAACCCCTCAGGATCATAACCACAGAATAAAGAGTCACACAGCACATGCGAGGCACAGGTATCATGCTAACACTCTTTACATGCAGCCCCCATGTCATCGGGGGGAGGGGGGAGGGACAAAGCAAACCTAAGGAGTTGAATGTCAGGTTCCGTCAGGGAGCGGCACAAAGTTGAGTCTCCATCCCAACCAAATAATCCAATCTTCAGTCCTCATCTCTTACACTAAAAAGAAGAGAAAAGCCACCCTTCTCCTTCTTTCTTCCTCCTCTTCATCCTCCCTTCCCTCTTTTTCTTCCCCTTCCTCTTCTTTCTCCTTCCACTTCCCTTCCTTTTCTTTTTACTAATGTAGCCCAGGCTGACCCTCCTGGTTCAAGCTCCCGACTTCCAGGATTATAACGGGGTGACAGGCAGGCATGGGTGTACCTGGCTGAATAAGGTTTATGTTATCAGTCTTGTCATGGTTATTAACAGCTCAGAGTAAACTCAAGGATAGGGGCCTAGGTGTCACATTCTTAGGATCAGATTTATGCCGTCCAGAGAGAAGAAGAGACTCACAGGGTACAAGCTTGAGAAAACGCTTCATGGGAAAGATCTAGCACGTTCCTTCCGGAATGGGAGTAGGCAAGCGATCTGAGGCTGAGGCACAAGGCAGAGCTGGCTGGAGCTTCCCGCTACGTTCTGCAACCTGCCAAATGGTATTGCTGGGGTTCAGCTCCCCAGGTCCCCTTGGAAGAATGAGGTCTTGGTCCCAGTGCCCTTGCACATGCGTCTATCAAGTCTGTGATGCTCGGGGCTTAGTGCTCTTTAGTCAAGGACAGAGGAGCAGCCATCTCCCGTCCCCCACCCACCCCTGCTGAAGACTCACACTACCCATGCGGCAGCTTTACCCAGAGAACAAAAAAAAAAAAAAATGGCTTTTGATGCCTGTGTGTTAAGAAGTGTATAATTCTGCATAATAAAAAAGACGCCTGGCCCTCGTGTGTATAAACACGGCTTTGACTGAATGCTCTCTCCCAAACAGCCCTTCTGGCTCACTGTGTGGCAATCCCGCATCTGAAACATATGGTTGACTTTCAGGCCTTCGGGCAGATTCAGACTAGGGGAGGAGAGGGAGACCTGAGCTGGGAGAGCTAGAGAAGCCAGGGTGGAGGCCATTTACAATCCGGACGGGGGCGAGGCCTCCGCTCAAGCTCAGCTATCGTTCTCCCCACTGCTCCCCGACTCAGCATCCTCGCAGACAGGACCAAGTTCAGCTAGATCACTCCAAAGAGAGAAACCACTGAGATGCCTGGGCCTATCTAACAGGATCAGACATCCCCCTCCCAGGTACCCAATACTGGTTTCAGAAGAAGCAGCTACAGAACTCTACTGCCAGGCGGAGGGAGGCACACCTAACCGGATACAGCAAGGGTACCTATGAGACAGTGTGGCAGGAGAGTCAGACCCCACGTCAGTCAAGTCTCCAGCCTTGGGAGCTGCAGCCTTAGGCTTGGCTCTATACTTTCAACTGCTCCTGACCGACCAATGACTCCCCTAGCTGGTACTCAGCTGCCTAAGCCAATCCAGGGTCCCCAGCCCAAATGCATGGTGGCCCCATGCCGCATCAAGGGAAAACACACTCCCCTTCATGACAGACAGACAGACTCCACTTCTCCCGTCTCTCCTACCTTTCCAGATAGCTCACCACGGAGGAGAGGAGTTGACTCTAAATGGAAAAGCTGGAGAGGTAGCTGGGAGGAGCCGGTGTTCTGCTGTGTCCTTCTCCAGCGGTCCCACTGAGCTGCAGGGGTAAGGATGGACTGGATGCTGGCAGAGATGGCGCTGGTTCTCATCTCTCCATCCCGGACAAACTTTTCACATTAGCCTCCCTTTGCTTTACCTAAGAGCAGAGCCTGTCACAAGGATAGGGGTTGCGGGTAGGCTATGTGGGAGGTGACCTGGGCAGGGGGGCAGGACCAGGAAAGGAGAAGGGCAGTGAAGGGTCATCTCTTGAGCTCGGCCTCTCGGGGTTCCTCTGCAGAGCAAGTTGGCTGTGTTTGTTACGGTCCCACTGAGCGATCACAGGCTAAAGCTGTTTGCCTGGGCTCTTCTCCCACTGATGGGAAGGTCTTCCTTCCTCCTGGCCAGCCCTGCAGGATGCCGCATCTCCTCATAGAGATTCAGGGTGCACCAACACAAGCTGGGGTGAGGGTCAACCTGTATGGCGCTGTCTCAACAGCAACAGACAGATCAGACGTGGTGAGGGACAGGCTCGGAGCATGGGTTGATGGCTGAGTGGAGGATTGAAAGAATAACTGTACAGTCTTTACGGGGAGATGACTCCGCGGTTAAATGTGTTTCCTGCTCTACCAACCTGACCTGAGTTTGGTTCCCAGAAACCACGTTGGGCAGCTCACAACCACCTGTAACTCCAGCTCTGGGGGGAATCTGATGCCCTCTTCTGGCTCCTGTGGGTACTGCAGTCGCATGGTGCACTGACAAACAGCAGGCATGAACCAAAAAAAATAATTTTAAGATGTAAAATGAAGGGTTCAGCTGGGTGATGGTGACACATGCCCTTAATCCCAACATTTATAAGACAGAAGCGGGCAAATCTCTGTGAGCTCAAGGCCACCCTGGTCTACAGAGCAAGTTCTAGGACAGCCAGGGCTACATAGAGAAATCCTGTCTCAAAAAAACAAAATTTTAAAAAAAGAAGGGTTCTAGGCCAGGTATGATAACCCAGCACTCAGAACATGAGTCTGAGGCCAGCCTGAGCTACATAATGAGACACTGTAGTCCAGAAAGACCAGGAAAGCTGCCTGCTTCCTGCCTGAAGCCCACCTTTCTGTGAGAGTCAGGTATTGCTCTGGAAAGGAACAATACCAGGCCACTTCAGGACAAAAAGGTGCAGTAGTGACAGGAGATGGCTCCCACCATGTGGCTCTCACTACAAGTGGGACTTTATTTTGTTCTGGGTTTTGTTTTCGTTTCGAAGTACTGGGTAGGGACGGAACATTCAGGTCCCCACAAGCCAGGGCTCTGCCGCGGAGTCTATCCCGTGAGTGGTTTAACAGAGATAGCAGGACATCACAGCCGTGAGAGCAGAGACCTGCCAGGCAGGGCAGGAGGTTCGCCCTGGTGGGGCAGAGTAAACAGCTCCACCAGCAGCTGCCACTCTCTCTTACTAAGCAATGAGAACTCTATTTCCTACAGACCACAGGGGACACCTGGGACAGGACAGGGTTTATACAGTCTGGTATGGGAGACTGCAAACCGTCACTACCAGTTAGCATGAGAGAGCGTGCACACACGTGAACACACGTGCTCACACACCCCCACCCCGCACACATGCGCGTTGATACACACACACACACACACACGCACGCACGCACGCACGCACGCACGCACGCACGCGCGCAGTCACTCATACAGAAGTACGATCTTTTGGTAATCTCCATTCTAATCTCACTTCTCCCATTCCAGACCCCGCCCCTCAGAAAGCCCACCAAAGGTCAGCTCCTCCCCGGAGCGGCTCAAGACTACTATTTAAGACCTTGTCGCCAGACCTGCAAGCAGTTTCTCTCCTTCCTTTCCGAGAAACACTCGGGGAGTTTCTTTGCTCTGTTTATTAAATCTGGATTCATTAATTCGGACTGATTTGGCTTATTGCATCG
>JAQHUG010000141.1:5103355-5114969 GCA_028555095.1 Dicrostonyx torquatus
ATCACTCTTCACCTTCTAGATCACGGCAGAGTCTCTCAGCTGAGCCCGGGGCTCACCAGTTCAGCTAGTCTAGCTAGCCGGCTTGCTCCAGAGAGCCCATCTCTGCCTCCCCTGTGCTGAGTCTACAGGAGGGGCCATCAGGCCCAGCCAGCATTTCATGTGGGTGCTATGTGGGTGCTGGAGGTCTGACCGTCTGACCTCTCGCTTGCATGGAAAGCACTCTGCCTGCTGAGCCGTCTGCCTGACCCTAGTGGGGTGGCAATGCTTTCTGAGACCAAACAGTTCATCTCGGAGGGAAGCCCCTTGAGGTTAAGAATGTTCTAAGGGAGACTCCGGAAGCAAACAACTCAAAAATTTCAGGAATTTCCTGAAGCTGACTAGGTGCACTAGATCCCTCCCTCTCCAGTCTTACATAAGCAGTAAGGCTTGCTAAGAGGCAGGCTTTGACCAGGCAAGCTGCCTGGAAAGGGCAGCCTCCAACCTGCTGAACTACCCAGAAGTTATGCAGTGGGCTCCAGGTTTCCAGCTCTCATGACTGTCACCCATGCTGGGATGGGCTTTAGTGATGCAGGTATCTTTGATTCATTTCTCTTACTGTAAGTAACCCCAATACAATGCCTTGGTTCACCAAATTTGACACTGGTGGTATCCTTATCTGGTCTGTCATTGGATTCCTGGCTGGGAGAACGGGCATTTGTCCACAGCATCCCCCAAGAAAAGTCAACTGCTTTTTTCTAGATACCAAAGCAACCCAGTGGAAAAATATTTCCAGCAAACGTTGTGAGAAAAATCAAATATCCACTTAGGAAAGATAAACCTTGATCTTACCCCACACAGTACACAGGTTACTTTAAGAAAAATCACAGACCTTAGTATAAAAGGTTAAACTGTAGGTTTCTCGAAACATAGAAAACAATATTTGTGTGAACTTGGTAAAGATCTTACAGAGAAGATTACACCACCTTTTTTTTTTTTATGATGGGGAATCTTTGTCAACCAACTATCTTTAAAAGGTGGCACCAAGTTAGGGGGTAGCTTTCTGGGGTGGAGAAAAAAGGCAGGCTGCCCAGGTGCTCTCTCTCTCTATATATATATATGGTTCCCTTGCAGCACAGCTGAGCTTGGATTTCTCGTTCCTGTTTCATGAGTTTTCTCCTTATAATAAATAAAAATTTGTTTCATCTTTTAGCTAGCCTGGTTATTGCCCGAAGTGACTCAGTTCAACATTTTTAGGTTTTTTGTTTTGTTTTGTTTTGTTTTTGAGACAGGGTCTGCTACAATACCCCTGGTCATCCTGATACTTGCTATGTAGCTCAAGCTGACCTTTAACTCTTAGCAATCCTCCTGCCTCAGCCTCTCCAGTGTATTCCAGGCATGCTCCATCATACCTGAACACCTAGATAGATACATTTAAATATATATGGATAAACGCATATATTCATTATTGATTGCTGTCCAGGGAGTTTTTTAATTTTTGAAGATTTTGTTTTTATTTATGTGTATGTGTTTGTGAGTGTATGCCATGTGTATAGAGTTGTGAGCCCCCAGCTTAGGTGCTGGAACTAAAATCAGATCCTCCAGAAGAGTAGGAAGTACCCTTAGCCGCTGAGCCACCTCTTCAGCCTGCTATCAGTTTTGTTTTTAATGATAAAATTAATTTTAATAAAATTGAAAAGTCTCCCTGAAAGACTTCATTAAGAAGATGAAAAGGGAAAAATAGGCTGAGAGAAAATATTTGTAATACATATTTCTACCAGTTCACAAAAAAAGGACAAAACAATTGATAAAAGAATAACAAAATAAATAATAGATAAAAAGAGTGGAACATAACACTCCGAAAGGAAACACAGGAATTCCTTACGGAACCCAGGATAATGCAGCAATGGGAAAAGGCACAGGGCTGGGGAGACAGCTCCGTGGGTAAAGCCCTGGTCGTGTGGGAGCCCCAGGACGCATCTCAAGGCTGGCAGTGGTGTGTGCACATCCATAATCCCAGGGCTCCTGCGACCTGGGAGACAGAGACAGAAGAACCCCTGGAAGCCTGCATACCAGCTACTGTGGCCATGTGTCAATCAACAAGAGACCCTGTCTCAAAGGAGTGGAGAAGAGCAACAATGGAGGTTTCCTCTGATCTCTCCACACACTCCATGCCACACATGTGCCCGCACACATGAGCACAAAAGATTGAGGAAGAAAAAAGACAGGAGCAGAAAGGTGGCTCAAGGCATAGAAACACCTGTCACAGAAGATCCCCAAAACTCTCACAGAAGCCGGACACGGTAGCCAACTGGAATCACAGTGAACAAACTAGAAATGGCAGGGGGAGACAGGAGAATCTGCAGCAATGGGAAACCGTCTCAAACAAGGTGGAAAGTGAGGGGGTTATCCTCTCTCTCTCTCTCTCTCTCTCTCTCTCTCTCTCTCTCTCTCTCTCACACACACACACACGTTGTTTTAAAAAAAAAACACTAAAATAGCAACTGGGCCTAGATTTTCTCATTCTGAGTCATCAGAGAAACACAAATAGAAACTTCCAATGAGATACACACACATCATACATTCAAGAATTGGCTTTGGCTCTACCCTCCCCCTTCCCCGCGTTGTTTTTTTTTTTTTTTTTTTGAGATGGGAGTCTCACCATGTAATCCTGGCTGTCCTAGAACTCACTATGTAGACGACCAGGCAGGCCTTGAACTCACAGAATAAGTACTGGGATTGGAGGCATGTACCACCGTGTCTGGCTTGCTTTGAATCTTTCCTGCAGCTCAGCCTTTTGGTACAGAGTGGAGTCCAGAGAGAAGAAAGCTAAGGGTGCAAACCGCATATCTAATGCGGGCCATCTCCTGGCTTAGTCCACCCGGTGCTGTGGGTAAGTGATCCACCAGCGCACCACAGCTTCAGGAGACTCTCGCGAGTTCACGTGTTCTCCCCACTTTCATTTTTAACTATGCGTATGTATATGTATGGAGAGGTGTGTGCACATGAGTAAGGTCAGTACCCTTGGTGGCCAGAAAAGGGCGTTAGATCCCCTGGAGCTGGAGTTAGAGGCAGTGGTGAGTCACCTGGTGTGGACGCGAGATACCAAACTCAGATCTTCTGCCAGAGCACACATGCTTTTAATCACTGAGCCATCTCCCTAGCCCTCTTCTCTTTTATTACGAGACTGCATTTTTAGTGGCTTTACAGCAAAACGGAGTAAGTAGAGAGTTCTCAAATCCCCTCTCTACCCACGTCACAGTCTTCCTTATTAGTTAAACCTCAGCTGTGTGCTACATAAAATCCTACAGTGGAGGGGCTGACACTGAAGTCCCACCTTTGACATCCAGGTGTCACACACCGTACCTCCACTGTCCTAAAAACATCCCAGTTTCCATCTGTCAATTCCGCTCCCCCCCCCCCGTCCCCGTTCCGCAGTGAGTCCCTGGCAATCACTTCCATAGTTGAGTTTCTCTCTAAAATGCTGAAATCATACACAGACTGTCTCCATTTTTTTGACCCCAGGGGCCTTACCATAAAGATGTCACACAGAGATTTTTGGATGCAAGGCTTAGAACACCTTCGTTTTGAGGGCTCTGAGTATCTTGGAAGGTCTGATCTAGGTTCAATCCTTATTTGGGGTCCACAACCATCTTTCTGTTCTCATTTTTCTCTCCCATCCCCCTCCCCGCTCAAATTCCTCATCCCCTTTAAATTATGCCGAGATTTCCTCCTATGAAAGCTAATTTAGGCGCCATAACCGAGACTATATTTAATGTAAATGGAAGAAGCAGAAGCAGAAGGATTTATGGTCATAATAACCTGCTTGTAATAACACAGAGCGGGTCACCTGCTTAAGAAACAGTGGATTAAAAAGAAGGAAATTTACCTCCCCAAAGAGCGAATGTCACCAGAAAACCGCAGTAACGCCGTCTTGGATGTCCTTATTAAACCCCATAGATCTCTGAGCACATTCTGGTTCATAAGAATGGCCACTAAGAGGCCTGCAGCTGAGGTGGAGGGTGGGGGTTAGTTCCCAAGAAAGGCCTAAAGTCAGCACCTACCAGGCCCAGGGCTCATCTACACAGAGACCAGCACGAACTCTGTGTCCCTGGCATCACACAGAGTCCCGAATGGGAAGGGGTTCCTGACCCACGCTGAAGAAGGAGAAAAGGTAGGAAAGCCATAACCACCAGCTCAGACATCAGTGACATGTCCCTTTGTGGGCCCAGATAACAAGAAGTCTCCATCAACATATCATATAGTGGGTGTGTAGAAAATGCCATGCCCAGATAGGCTCTATGCTTGAAAAGACCCTGGTTCAAAGCCACTGCTCCCTGGCTGGCTGTGGCATACCGCGTCTGCCAGCGGAAGAGACGACCACAACAGGATTCTTCTCAGAACGCACTTTATTGGGACACACCGTCTTGAGAATAGGAAGGGCAGAAGGACCCCGATCCCAGGCATGGCTCGCTTATAAGCAGTGCCAAATAAAGCCCTGAGCTGTCATCGCCTGATAGGCTCAGGCCAAAGTGACACAATTGTGTGATGACCAGATTGGTCGATTCATATGATGCCCTATACAAGTGCGCACATGCGCAGAAGTTGTCAGGAGAGAAATGGCAAATGGCGCTTTGGCTCCGAGCCAGCGAGCTCACAACACGGTGGCGCCCAGGCGCCTTACATCTCTCAAAATCCACTATCAGCCCTGGGTGGCTCTCCAAGTCATTCCATGTCTCTTGTCCTTAGGAAAGTGATCCATGAATCGCAGTTACCATGGGCTTAGAGGATGGGAGCCACCAGGATACCAGGCAGATTCAGAGCCCGGAGGTCTCCTCGGGGACAGCATGATGGATAGAATGCACCTCTCCATCCCACCCTGCCTCATCAAGGCCTCTTTCTCCACTACAGACACCATGCTGCCTCCACCTCTGTCTCTGCCTTCCCTGAGAAGTGCTCTGACCAGTGTCAGCTTCACCCCTGCACTGGGCTTCTACCCTTAGCTTTCCCTTCCATCCCGTAAATTACAACCAACTGCTTGTACCCTCCCGCCTACTAGGTTCTAATTCCATCCAAGATGCCTGCCGTATCTTCGTCTCTGTTGCTGTGACAAAAACCTTGACCTAAAGCAACATGAGCTAGGAAATTCTTTATTCAGCTTACAAACACACACAGGTTACGGTCCATCATTCGGGGGAATTCAAGGAAGAAACTTAGCAGGTTAATCACATCACATCCACAGTCAAGAGCAGAGAGAAACAAACACATGCATGCTGCCGGCTTGTCTTCTCACCCCCAGCCAGCTTTTTCCTCTCTTATAGGACTCAGGACCAAAATCAAGGAATGGCACCACCCACCCTGGATTGGGTCCTCCTACATCAGTCAACAATCAAGACAACACCCCATAGGCACACCCACAAGCCCAACCTGACCCAGGTAGTCCCTCGGATGAGGCTCTCTTCTGAGGTGACCCTAAATTGTGACAAGCTGACGTTTGAAATTAACCAGCACCACACCTCAGCTTACCAAGGATCTTAGCTAGGGTATCGACTGCTGTGAAGAGACACCGTGGCAACTCTTACAAAGGAAGCCATTTTGTTGGGGAGCCTTACATTTTCAGAGGTTCAGTCCATTATCACCATGAGGCAACATGGTGGCATGCAGGCAGACGTGGTGCTGGAGAAGGAGCTGACAGTCCTCCCTCTTGACTTGAAGGCTATAGGAAGTGGTCTGCCTCATTGGATGTGGCTTGAGCATATATGAGACCTCCAAGCCTGCCTCTTCTTCCTCCAACAAGACCACACCTCCAATAATGCCACTCCCTTTGGGAGCCATTTTCTTTCAAACCACCACAGCAAGTTACCATGGTTCTTGTTCTGACCATTAGATTGTCAACCCCACAGGGGCAGTGACTACTGACCTCATGTCTCACTGCCACCTACCAATGGCAGGAAGTAGATGACCATTTCTAGAACACGGTAGATAATAAATGCTTCTTGATCGAATGTATGTATCACTTGGGTCTGTAGGGGGGGGGGTTGTCTTACCTCATTGATTTCCAGTCCATAAGCTATTCCCAGGCCTCCCTGGGAATCTCAGTCCAGACACGGAATACCCCAACCCTGTTCTGTGTCCCCCAACCTACACAGAGCAAAGCCCAGTCTGGAGCCGACAGGAAAGCTGCAGACAAGCCCAGTGGTTGGTTGACAAGACGCTCCATGACTCATTCACTCTCAGAGGCCTTTAGGATCCCTGATGCTGCAGGGTACAGTGGGAAGACGGGACAGGACAGTCTCATCTGCTCCCTCCCACAGTGGCAGGTTGACCTTCCCCACCTGCAGCCTTTCTTTCCATCCCAGAAACATCGGAGCTTACAGGTTGTAATTAACATTTGCCTTGGAAGATCTCCATTTCATTAGAGCCTCCTAATGAAGCATTGTTCCCACCCACCCCAGCGCCCACATACACCTCACCTTGCCATGGAAACTGGTTTCTATTTGGATGCTGGAGCAGGGAAGGGTCCAGAGATACCCAGGAACTGAGCCAGGCTCTCTGAGACCGGTCTGGCTTCTTCTCATCCCAAAAGTTCTCAGATCCATCCGGATCCCCCATTCCTGGGGTACATTGGAGACTATGAGTCTGAACTCATATTGCTGGGGAAGCCCATCAGGCTGGAGAGATGGCTCAGTGAGTAAAATGTATGCCCCACAAGCAGAAAGATCTGAATTCGATGTCCCATGACCCACATAAAAGACAGGTTTGGGTCTGGAAAGATGACTCAGCAGGTAAAGAATGCTGGCTGCCCTTCTGGAGGATCCAGTTTCCATTCCCAGCACCCACATGATGACTCACACCTATAACTCCAGTTCCTAGCCATCCAACGCCATCTTCTGACGTGCATGGGCACCAGGCACATATGTGGTACACTTATATGCATGCCAGCAAAACACTCATACAATAAAAATAAAACAAAAAAAATTTTTTTTTTTTAGTTTTTTTCGAGACCAGGTTTCTCTGAAGCTTTGGAGCCTGTCCTAGAACTAATTAGCTTTTGTAGACCAGACTGGCCTCGAACTCACGGAGATCTACCTGCCTCTGCCTCCCGAGTGCTGGGATTAAAGGCATGCACCACCCCTGCCCTGCTTCAAACAAAAAATAATTAAGCCGGCTGTACTGGCTAATTTTATGTCAACTTGACAGAAGCTAGAGTCATCAGAGAGGAGGAAGCCTCGAGGGAGAATATATCTCCATAAGCTATGGCTGTATGCATGCCTGTAGGACCTTTTCTTTTTTTAATATCTATTTATTATGTATACAATATTCTGTCTGTGTGTACATCTGCAGATCAGAAGAGGGCACCAGACCCCATTACAGATGGTTGTGAGCCACCATGTGGTTGCCGGGAATTGAACTCAGGACCTTTGGTAGAGCAGGCAGTGCTCTTAACCACTGAGCCATCTCTCCAGCCCCTTTAGGGCCTTTTCTTATTTAGGGATTGATGTGGGAGGGTCCAGTCCACCGTGGGCGGTACCGTTCCCAGTCATTTGGTCCTGAGCTCTATAAAAAGGCTAGCTGAGCAAGCCATGGACTGCGACCTGAAAGTGTAAGGTAGGATACACCTTTCTCCTCCTCTACGCTGCTCTTGTTCAGAGTGTCTTAGCACAGCAACGGAATGAAACTAGAATAGCTGGTCACCCTATCTCTAAGAAACTTTAAGGGTCCTTGTGAAGCTGGGGAGACAGAGAGCTCAGTCAGTAAAGGCCTTGCTGTGTGAGGAACCAAGTTCGATCCCCAGTACCTACATACAAAGCCAGTGTGGGCCACATGCTTGCAATCCTAGTACTTAGGAGGCAGAAACAGGCAGATCCTGGGATTCACTAGCCAGGCAGCCTTCCCTATCTGGTGAGCTTCAAGTCAGTGAGAGACTCTGTCTCAAAACAATAAGACAGACAGCTCCTGAGGAATGACGTCCAAGGTCGACCTCTGACCTCCACCAACATATATACACACCCCCAGATGCTCAGATGGAAACCCTAAAAGGAAGGCATCGCCCTCGCCCCCTTTACTGTGCCCTGCATATCCTACACGACAGGCCCTCCTCCCACGGACTCCTCCTGTCCACCCTGCATTGCCACTACCATCAGTACCTAGTCCAAGTGAATAAGGGTCAATGGGTTAGGAGAACTGGGCCCAGATGCCAATGCAGAAGGAACAGACTGGATGTCGTAGGGTGAATTATGACACACACACCCCTCCAAAAAGATACCATGTTGAAGTCCCAAACTCTGGTCCTATTTGGGTCTTTCAGAGTCTTTGCAGATAATAGCGAAGTTACAATGGTGCCCTCAACTGCAGGGTCGTCCATTTCTGCCGTTTTCAGTCACCTAGATTTGGTTCTTTGTTATCTACGAAGTAATTCACCAGGCAAGGGAGTGGGCTGGGACCAAAGCCACACCAGGCAAGTGGCAGCCAGAAGAGGAAAGAGAGTGAGAGCAATGGAGCCAGGACAAGAACAAGCGTGGCCCAGGCTCTTCCAGGCCAGCAGTGCTTCTCAACCTAGGGCTCCAACAACCCTTTCATAGGGGTCACCTAAGATCAGATATTTACATTACAGTTTGTAACAGTAGCAAAATTACAGTTATGAAGTAACAACGAAAATAGATTTACGGTTGGGGTCATCACAACATGAGAACTGTATTAAAGGGTCGCAGCGTTAGGAAGGTTGAGAACCACTACAGCACGGCCTCATCCAAGTTCATGGCGGCCAGGTTAGAGGCCACTCTCTGATGCCACTTAGTCTCAGGTCACTAATGCCCCTTCTCTGCCTCCTTCTATGCAAAAAAGAAGTGATAGGTCAGAGGTCACACTGTGAACTTTCAGCCCCTGCGCCTGCATTGCCCCCTGGGAGTATCCTAATTAAGATTGGGACATGGCCTCAGTCATCAAAATCTTGGTTCCTCTTTATGTGTGTGGCATCTTTAGGGACCCTCTGAAATGTACGTCTCTCAGACTGTGTACTCCCCAGAGGAAAGACGGAGATAAGAACATCTGTTGAAACCGTTTGTCATCTAGATCTAGACCTGAAGCTGGGCAGGTGACCCCAGAGAGTGGGCATCAAAGACCAGAAGAGAAATGAGCACGGAAAGAAGACCACACACAGCGTGCGTGCTGTCAAGGCCACCACTGTGAGCAACAAGGGCTTGTCTCCTCCGGTCCCGCTTAGGAACAGAACAAAGCACACCCGGGACTGTGCCTTGGCAAGATGAGGAGCAGTGGGACTCACTCATCACCCCAGGGATGCACAGACTCAGAACTAAACAAGTGCCTTCCAGGCTCCTGCTGGCTTCCTCCAGATCCCTGGGGCAGAATCAGAGGTGCAGGCCTTGCCCCGAGACAAGGCTACAGTACCAGAGTGTACACAGGGGTAAGGGGCACCTAGAGAGAATCTTGTCCCAGCTGGTCTGGCTGTGGCTCCAGTACCAGCCAGCCTGATAGGTCGGTCCATCCTGCAGATCTCCAAGAAAGGGCTTTTTCCCAGATGGGATGTCTGTCTTCTCTTTTCAGATGTGGGTTTGAGGCAGGGCAGCATTTAAGGCAAGAGCCTTTTTATATTCTGTTTGCCCATATAACAAACCCAGGAAACCCACCAGTGGCCAGCAGGTAGCTTAGGTCCTGGGCAAGAGAACATTTAGGATGTGGTCTTCTTCAGAGATAACCTGGGGCAGAGAGCCCCCAGCAAGGATGGCTTCAAGGATTGAAGTAGCCAGGCTACTCCACTCACCTCAGCCTTCAGACCCTTATGAGGCTAGAGGTGACATAGGCTGTCCCCACTGTGGGCACAGCCTAGGCTACAAACCTGCTTGGAAAATCTGCTGTTTGGAGCTGGACATCATGGACCATATCTTCCCACTGAGACAATATTGTGGATGGCCCTTCTGGCCCCAGCACAGGCCACAAAAATATCACTGAGAGGGGCTTCCAAAACCAGGACTGTGCATGGGCAAAGCCCACAGAGGGGTCCACCTGGAAGACACATTTAGGATTGCAACCTGGGGAGGCAGAGGCACCAAGACCTTGGTGGGTCCCGTAAAGGTTGTATCAGAGACTTTATCGCTGAAATGGAATGGGTTAACAGCAGCGGTAACGCCATGACCCCCCTTCTCCCAAGCCCAAAATAGGGACATCGGCCAAGATTTCCTGCTAGCCTAAGCAGGATAATGCCAGGTGGCTTGGTATCTTTAAAGCAAGGCCACTCGGACCCACGGCAACAGTAAACCTATAGTCTGAAGGTTGGGCCTAGCTAACAAAGAGATAAAGGATGAATAGAGAACAGCAGATGTACCTAGACAAGGTCAAGCTGACATGACTGAACTTTTCCCTCGCCTCAAAGTAGCTAATAGAAACTGTATAATCATCTGTTCATGTAAAATATAAATACTGACTCTAGTCTGTAAAGGCATGCTCAGTTCAGGCTGTGGCATCCTCAGGTCTGAGAAAATGAACCCTCTTGCATTTTGCATCCAGCTGGCCTCTGATATCTTGCGTCTTGATGGTGGGTTGAAGGCACCCAGGTCTCTGGGGTCCTTCAATCGCCAGTCTAACCGTGTTGAGAATGGGAACTGTAAGGGAGGGGGGATGGCTTCAGGGGGCTCTACTTCAGGAGTGAGCTAAGGCTGGGGTTATGGGACCAGGCTAGTTACCATGAGATGGGTTCCTGATCAATGATTAACTCAGCGTCCCTCCTTCCGTCCTTCCCCAGTTCTCTGTGGACATCCCCATGTGTTCACACCAGTGTCATTTTGCCCTAAACTAGCAAATAGGTCAGCAGAAGGCTCCTGGAGGCAGAAAGGACTTTGAGATTAAGACTCATGTCCAGGCGCTAAGGGGCCAATGGAGAAAGGTGATACTGTCCTCTCCTGCTCGTGGAGCAGAGAGAGCCGTCCATCAGAACCCGACTCCACGCTGCTGAGGCTGATTCCCAGGCCTCTTAATCTCCCAATCCTGACTCGGGCCACAAAAGTTCCATAGCGAGTCAGTTCCTCCCAACTCATCCCCCCCCACCCACCCAGCAACCACTTTCCAGGGGGGTAAACTGAGGTCCAGAACTTCCAACAAGCTGGTAGGATCTAAGCCAGGACATAGATCCGATCTCCCTCAACCAGCCTACCACTCTCCAAGAAAGAGGGAGAAAAACTCCTTTCCATGGGAACAAAGACTGCTCGGCTCGGGCCGCGGGGTGCTGGCCTGGCGCGCATCTTCCGGGGAAATTACAGGTATCACTTCATCTGCTAGGGGAAAAAAATAACCCTGGGAACCGCCTGCAATTACAGCTCGTCACCGCCGGCTGTGCGACTGCAGGCTAAGTACCTGGTAATCAGAGAGCTGGAGACAATGCGACTCGGGCTTTATTTAGTGCCTTGCCACTCCCCCACCTCGAGCCAGCCCGCGTGCTGCAACAAGGGTCGCCAACACCCAGAAAAGCCTCCTCCAGAGCTTTCCCTGTGAAGACAGGGCTACGGCCATCCGCAGAAATTCCCACTTTTCTTTGTCCTAGAAGTCGGGCTGAGTGTCTCTGGACCACCTGGCAAAGCTCCCCTCCTGCCTCTCTTTTGTCCATTTAGGTTTTTTTTTTTTTTTT
>JAQHUG010000141.1:5115834-5128625 GCA_028555095.1 Dicrostonyx torquatus
CTATGCCTGCCCACTGAGCGATTCCTACCAGAGATTTGGGGGCAGGAGGGGGACAGCAAAAAAAACCTCTGCACCAAGCAAGTCTAGTGACATCAACTCCTCTGAGACTTTAGCACCCCACAGGCAGGGCTCTCATGATTATTGTTTCCACTGGGTCCCCCAGTCCCTGGGGTTAAAGATCACCCCCTTCACCTTGTCCTTTGTACCACAAATAAACACAGCCTCCTGACTTTGCAAATGACATTTTTCATCAGGGACCAGGGTAGGGGCATGGGGTTTAGAAAAATAAGTAAAGAGAACAAAGACAAGAGTAAAAATAGTGAAACAGAAACATAGGATAGTGCTGGGAGGGAATTCCAGTGAATCCTGAAATTTGCCTGCAATTAGTTTTCCATACACTTTTATTGTACCCCAATACAACAGGGGGAGAAGGTAAAAGACTAGAACATAAGGTCAACTAGAACAGTTACTGGCTTCAATACTTGAGACATCAAGTCATTGTTTCTTGAGAAAAGCATTCTGTTATTTAGGCAGTGAACCCACCCTAGACTAAGTATCCTGAAGGCAGCCACTCCCTCAGTCAAAACTCTCATTCAAAAGAAGGAGCAGAAGTATGGTAGAATTCTCTGACCTTTGGTCAGGGTGGAATAGATCTACCTGTATGGGCCATCTTAATGTTTAAAATACCAAGTAACCACACCCTAGGTCAGAGTGTGTAACCACACCTGTTAACAACTTTGGACAAGTTTAAACTCTCCGACCTTCAGACAAGCTGGGAATGGGCTCACATTTTTGGGCCTCAACAATCTTTCCATTCCGTAACTGACTCTCTTCTTTCATCACCCAGTTCCTATAAAAAAAAAATCCCATTTTCAGCACTTAGAATAGTTTATGTGTTCCTGATAGGGACTCTGACTGGTACATAAAATGTTTAAGTGGGAGGTACAAAATTGGTCTGCATGAAGTTTAAAATGTTAGTCGTCTATCGATCCTGTCTCCTGGGAGGCTGAGTCTAGGCTACAACAAAGCAGAGTTAAACACAATACCCTCCAGCAAACAAAGTCACAGGACCAATAGGCTGAGAAAGACCTTAATGATGTCTTCGTGCTAACAACTGCCCAATGCTGAAATCCTGTGCAATGTCTGACAAGATGGTTGTAAGCGTCAGTGGATATCTTCAGTGCTGGTGTACTTGTTAGCTACAGTAGCAATGCTGCTGTGTAACAAACCACCCCAAAACTTGCTGGCTTAAAATAATAGCCATTTTCTTTTTTCGTGCTCAGGGGCTTGGGTGGCACTACTTATGAATAAAAGTTGCTGAGTTTTCACTCCATCTGGGTTCAAGGCTGCTCTATGAGTCTGTATGTCCTCTTTAGTCTAGACTCTATCTGAATGCTCTCCTAAAAGGAGAGCCCAGGAGCCCAGGAGAGAGAGACAAACCATGTGGTCCTGTGTTTGCCAAAGCTCTGTTGCAAGTCACATGGCCTAGGGCCACTACAAGGCTAGGAACATAGTCTCCGGCCAAGCACAGAGCTGGGTGAAACCCCACCAGAGGGTACAGAGTGTGGAAGAATCTGTAGCAGCTGGCTATGTTGCTTAGGGCTGGAGGGAGTCACGTGGAGTCATAGAGAGAGAAAGCCATGGTATCTACAGGACTTGTAGGACCTACACAGACCCTAGGGTGGATGTATAACTCTCGACATCCAGGTCCAGGAAACCTCATCTCCAGAAAGGGAAGGAAGAGACAGCTGTAGCTGGGGGCAGAAGAATGAAGGCTCAATAAGAGGATGGGACAGCAGCCAGTAGGATTAAAGGGGTTCTTGTTTCCTTGTGTCTTGGAAACCCCGAAAGAGGCAGTGTTCCCTATCTATTAGCCCAGATACACTAGGCAGGCTACAAGCATCCCGTGTCCAGTCTTAAACAAGTTTTTCTCAGGCCACGATGCACCAGCCACTCAGACTGGCAGGTGCTCACTCGTCCTTGCCCCTCAGAGACCCAGGTTGGAAGGTTTGTCCCTCCAAAGGCTCCCCAGCAATGGGACAGGCACATAGCAGATCACTTACAGGCTCCGAGACATGAACACAAACAAACGTCTTTCATGGCTGTGCTGCACCATTCACAGGGATTTAATGATTAGCAAGCATTACACATTCACTCTCCACTTTAGAATAGATGAGCTTCTGCTCAGAGGGCAAAGAGCATTGAAGCTGGAGGCAATGCCACTTTGTGTCCCAGGTGCTCTCTGACAGTCCCAGGCAATAGGTGTCTGTCTCTATCTCTCTCTGTCTCTGTCTGTCTCTGACTTTCTCTTTCTCTCTGTTTTTCTGTCTCTCTCTCCCCACTGTTTCCACTCATTCCCTTAATACACAAGGATTGGAGTCCTGCTATACAACAGGGTACAGTCAACTTGAGAGGTCTCTCAGCCCATGGAGGTCACTCCTATGCAAACCCTATATCCACGCTGTTTACGGACCCAAACCCACATCTTCCTCAGCCACTGCATCTAGTCCGTGAGTAGGTTCTAACTCTAGATTAGTCCGAAATCATTCTGAATTTCCATCCTCCTTCAGCCGCTGATGAACCTGCCCACTGTCCCCTGACCCCTGACCCCTAGCTGGTGGTGTCAGCTACTTTTCTATTGCTGTGATAAGACACCACAAAAGAGTTGATTCGGGGCTTACAGTATTGGAAGGATAAGTCTATGACCATTATGGCAGGGAGCATGGCAGCAGGCAAGCAGGCATGGTGCTGGAGCAGTAGCTGAGAGCTCACATCTTGATCCACAAGCATGAGGCAGAGAGATGTTGTAAGCGGCGGGAGCAGCGGGCTGTGTCCTGCCCAGCTCCCGGCCACATGGCCGCACGTCCACATGGCTATACCCGGAATACACAAATAACACACAAACTGGATTCATTTAAACTCTGCCTGGCCCATTATCATTAGCCTTTTCTTGGCTAGCTCTCACATCTAAATTAACCCATTATAAAAGTCTGTGTGTCACCACGAGGTGGTGACTTACCAGAAAAGTCTAACCTGCATCCATCTCCGGCAGGGGGCGTCATACCGTCTGACCCACTTCCTTTCTTCCCAGAACTTCCGTTCTGTCTACTCCGCCCACCTAAAGGCTGACCTATCTTACAAGCCAAGGCAGCTTCTTTATTAACCAATGAAAGCAACAGAAATAAAGATGGACCCTCCTACAGAGAGAGATAACCAGGAATGGCATGGGCTTTTAAAACCGCAAAGCCCACCCCCACCCCACCTCACAGTGACACCCCTCATCCAGCAAGGCCACTTCCACACTGTTCCCAAATCATTCCCCCAACTGGGGAACAAATACTCAAATATGCAAATGTCTTACTTAAGGTTTCTATTGCTGTGAAGAGAAACCGTGACAAAGGCAATTCTTCTAAAGGTAAGCATATAATTGTGGTGGCTCACTTCCGGTTCAGGGGTTCAGTCCATTATCATCATGGTGGGAAGCATGGTGGTGTGCAGGCAGACATGGTGCTGGAGAAGCAGAGTCCACTGAGTGTGGCTTGGGCATCTACAAGACCTCAAAGTCCTCCCCACAGTGACACACTTCCTCCAACAAAACCACACCCTAAGAATGCCACTCCCTGTGAGTTTATGGGGGTCAACAACATTCAAACAATAAGTATATGGGGGCCTTTCTCATTCAAACCCCCACAGAGAGCAGAGCTGGGTAGTGGTGGCACTCACCTTTAATCCCAGCACTTGGGAGGCTGAGGCAGGTGGATCTCTGACTTTGAGGCCAGCCTGGTCTACAGAGTGAGTTCCAGGACAGCCAGGACTATACAGGGAAACCCTGACTTGATAGATAGACAATAGATAGATAGATAGATAGATAGATAGATAGATAGATAGATAGATAGAGATAGATAATTTCCCTTCCTCCTGAAGTCTGTCCCTCACACAGCAGCCAGGAAATCTTTTTCTTTTATTTTCTTTAATTTTTTTTTGAGATACAGTCTCACTGTGTTGCCCTAACTGGCCTCTGGCTGGTAATAAACCTCCTATCTCAGCTCCCAAGGGCTAGGACTGCATTTATACACCACCAGCCCCAGTCAAGGAATTTTCTTTAAAAGCCCTCAGTAGGAACTGGGTGTGGTGGCTCATGCGTGGCTCACCAATAGCCCATGGGGTGTGGCAGCTCACGTGTGGCTCACCAATAGCCAATGACATAGACTGCTTTCCCCTCCTTTCCTGCTTCCTGCTTCTTTATGCCCACATCTGAGCATCACATTGCTGAAGAAAATAACCATTCCTCTCAGGACCTACCACGGGGAGAACCCAGGCTAAGGCTGAGCTGCCTGAGCAGCGAGGACAAAGCCACACTGAACTGTGGACATTGATGTGCAGAAGACAGGAACTGCCCTCAGGCCTATGGGAGGTACAGTGGAGAGCAGAGTCCAGTGAAGCCCAGCACTGTGAAACCCGAGTCTTGAGGGCAGGAGAGAAGCCCATGAGGCAGGACCAGCCATCAGGACCTTCTGGACCTGAGAATGGTGAGAAGCCAGGAAGAGGCCATTCAAGAGAATCCACATGACCAGATTAAAGATGGCTGCTGATTGCCTTGCCTTGAGGATCTACGTGTCTAGAATTCTTCCTTCTCGACTTCTAGTTCTCTCTCAACCTACATTCCCACCATCTCCCTTTGCTTCTCCATTTCCCTCTTCCTGGGTCCTGTGCCCCTCTACCTGCCCCTCCTGTGCCTGCACTATGAAACCTTCACTCTCCCCTAACAAGACAGTGAACACTTGAGCCATAATGCCACCAGAGCAGTAACGGAGACCATATTTCCTAAGCCCATTCAGGACAAAGTCTGAGAAATTCAAGCACTCTTACAGAGGTGACAGGCCAACGTTTGAAATTGGGGCTGTCGTGAGCTCAGAGATGTATGTGAGTCCAAGAGGCAGGGGTCAGATGAGGAAGAAATCACTGTCCCCAGCATGTTCGAAGGAGGACTCGGAGGTGGGCAGTGTGGGAGACCTTGGGATTTGTAGCTGGCACACCTGCTTCTGTCCAAAACCCACCAGCAGCAGCTGAATGACCATGGAGAGGTGCTATCATCTCTCTAAAATGGCACCATTTTCACAGGAAGATGGGTTAATAATACAGGATTAATTAGGACTCCTGGACACAAGTGATGAGACACACAGAAGCTGTGTGAAGAGAGAAATTTATTGTCAGAGAATATCAGGAGACAGGTATGTGCGGGACTAGAAAAAATTGGACTTGGCTCATTCCCCTTCAGCTGTGTGGCTCCATACCAGTATCACTACTTCCCAGCCATGCTGGAGAAAGCCAGACGCAGGGATTAAGGGTCTATGTGGGAAGGGTGAGCTCCTCAGGGCCAAGGAAAAAGCTAAGGGATTGGGTGCTTCTCTAGCATATATGAGGAAGCCTGCTTCCCAGCACCCCCAAAGAGAGGGGAAAGGAGGGAGGAAGGAGATGGAGGGTGTAGTAAGAGGTGCAGGCTGTGTTCCTGGTGCCCGGCTCTCAGACACAGGCCTGCTTTTGGCCCTGGCTAGCTTATACCCGGAATAATTACATATAAACTGTATTCATTTAAATATTGCCTGGCCCATTAGTTTTAGCCTCTATTGGCTAACTCTTACATATCATTTTAATCCATTTTTAATAGTCTGTAAGTCACCACGAGGTAATGGGCTTACCGGGAAGATTCAGCATGTCTGACCCTGGTGGCTTCATGGCAGCTCTCTCTGAGCCTTCCCTATCCCAGAATTCCATTCTGTCTACTCCACCCACCTAAGGGCTACCCTATCAAATGGCCAAGGCAGTTTCTTTATTCAACCAATAAAAGCAGCACAAATACAGAAGGACCTCCTACATCAGGAGGGAAGGGTGGAGAATCAAGGGAAGCAAAGAGGGTGCAGAGGAAAAGGGGAAAGGAAAGAATAAGGAAAACATGGCTTCCTGGAAAAGGACAAATATTTAACCTCCCCTGTGCCAACTCCAAATTCCCAGGATTCATCTGGGTCAGAGAGTCAGGTGACACAAAGAGACCAATCAACTAAGAACATCATGCATGCATGACTATTCAGACAAGTACTGGACTGGGTAATCCCCATCATCGTCTGGAAGGTTCTGTCCCAGATAGGGGGTGAGGACAAGAAGTTAACAAACAGGAAACAGTACAACTGAGTCCTCGTGTGAAAAGACTGTGAAGTCCAGCCCACAATAATGGTACTCACCGATATTGTGCTACCACTCACTCCTCCGGGGAAACTGTTCTCTGCGGCTATTGTGATCAGTATGGCTGCCTCCTGCTCTGGGGCTCTCTGCTCCCTGATCCAGGTGAGTCAGTCAAAGCTCACAGTGCCCTCCACACCATTCCCCTGACTCTAGAGCTCAACCCGTGGGTCGCAACCCCCTTGGGGATCAAATGACCCTTTCTCCTAGGTCACCTAAGACCAATGGGAAATGCAGATATTTACAATATGATTCCTAACAGTAGCAAATTACAGTTATGAAGTAGCAATAAAAGATGATTTCATGGTTGGGGGTCATCCCATGAGGACCTGTATTGAAGGGTCACAGCATTAGGAAGGTTGGGAACCACTGCTCTCCAGGGTCAAGAGTCACTTTCTGTTCTTGCCTTTGCTATCTCTCAACGGCATCCAAAGTTGCTATCCCCCTTTGTCTTCTTCTTATTATTGTTTGAATTTATGTGTATGAATGCTGCCTGTGTGTGTGTATGTGCACCATGTGCATGCAGTACCTGCAGAGAACAAAAGAGGGCAGAAGATCACCTGGAACTGGATCTGCAGCCTGTTGTGAGCCACAAGTGGGTGATGGCCCTCTGCTAGAGCAGGCAGTGCTTTTAACCACTGAACCATCTCTCTGGCCCCTCCCACCCTTTGTCAACTCTGAAATTCCTTCTTAACTCTTAGGGAGAGAGTTCTGTCTCCCTAGCCTAACTTTTCCAGAACTCAATAAATGGCTCCCTTTCTTGCAACCAGACACCTGCAATGGCAACTTTCAGGTGCTATTAGAACCACATCGGGTCGCGTAACCTTGCACAGCAGCCAAAAACGGTGAGGAGTTAGCGGAGATTCCTCTTTCCCTGTCCTTGGCATCCAATCCATCAGCAGGCGGGCAGTCGCTGTCATCAATCAAAGGCGAATTCATCCACTTCCCTCCATCCATCTCCACCACACCTGAGCTGCCTGCTCTTCCCCAGCCGTCCCTAACTGCTCTCCTGGCTTCTCGACTGCCCATCCACCTGCTCTCTCTCTTCAGCAGCCGACTGAGGACATGAAACCTATCAATCAGAGGAAGTTACTCCCTGATTAAATGGCCTCCTTTAGCGCTCAGGCTAAGATGTCAACTCCTCGCCCCAACCTCGCACGTCCCAAACATCCACACTACTGCCTGCATGCCATTTCCCATGATGCTGGTGCCCCCTGGTCCAGGCATGCCAGCCTTCCACCTATTCTGAAATAGACCCAGTTCATTCCTGCCTTTGGAACAGCTGTTTCCTCTACCTGAACCATCCCCCATCACACTTCCATGACACCCCCAGTCCCCATCTTCATATGCCCAGCTCTGCTTGTCTTATGAAAGCCACCTCCTCCAGGAAGCCTTCCCTGAGTGCTGTATGTAAAAATGGGGCCTCAGACCGACTAGTTCATATCTCAGCAGAGAACATATCGCCATTGGTGCTTCTCAGTTTTATTCATGGTGTACTGCTCACCCCCCACCCAAAAAAAAAAAATCACTTTCATCAGCATGAAAATCTCATTTCTGGTGCAGAGAGGGAGGGGAGTGGCTGGCGTAAATCAGGCTGGCTTCCAACTCACCATATAACCAAAGATGACTTTGAAATCCTGAGTCTTCTGCCTCTGCCTTCCTCTTGCAGGCAGGCACCACCATGTTTGCTTTATACATTGGTGGGAACTGAACTTGTGGCCAGGTTCTATCCCCAGCCCCGCTTGGGTATTTATTTCTTCGTTTTCTCTCTGTATCTGAAACAGTGCCCATCATACTTCTTTTTCTGTTTGTTTGGTTTTTGTTCTTGTTTTTTTTTTTTTTTGGTTTGGTTGGTTTTTTTGGGGGGGGCGGGTTCGAGACAGGGTTTCTCTGTGGCTTTGGAGCCTGCGCTGGAACTAGCTCTTGTAGACCAGGCTGGTCTCGAACTCACAAAGATCCACCTGCCTCTGCCTCCCGAGTGCTGGGATTAAAGGCGTGCGCCACCACCGCCCGGCTTCCATCATGCTTCTTAGTCAAGGGGCAAATGGAGTTACAAGCTACTGACTGCTCAGGGGACAGTGACTGGTGGATGAGCTAACAGACAAACGCCTGGCAGGTGACAGAGATGGGAGAGAGCTAATGAAGGGCATGGCGGGGGAGGGGGAAGGAGACTTGCAGGGATCTCACAAGGGTGAACTGAGTTCAAGGACAGCCTGGGCAGCACAGTGAAACTTAGGCTCCAAAGACTAAGTGGAAATTGGGGAGCTGGAGGGATGGCTCAGCAGTTAGGAGCACTGGCTGCTCTTGCAGAGGACTGGATTCAGTTTCCAGCTCCCACGTTGGGCAGCTCACAACTGCCTGTAACTCCAGCTCTTGAGTATCTAAGCACCCTCTTCTGGCCTCTGCAGGCACCACACACATACACACAAAATAAAAATAAGTAAATCTTTAGTTAAAAGTGACAGAGGAGAGGGATTTGTTTGAGGCAGCTGCTGAACCTCCAGAGAGACAACAGAGGAAGACCAGGGCCCAGGACTGCAAGTTACGGCCTGTGGTGGGAGGTTTGCACAAGCCAGGGATTAACTACAAGTCTGTGGAACAAATTTGCCATTCATCACCCTCCAGTATTGCTCCTGCCTACGCGAGCAGCCTGCCATTCAGAGAGCCTCCAGGGTAGGGCAGTGTGGCAGGCCTGCGTGTGGACCCGAGCTGCCAACGTGAGCACCGGTTCCTTGCCCTCAGCCATGTGTGCCTCCTGTGTCTCAGCTGCGTAGCCACCACCCAGCCAGTCTTGCTAGAGCAGAGCCAGATGGGGAGCAAGACCCGCATGGGACTCCGGAGCTCTCGGCTGCATTTCCATTCAGTGGAAAAAGCAAACAACACAGAGTGGTACGAGAAACCCAAAGCAGCTTCTGAGAATGGCAGCCAAGAACGCTGCTGCTTAGTCGTGGTTCAAACGTGTCCCCAGGGGGTCACAGGCTGGATGCTCAGTCCTCAGCGTGCGGATGTGGAGGGGCGCTGAGACCTCCACAAGCCGGGAGGTCGTCATGGGGGCACCACCCTCAGAAGAGGTTCATAGGTTCGAGTGCTGCTCACCAATCCCCATGAGAGCGAGTTGGTACAAACTGAACAAGAATGGCATAGTGACACATGCCTGTCATCCCAGCACTTGGAAAGCTGAGGCAGGAGGATGGCAGACTCAAGCACAGACTGAGGTACATAGCAAGACTCTGTCTCCCACCAAAAAAAAAAAAAAAATCTCAAGGATTTTGTTACAGAAATGAGAGACTTCATTCCGTTTATTTTTCATTTTATTTTTGCTTTTTGCGACATCTCACTGTGCGACCCTGGCTGGCCTGGAACTCACTCTGTAAACCAGGCTGGCCTTAAACTCACAGAGATCCATCTGCATCTGACTCCGTTGCTGGGATTAAAACTGTGAGCTAGCAAGTTCCGGGTTTGATTGACAGACCCCTGCTTCAGTAAGACTGATTGAGGATGACTTCAAGCCTCCGTGTGCACATGCACAAATACACACATGCGAACATGCACACACACACACACATATTCATACAACACACACATTAAAATGGAAGGCCACTACATCTGCCACCACCCATCAATGCAGCATCACACACATGAAAACAGAAGAGGAAAAAAAATGGCAGAAAATGGGGCTGGGGATCTAGTTCAGTGATTAGTGTCTATGAGGCCCTTGGATTCAAACTTAGGGATGGAGGGTGGGAGGGAGGATGGGGAACAGCACTCCAATCTAATCACCAAAGAAATGTGGAAAACTCTTGAGTCCATGAGAAAGGAACAGACCTCAATGAAAAAGGAATGACCAGGGAACAACAGCAACAAAAAGAAAAACAATTAGAATTTAAATTTTACCACGTAGATGCTGAAATACACAGGCCACAGATAAGACATATAAGGTATAGTTAGGATTACAAGAGAAAGTTAAGGAAATCTCTGAAATGAAGAGATAAAAATCATGGCCCGATATAAGAGAAGAAAAGACTTCGCAGACTAATCCAGGAGATCTGTCATCAGGCTAAGAAGCATTTTAGAAAGAGACACAAAACAGAAAAATAGCTTGGCGGTGGTGAAGCACACCTTTAATCCCAGCACTTGAGGGGAACAGGTAGGCAGATCTCTGTGAGTTCAAGGCCAGCCTGGTCTACAAGAGCTAGTTCCAGGACAGCTAAGGCTATTAACACAGAGAACCCTATCTCCAAACTACCCTCCCCCCCCCAAAAAAAAAACAGAAATAAACTACTGAATAAAAAGTTGCTATGGGAAGCTTGACATGGCGACACATGCCTTTAATCCCAGCACTTGAGAGGCAGAGGCAGGTGGGTTCCAGGCTAGCCAGGGATGTATAGTGAGACCTTGTCTCAAAAAAGAAAGAAGGAAGGAACGAAGGAAGGAAGGAAGGAAGGAAGGAAGGAAGGAAGGAAGGAAGGAAGGAAGGGAAAGAAAGAAAGAAAGAAAGAAAGAAAGAAAGAAAGAAAGAAAGAAAGAAAGAAAGAGACTGGCAGGTGCTGAGGAGTTAAGAGCACTGGCTGCTCTGAAGAGAGAGAGAGAGACTGGGAGAGACTGGGAAGTGCTGCAGGGACAGCTCAGGAGTTAACAGCACTGGCTGCTCTTGCAGAAGACCCGGGTTCAACTCCAGCACCTGCATAGTGACTCAGCACCATCTGTAACTCCACTTTCAGGGCATCCGGTGCCCTCTTCTCCTCTCTATGGCTCCTACACACGTGTGGTGCACAAACTTATACAGGCACAGACACGGAAACATAAAAATAAAAAAAAAAAGAATAAATAAATCCTCTTTTCAAAGTTGGTTCATTTAAAATGAAATGAAACACCCAGCTAACAAAGGGGAACCTGTAAGTAACTCTGCTTAAAAACAAGCACAAGCAGAATTTATTCTTAGAGAGCACGAGTCTGCCGGGGATTTCTCAGATCCTCCAGAGAAAGAGAGAAATGGCCTACAAAGAAGGGGAAAAAAGCACACTTTCCCAGCGGGAGACCTGGGTCCCAGAAGATGACCGATAAGCCAGGAATAGATGCTGTTGGAAATGTACCAGGCGAACGAGCGCTGAAGAAAAACTAAACTCTCAGGCGTCCAAACACTCAGGAGTCAACAACCTGTTGTGCGCTCTAAGGAGGTTAGTGGGGTGTAGTCCAAAAGGAGACTGGAAAGAAGACCCCCAGCACCCACACAGCAGCTCATAACTGTTTGTAACTCCAGATCCAAGGCATCTAAAGCCCTCTAGTGGCCTCTGTGAACACCAAGCACACACATGGTGCACATACATACATGGTAGGCAAAAACATTCATGCATATAAAATAAATCGTTTTTAAAGAAAAATAAAAGATCCAAGCAAGGAACCATTGTTTTAGGTACCAATGGATCTATCACAGACCAAATAATGGTTGCTTCAAATTGGAAGCTGAGACTGACCCTGGACATTTAGACTTGGTAAACAAAGAAAAGAATTTCTCTTCTATTACAAAGGAAGTGGGGTCACAGCTACACGTGGGGTCAAAGAGTTCAAGGAACTTTTCTGATGAACCATGGGCACATTCACATCCAAGTGGAGATGTGCAACAAGAGATAACGGAAGCTAAAGGCGTCAGCTACAGCCTCTCAGAAACAAGAGCATGGGGACTGGAGAGACAGATGACACAGCAGTCAAGACCGCTGGCTGCTCTTCCAGAGGATCTGGGCTCAGTCCCCAACACCCAGATGGCAGATCACAACCATTTGTAACTACAGTTCTAAGAGATCTGATACGCTCTTCTGGCCTTTGCAGACACCAGGCCTGCAAGTGATACACAGATATACATGCAGATAAAATGCTCACACTATACAAAATTAATTTTAAAAAAAACAAACAAAATTAATTTTTAAAAAAAGCACATGGCTTGCTCAACCCAAGACCACCATCTGAAGAGATGGCTCTGTGAGTGAAGTGTTTGCCATGCAAAAGTGAAGACTTGAGTTCAAATGCTCATAACTACATAAAAGCCAGACACACGGCCTGAGCATCTGTAATTCCAGGACTCCTTCAGAGAGGTGGGAAGTGGAAGCAAAAGAAAGCCCATAATCTCATGGGCCAGCTAGCTTGGCACACACAGCAAACAGCACAGAAATCCTATCTTAAACATGACAAGGGCCAGCACCCACGATTGTCCTCTGATCTCCACGACACGTCCTGGCACAGGCATTCATACATGTGAGTGTGCACACACACACATCATACACACACATAAAAGCAACCATGACTCCATTCTTCCTGGTTTGCTAGGTATATTAACTAATTTCTGGCTCTTTTTTCCTTTTTAGTTTATACCAAGATTATTGGCGCTGGTTTCTTTCATAATTTGGTCTTCAAGCTACAGAGCATTCCTACAGGACTACAGATAAACTTGAGAGGTACTCAACAGCACACAGACATGAGTGCCATGGCTGTCACTCAAAGATAAGTAGAGGGGGCTGGAGAGATAGATGGCTCAGCGATTAAGAGCACTGACTGCTCTT
>JAQHUG010000141.1:5155903-5170422 GCA_028555095.1 Dicrostonyx torquatus
CTCCTGAGGGCCCAACCAGAGGATGACAAGCCACTGACCAGCTGCCATCAGCCTCTCCCAGGGACTCCTGCCAGGCAGAGGGACCTGCAGCCTGCAACTGATGGGACACAATGGCTTACGCTGGACGTCTTCCTGTCACTCAAGCCAGGGGATGCTCTCTACACCTTGTGATTGATGGACTTTAATTTCCCCAGCCCCTTAGCTGTGCCTCTGCTTTGCTCTGGCCTGTCAGGGTGTATGTCTCCTGGCCTCCTGCGCCCCTCTCCTTTCCCTGTTGTTTAATTTGAAGCATCCGTCTGGAGCATCCCAGGGTGGGGACAGTGGCAGGACTGAATGCATTAACTGCTGACAGCTCTATTGATTTTCTCTCCCACGCTGCATAATGCAAGATATATATATACACACTGATAGGCTGGCCCCTGCCCTGCTCTCTGAAGGGATGGTGCCCTTTCTCTTTCCTCTCCAACGTCCCCCCACCCTGGCACATGTTGATATATAGGAGGGGTGCCTGTCCCTTGTGCTCAAGATGGATTCTCCTCGGCCCCAATATTACTTTCCTTGCTGCTGAGAGACCAGTCCAATCTGTCCTTTTTACAGGAGGAGATTGGATGCTGGGGATGCAGTTTTAAGGGGGGAAAGAAGCCTGGGCAGCGAGGCAGGGGAATTGAGGAAGCTTCATCTGTCAATGCAGACTCTGTACCCCCGGTGGAAGAGACTCCTGGGGCTTCCCAGGGTCCCTGCTGCCTCACCAAGGCCGAGCAAAGGAGGGGGCTCACTCTGTAGCCTACCTCCTCCAGCACCTGCCTAGGACTCGCTCACCCTGTGAACAGCCACAGCGCCACCTGCTGCCCTGAAGAGGCCCGTGTCCCTTGGATCTCCTGACCTCTTAAAAGCAAGGATATTGCAATACACCACTTAACCCACAAGTGGCTGGAATGACCTGGCACAGGGCAGATATTTACACTCCTCCTTGAAAGAACCCATGGGCACAGATTCCTGAAGACTAATTAGCCAAACTCTAGCGGAAACTCAGACTGCCTGTCTCCAGGATCGGTGTCCTCTTCCCACCTGGATTAAAGTCTTGTGCTCAGGCATGGTGGCTGCTACAGGCTTCCTTCCAGAAGGAAGGAGCTGTGTGGATTCTCAGGACAAAGCGACACTCCCAGGTCTAAAAATCCCCAGCCTGGATGAATCATCCCACCAAGGGTGCTTCTGGCCCATATGGTATGAAGCAATTCTCCCATGTGATGCCCTGTTTCATCTCAGCCTTCGCTGCTAGTCTCTGAGTTTCCTGAGATGGGAACACAGGCTAAATACACAGCAGGGAGGCGACTGACGCAGGACCTGACTTGGCTTGGGAAAACGTTTCCTCTCAGGTGCCTTCACAGTGAATTTGGGGAATATTTTTGCCTCCTCCCATCTACCTGTCCCATACAGGCACAGACTTCTGGACAGAAGCTATTCTAGTCATGCACTGGGCTAAGAGCAACTCTGACGCAGGCCCAGGACAGAGGCCAAACTCAGTGCAGCAACTTTCTGATCTCCTGGAGAAAGTCTTTGACCTCCTAGGTTACATGTAAATAGAAGAGCCAGGCAGTGGTGGCACACACCTTCAATCCCAGCACTCCAGAGGCAGAGCCAGGCAGAGCTCTGTGAGTTCGAGGCCAGCCTCACTACAAAGTGAGTTCCAGGACAGCCAGGACTATTTCACAGAGAAACCCTGTCTTAAAACAAAACAAAACAAGATAACAAAAGAAAAAAAAGTAAATACAAGAAAGGGCAGCAGAGTGTAAAGACCTGGTCTGAAGTCAGGCATGGTGGTTATCCCAGCACCCAAGATGCTGAGGCAGGAGGACTGCTGGGAGTCTGAAAAACAGCTTGAAGTACATAGCAAGTACAGGTTGAGTCAGGGCTCCTTAACCAGATCCTGACTCAAATACAAAACAAAACAAATAGTGGTCTGGGCTCAGAAATCAACAGCCTGGTCAAGGGACTGGGATGTCACCTACCATTAGCAGGGTATCTGCCGAGCATGTGCAAGGCTCTGGGTTCCAGCCCTAGTAGCACAGTCTGGGTGGGGGGGAGATTCAGAATGGAGTCTTCTTGAAAATAAAAAATATTCCCTTGGCTTTGTCCCACTAGCCCTGGAGACTTCCAACCAGACCTGATTCGGCCCTGCAGGAACATCTGGCAGTGTGCGTGGCCATTTTTATTCGTCAGGATTGTGGAGATCCAACATCAACTGGGCAAACAAGGGATGCTGCCCAAATCCCCCAGCGTTCCAGACAGCCTCACCCTCAGCCCCAGAGACAAGGATCTGGTCAGGAAACGGTCATCGGTCATGCCGAATTCCAGGCTGAAGCTGTGGCTGCTCAGTTGGTAAAGAGCTTGCCTAGCATGCGTGAAGCCCCGGGTTTGATCCCCAGTACTGCATAAACTTGGTGTGGTGTTGTCTGTCTGCAATCCCAGTACACAGGAGGTGAGCCAGAGGATGAGAATTTCAAGGTTACCCTCTGCTACATAGTAAGTTTGAGGATAGCCTGGAATGTGTATATGTATATGTATACACACACACATATAGTACTGAGTTCAGAAGGTATCACTGCTGTCTGACTAGCCATTTTTTTCTGACATTTGGCTCAACAGCTAATGTGTGCCTGCTTCCCATGACCACCTATGGGTCTCGAAGACTCTGTGAGGGATGGGAAGGGGTGTACACAGCACCCTATTTAGGCTTCCCATTGTAGATCCCTAAAAGCACAGCCCCTATCTCCTCCCCCATCCTCCTCTCCCTTCGGATCCCCATCCACTTGTCCAGGTAGCCGCCAAATTCTTGGAGAACCCCAAGCTCTCCCCACCCTGAGCGTCTGGGAGGTTTACGGACAGATCCCACAGGACAGGCTTAAAGGCCAGCTATGCTGGCAACCCAAGGCACAGGCCTCCTGGGGATTTCCTGGAGACTAAGTGTGCCAAGCGAAGCAAGCACTCCTCGGTGTGTGAAATGCTGCACCGATTGCATCCACAATTTATAAGCCTGAGAATTGAGTTTTGAGCCAGAGGGCAGATTCCTTGCCAGTCAGTCTCCAGTTGCAGCCTCAGCATCCTTGTGTGATGATGAGGGGACACTGCACCCACAGCCCAGACAGCCAGGGAGGGAGCCAGGATGCCTGGGGACCTTGCCTCTCCCCACCACACACACAGCCTTACAGATTAGAAGCCAGAACTCCTGAGATTTCTCTAGCACAAGTGGGAATCAGAAGAATCGATTCTGCTTTGACCACGCATTCCCAGGGAACCCCAGGTTCTCCGACTGCAGGCTAACCACTCCCTCGGTCCTTCCCACTGGGAGCCCTTCCATCAAGCACTTTGTCCCAGCCAGATGCCAGGCAGTCTTCTCAGCCCCTTCAGATCACAATGTAAAGACACTACCTCTCTGCCTACCTGAGTGGTGTGCCAGGTCTCTGCCACACTCTGGTGCCTATGAACACTGATGAGATAAATCCAAATCGATGGGCCTTCAGGGGTCCCATGACAGGGGTTGGGGGGGGGTCTTGGTCCCTGCTTTGCCCTGCAGCAGGCTCTTCGAAAGCCCAGTAGGCAGATGAAAGCAAGAAGGGTGTAAGACCAGAAAGTAGTCCCCAGGTCTGACTCACGCCCAGCTCCAGCCCCTGACAGTCCTGTCTGAAAGCCCTTCCCAGACCCTTCTACCAGAGTTTCTGGTTCTCCAGGGCACCTCAGCTTCCAGCCTGGGACTGTTGTCCACCCTCTAGGCTTCACAGAGTGGCCCTGACAAGCAAAGTAGACCCCACTCTGGGCAGCTCTCAAGTCCGAGACCTCCTCTCCTGCAGGATCCCCCATTATCAGCTCCCATCACACCCATGTTCGAAAAGCACGGGGAGCTACGGGCACAGGTCTTGCACGAGGGAGTGGCTCCAGCCCCTTCCCTTCTGAGTCCCATGCCACATCCTGACACCTGAGGCTCTGTCATGGAACCTGAGAAGTCCCCGCTCTGGGCACCATGTTCTGCCCTTCAGTAAGGGTGGTGTATTTTGTTATTTGTTCCCCCTGGGGATCTGGAGAAGATCTCGGTCCTTGAACAAATGTGTCTTCAGGTTTGTTACTATGCATCTACGCTCTCTTAAATCACACAACTCAAGTGGGCCAGCATCTGTCTCTCCGGAGGGCTGCCAGTGGGAAGTGCAGCCCCTCCTCCTCCCCATACCATCGCCTTAGGATTGGTCCAGCAGTAAGGAACAGAGGCACCAGTTAGTCACTTAAAACATATTTTGTGTCCCTACTGTGTGCTAGACACTGCTTGGAGTGCCTGAATCTCTACTTTTACCTGTCCCTTCCTGCCTACTTCTTATGCCCTCATCCTTTCCTCTTTCTGTCCCTTCCTATAGTGAGTGCTTTCAAATGTCACATCCAGCTTGAGAATCCGCCAAAGTCAGCATTAAGCGCTTACTGTATACATGCGTATCACAGTCAAGAGCTGCCTACAGAAAGTCCCACCCTGCCGGGAGGTGGTGACACACGCCTTTAATCCCAGCACTTGGGAGGCAGAGGCAGGAGGATCTTTGTGAGTTCAAGACCACCCTGGTCTACAAGAGCTAGTTCCAGTGCAGGCTCCAAAAGCCACGGAGAAACCCTGTCTTGAAAAAAGAAAGAAAGAAAGAAAGAAAGTCTCACCCTGTTCTCGCCCTCCAACAAACTCTGCACAAATACAAGAAGAGCTTAGCCCTGCCAGCTGGTAGAGCGCTCACCCAGCATGCAGAAGTCCGGAATTCAATCATTAGCATCAGCCATAATGGCTTGCACCTGTACTGCTAGCGCTGCAGAAGGAGTGGCAGGAAGCTCAGAAACTCGAGGAGGTCATCCTCTGCTACACAGGGAGCCCAGCCTAGGCTACAAGATATTCTGTCCTCCCTCCCCCCAAAAAAGGTGGGGTGGTGGTGGTAACGCACCTTTAATCCCCCCCCCGCACTCAGAAGGCAGACTCAGGAGATCTCTGTGAGCTCAAAGTCAGCACGGTTTACAGAGTGAGTTCCAGGACAGCTAGTGCAAACTAGAGAGCGCCTGTCTTGAAAAACAGTTTACCCACACCAGTGCCACGAGACTTACACAGAAGTGGCAAGGTTGTGGCATCAGAGCTAAAGGTCTGCCCCAAGTAGAGGTGGAACAGGCTCTGAAGGGACGGCAAAGAAATGCCTGCAGAGGCCCTGGGTCTGACTGAGAAGACAGTTTCCTGAGGAGTAGGGAGACAGAAAAGACCATAAAGGCATCTGCCTACGAGAGAGGCTGGCGGCAAAGCTGGGCACAGACTTTTGTGGGATGCCCTGGATCAGGACCGAGCAGCCATGATTCTCAGGTTATAGCTGGCCCTCAGGCATCTCACCCCAAACTCACCAGCTTCCCAAACAGACAGGTTTTCAGTTCCGAAATACAGTTCTGTTCTTGAAAAAGACTCTTGCGCAATTAGTTTTTCTGCCCTGTATCACCGGGAGGCAGGAGCTCCACCAGAATTCCTTCATCCAAAGGGAGGGAGGGAGGAGAGAGAGAGGTGTTGAGTCCCAAATAAAACTCCTGGGTGAGCCGCTTCCTCCTCTGAGGGGCCACTCCACGGTAATAAGTACAAGGCAATTACATTCTGCTGTGAGATTATTAAATTGGGGAGATACAAACATAATAAAATGGAGACATTTGTACAGAGTTGGAAATAAAAGTGGATAAAAATAAAATCAATAGCCAAAGTTTCCCAAAGCCTACCCTCTAAGCTATTGTTATATTATAAGAATCAAGAATCAGGGCTAACTGTGTGCTAAAGAAGTTAGTGTCCAGAGGAGAAGGGAGCGGAGAGAAACCCACGGGGCAAAGGGAATGCATGCAGCCTTCCCAGAGCTGCCACTTCCTTACATATCTGAAGACGTGATGGGTAGTGGGACCTGGGCTGAAGAATCTGGCCAGTGCAGGCGCAAATCTTGGCTTGGGCAAGGGTCTCAAAATGCAATAAGGGAGCCACTTCCGGTTACCCAGGTGATTGTGCCCTGCCTGTTTTTTTTTTTTTTTTTTCGAGACAGGGTTTCTCTGTGGCTTTTGGAGCCTGTCCTGGAACTAGCTCTTGTAGACCAGGCTGGTCTTGAACTCACAAAGATCCGCCTGCCTCTGCCTCCCGAGTGCTGGGATTAAAGGCGTGCGCTACCACTGCCGGGCTTGCCCTGCCTGTTCAAGTAAAGATACAAACGAAAGTCTTCAGAATGTCTTCATCTCTGCCAGCCCTGTTACCATCAAGATGTGTGTGACCTGACCCCGTCTCAAAAACAAAAACAAACAAACAGTCAATCACTAGTCCTGCGAGCGCTAGCTGCTCTTCCGGAGCACCTGCGTTCGATTCCCAGCGCCTATGAAGCAGTTCACAGTTGTTTCTAACTCCAGTTGCAGGGATCCGATGATGCCCTCTTCTGGCCTCCACGGACACTGCATGCATGTGATGCACAGGTGTGCAATCGAAACAGACATAAAATAAAAATAAAATGTTAAAATAATAATAATAATAAAGACCGAGCGGTGGTGGGACACGGCTTTAATCCCAGCATTCGGGAGGCAGAAGTAGGTGGGTTCGAAGCCAGCCTGGTCTACAGAACGAATTCCAGGACAGCCAGAGCACACATAGAGAATCCCTGTCTTTTTCGAGACAGGGTTTCTCTGTAGCTTTGGAGTCTGTCCTGGAACTCGCTCTGTGCACCAGGATGGCCTCGAACTCACAGAGATCCTCTTGTCTCTGCCTCCCGAGTGCTGGGATTAAAGCCGTGCGCCACCACCGCCCGGCCAAAACAAAACAAAACAAATATTTTTTGGAAGGGTGGGTGACCTGCAGAGGGAATAAGGGTGGGGGGCGGTGACGGCGAGAGGATGAGGAGGGAGGTGAGGAGTGGAGCTGGCAGCCGGGCTGTCCATGACTTTAAGAAACTGAATTACTAATCTGAACCAGAAGAGGGCAGGGCTGCAGAAATGGAAAGAATGAACGCATAAATGGTTCTTGGCCCTTTGCAGACACTGTACTCAATTTCCTCTGTTGGGCGGGCTTAACCGCCCGGAAGCGGAACTCTCGTTCTTTTTCCGTTCTCTTCGGTTCTCGCCGCTGTGAGTCTTTCGGGTAGTCGGGGAAGGGGGTTGAATCCGAGGTAATCCGCAGCCGGGTAGGGTTTGGGGAGCTCGGGTCTGCGGGGAGCGCGCGAGGGAGGAGTGGGGAGTGCGGCAGGGCGGGGTGGGGAGGCAGGCTCGCAGCCGGTTAACGCGGAGGACTGCTCCCCACAGGTACGGTCTCCAGCGCCGAGCGCCCGTCGCCATGGTGAGTCCGGGACGAGGGACCCGGGCGGGCTTGTCCCCAGGATGCTGGTGTCCCCCGCCCTCACTCTCTGTTTCTCCTGTGTTGCAGCCTCGGAAAATTGAGGAAATCAAGGACTTCCTGCTCACGGCCCGGCGGAAGGATGCCAAATGTGAGTGGGTTTCCAGAAGGCTCGGGATGGGGGCGGGGGGCGTCTCTAGAAAGCAGATTCTGCCGGGAAAGCGTGGGGACACTTAAGGTCGGCACCGCCTGTTCTGCACGGTGGACCAACTACACACGTGATCGCAGCGCGCTCTCTCTTTACCTTGCCGGCCCTCACGAGGTAGAGGCAGAAGGATACCTGTGAGTTAGAGGCCAGCCAGGGCTCCCTAGTGAGGCCTTGGCCCGAAACAGAAGTGTCATCCACGTGCCGGAAGGTAGAGCCATTATAAAGTTGGCCCGTGCCAGTAACAGCCTCAGGAGGCAGCGGATTAAGCATCCAAGACCATGCTTGGCCTACATGGAGGGACAAATCCAAAGTCAGGCGGGGATGGGGGCGTAGTGGACGGCTAGTCCAGCGTGCAGGAAGCCAGCCCTCGTGCACAGGCGCTTGGGAGGCAGAGATGAAAGGATGGGAAAATTCAAGGTTCTCCAAGGCTACAGTGTCTCAAAAACAGGTGACTGTAACAAGCCAGTTTGTCAGCTCCTGCTGGTTTTGTATTGTTCTTTTAGGGGGGGATTGCACACACACACACCGATTTAAAGGATGTTTGGGAGGATGTGCCTAATAAAAGATACTGGATGGCATTATCTCACATAACAGGAAGAAAGGAGTATTTTTCTGCTGTGTGAGATAACCCCGTGTGGCTTCCTTTTCCTCTCGGATACATCTTTCAAAGATCCCCATCGGGAATGGAAGCAGAACGGACTGGGCTGTCCTGTTAGGTTGGACAGGAAGAGCCTTTGAATGAGCTGCAGGGATCTTAGGTGTTCCCTGTTACTCCAAACAGTCTGTTGCCTTTGATCTGGTGCTGTGTGGACTGGTGACCGCCAGTCCTTCCCACTGGTGGGAAGGAAGTCTCCCGCTGGGAATCAGCCGGGCTTGTGTTTTCCAGCTGGACACTACCTTCTGTGTCCCAGCTCTGCCGTAGGTGGCATTGTTTTCCTTCTGTGAGCATAGGGCCAGGTTTGACTGAGGTGTGCCTCTGGGCTGTTGAGGACATCTCAGAAGACCCATCAGTGCCCGTGTTAAGAAATTGGTTAAGTGTATTTGTCTAGAGGTGTGTTTTTTAATCTGATTTCTGGTGGGGTTTGTATTTAGAAATAGGCTGTATGGGCCCTGAGTGCTCACTTTGAAGCCCGGGCTGACCTCAGATCTAGAACCTGGTGGTCCTTTCTCAGCCTCCCAAGTGTGAGGATTTGTTATATTCGTTTTGCATTTCTCTTTATTGCATATGTACGATAAAGGTCAGAAGGCAACTTGCAGGAGTTGGCTTCCTTCCTGGGTGGGTCTCAGGAACTAAACTCAAGCTGCAGGTACCTTTATCTGCTCAACTGTCTCACTGGTGTCTCTCTGAGCTGGATCTGCCTCTGTCTCCCCAGTGTTGGTGTTACAGATCAGCATTCTCACTGGGGGTACCTCACTGAGTTCATGGACATGGGGCTGCTTGCGTATTTTCAGCCTGGTTCTGCATTTATTTCCTCGTCTTTTGAGTATTGACCCAGAAGTGGAATTGCTGTATCGTGCATGGTATGGTTGGCCTTAAAATAATGCTGGGGGCCAGAGGGTACACAAGCACTCCTGAGTCATTTCCCGGCGCTGGGTAAATGGCATGGTCGAGCACCCTTGTAACCTCAGCACTTTTGGCGGACACAGAAGGATCGGGAGCATTCAAGGTTCTCCTCAGCCACACAGTGAATTCGGGACCTGCCCAGCTACATGAGACCCTGTCTGAAGAACTCGTTCACGTCTAGAAATACTATTGGACTTCAATTTCAGGACTGCAGTAGCTGCCAGGGGCAGTGCAGCATAGAGTGCTGTGGTCCTGGTGTCTGGACTTGGTATAAAAGTCAGCATAGCTCGTGCCTTGAGCAGGCTCTGAGCCTCAATGCTTCCTGGGAAGTGCCCTGTGCTGCTAGTCTTTGAAGCATGAGGCACTTCATGGCTATTATAGCTGGGAGTTGTAGGTAGTATCTGAAAGGTTTGCAAGGAACTTGGAGGCAGGGATTTGACAAGTACCCAGAATGGCCCACTCTAGGAAGTAGATGTGTGCTGTGCGTTTGGAAATGTCTCCTCTTTGGAACACAAACAGTATGATTTGGATTTGAGGTGCACCTGGAACTTGTCTGAGCTGGAGTCACAAGACTATTGTGCAGTAGAGGACCAGGAAACTGGTACTGGAGAGATGGATTAAGAGTTAAGAGCCCCAACCAGGTGGTGGTGCATGCTTTTAATCCCAATAGAGGCAGGCGATCTCTGAATTCCAGGACAGAGCTGTTGCTCAGAGAAGTGGGAGGGAAGTTAATGGCCCTTAATGTTCTTGCAGAGTTTGGCTCCCAGCAACCTTGGACTCCAGGCACCTGAATTTGCATGCCATGCCTTACACAGATACACATTTACACATAGTTACAAAGTTAATAAGGGTTGGGGGGACAGGGTTTCTCTGCGGCCACGTTCCACAAAAATTCAGGAGACACTTCCCTGCACACTGAAATGAGTACCCTAAAGGGGGCTCTGCGTGTCCACAGTATTCTTGGGTGCAGGGTGCTTGGTTTCCAGAAGTGGAGTGCTGGAAGTGTGTTAATCCCAGCAGATAACCCCTTCGTCTCCTTTACAGACTATCCCTTTAAAGGTCGTTTTAGAGTGTTCTGGGATCCTGTGTTTAGGGTGCCAGGTGTGGATTTTGTGTGCATGCGCAAATGAATTGAGTAAGTCCCAAGACCCATTAAGTATATACGGAGGAAATGCAGCTTTCCGGTATGGTCAGCGTTTGAAGGCAGGGGTAAAGAATGAGGAAGGACGTGGGAGCTTGTTCGGCTGTGGCCGTTGGTTCTGTTCCACTGGCGGGAATGTAGGGCACATGACCTGTGTGGTTCTCTACCGGTTCTTTACTGTGTATGCCTACACTGCAAAGGAGGGCACCACATCTCATTACAGATGTTAAAAGCCACCATGCTTTGTAGTTGGAAATTGAACTCAGGTCCTGGAAGAGTAGCAGCCACTGCTGAGCCATCTCTCCAGGCCCTCGGCCTCATCCTTAACTCTGGTCTCTTTGGCAGCTGTCAAGATCAAGAAGAACAAGGATAATGTGAAGTTCAAGGTTCGCTGCAGCAGGTACCTTTACACCCTGGTCATCACAGACAAGGAGAAAGCCGAGAAGTTGAAACAGTCCCTGCCCCCTGGTAAGTAAGCCTGAGACAGAGTGGTGAATTTGAAGGTGGGCAGGTCCCTGCTTCAAGTCATCCCCAGGATTAGGAGAGCCACTTTGTGGGAGGTGTTTGTGTTCAGCTGTGATCAGTGCCGGGGCCTGGTTGTGATTCTTAGGTTCTGTCTGATCCCCAAAATAATATAGTTGATTTAACCCTCACAAGCCCCTAGTCTGCAGAGGGAGGAGCCTGTGAAATGCAGTGGGCTAGGTCTGCGGGGACCGTTTTTGTCACCGTCTGTCTTTTTTCCCCCAGGCTTGGCAGTAAAGGAGCTGAAATGAAGCAGACCTCTGTTTGACTATTAAAAACTCTTTTAAAAAAAAAAATGGTGTGTGTCCTCAGTCTTTAATGGGAAGTGATGCTGTGTTGGAAGGCAGTGTATGTCCCCAGGGCTGGAAAGTGGTCTGGAGGATGGGTTACCTTCTGGCAAGTAACTGTAGGCTGAGCAGTGTGTCCATCCTCTGGGTGCACGGGAAAGAAGTGTTCCCACTGTGAGACTTGGGAAAGTCAGGGGTCAGTGGGGTGAAAGCAGGACAGAATCTGTGGGAGGTGTCTACCATGAACAGCCTGGGAGCAGGAAGAAGTGGGGCTCCAGTGCCTCTGGGGATTGCATTGTACACAGTGCACATACGTGCGTGCAAACAAAATGACACAATTTTTTTTAAATAGAATTCTCAAAAAAAAAAATAGGGCAAAGTTAACTGTTCCTGTCCAGCAAAATGGCTTTGAACCACACCGGGTTCACCACCAGGTGGCACCCTACTACAGTAATGTGAATGAGCCACATGGAGGAGGGGGTGGAGATAAGATCCCAGGCTGGCACGAATCCCAATCCTGCCTCCACCTGAGTGCCGCGACTGTATCTGTGGTGAATGCCTACCCGGCTTATTTAATGTGCTAAGGTTTCGGTTGTTTCTCCGCTCTTAGAAAGTGTAGTGCAGCAGAGGGTTATTGAATACTTAAACAAGCAGGTTGTGACCAGAAGTGATGCACTTGCTGGAGATTTTTGCAGGAGCTGTGAGCTCATGGAAGATGGTTGTGTTTATCCCAGGAGTGGGTGGGGTGGGATAGAACCCACGGTGTTAACAAATTCTAGGACAGTTTACAGCTTTGGCTTTTTTGTTTGTTTCCAACATATTTCTCAAAGACTCCCTGGCTCCTAGGAGACTGACAGGATTTGTCTGGCATTGTGGTCCTCTGAAGGCGCCTTTTCATGCCATGCCTCCTAGCCTGGCAAGCCTGAGTCACGTAGGGTACTTCTGTGGTCCAGGCTGGCTCTAGAGACTCAATAATGTCTTTGTGCCCTCAGGTGGCAGGGCACACAGCCCTGCAGTGGGTGACTGCTGGTTGGCTTCCCCTCACCTCTGCCTCCGTGTACCAGGAGCAGCTAGAATGCTCAGCGGACTGTGGTCTCCTGAGCTACACACGGCCATGACATAACCTTGCTGATGCCGTGTAGATCCTCTGACTCTGCACCAGGTTCAAAATCTTAAAAGTTACTAGTTGGGGACATGAACGGTATTGTCCTGGGGCCACTGAGGGCATGTATGCAGGACACTAGGCAGCACCTCCGGATCTTCTGACTTGGGCTGTATATCAGGTTAAGAGGCTGAGGGCACACTTGCCTCTTGCGTGCTTCACCCAGCCTCGCTCCCCCTCTATTCCTTTTCCTCTATGTCCTATTGCATTATTTTTTGTTTGGGGCAGGGTAAAGGGGTTTTCTCTTGAGTCCCTCCCACTTTGCCTGGGCTGCCTTGAGCTTGTGACCCTCCACTTTCTGAGTGCTGCAATCTCAGGCTCATGGGTATAGGTCACCATGCCAGCTATTTTTCTCTGTATAATTTACACGTATCAGAATACACTTGGTGATCTCGGTACCTGGGAAGCAAGCAGGATTGCCACGCCACATGCTCAAGGCCAGCCTGGGCTACCTACCAAGACCTCCTTGTCTTAATAGAAAAGGGGAGCCAGGTGCGCACACCTTTAATCCCAGTGCTCAAGAGGCAGGCAGATCTCTTGAGTCTGAGGTCAGCCTGATCTGCAAAGCGAGTTATTGCACAGTCGTGGCTGTTACTGAGAAACCCTCGAGGTAGGGATGGGGGGGGGAATAAGGATGGAAAGAAAAAGACTCACCCTCTGGGTGTAGATCTATAAACTAACCACTGCTCAATTACACAGAATATTTCTGTCGGCTCCCTTGGGAAGCAGCCACAGCTGCTCCCTACCCTTGCCCTGCAGCTGCTCATCCTGTCATTGTGCTCCAGGTTTTCCCTGTCTGAGATCCCTTTCTCCCCTGCCCACTGGTCCCGGATCCCACAAGATTCCCATCTGCTACTCAGAATCCACCTGAGACTCCAGTAACTCCCCTCATCACTTCGTCTCCTCAGGAGGCATCCCCAAACTCCACCCCCACCCCCTCCCCCGAACATGCCAGTGTAGGGCTCTGAATCACTGGGAATGTTTATAATTAAGCGGTTTAAGTCCCCTTACTGGGGACTGGAGAGATGGCTCAGGTTAAGCAATTGCCAGCAACCACATGGTGGCTCACAGTCATCTTCAATGAGATCTGATGCCCTCTTCTGGCCTGCATGCATACATGCAAGCAGGACACTATGCATAAGTCTTTTTTAAAAATCTCTGACTCCTGTAAAAACAGCTAACTTGGGTCGTAATTTCCCATCATTAGGTGCTCTAGGAAAGGAGGGTTCCTAGGCAATGTGTTGAACTGGTGAGACGTCCCCTTGACCCTTGCCTATGCAGGTAGGTGACCAGATTCTGCAACTACAGGATGGAGTGGATGGGTGAGGAGCAGGACGGAGCAAGGGCATCTGTTCTGTTTCAAGATGCCACAAGAGTTTGTTAATGGTCCTCAAGAATTTATTTAGGTGTAAAGTAGGAGTGACCCTCACTGATACAGAACGAGTTAGACACACTGATCAGGCTGCCTTTGGCGGTTGTTCTGCCCCAGAGGTGAGGAACAAGCCACCCACACCGCTCCAACCAGTGCAGGAGCCAGAGGATGTGAGACCCTTTTCCTCAGCCTTCAGACTGTCACATCCACAGACAAGATCACGCCACCACGCCCTAGGGGTCGTAATCCCCAAAAGCCATTGGCTAAAGGGATCCACAGTTGTCCTCCTACCAGCAGTACATGTGTCCCTCACCATTTCCGGGACACTAGCAGCACCTAGTGAACTCTCCAAGCTAGACCCTCTGGGGTCTCCTCTGCCTACAGCACCAAGTGTCCTCCATCTGACTACCCAGCACTGTTCCCAACCAAGCCTGACCCAGATTTGGCCACCTCACAGGTGTCCCGCTGACCCTTACCTGCCCACTACCTCCCTCTTGCCCCAAATCCTTGCACTGGTCATCCAGCGCTTGGGCTGGGAGCTCTGCACTTAATTCTTTATTTTTGTTTTTGTTATTTTCGAGACAGGGTTTCACTGTACTGTAGCTTTGGAGCCTGTCCTGGAACTAGCTCTTGTAGACCAGGCTGGCCTCACAGAGATCCGCCTGCCTCTGCCTCCCGAGTGCTGGGATTAAAGGCAGGCACCAGATTCTAACCAAAAGACAGAGGCACAAGGTGTGCCCAAGGCCCTGGGTTCTAACCCCAACTGCAACAAACAATCTGGGTGTGGGTGGCACATGCCTTTAATCCCAGGCAGAGGCCTTTGATTACTGTGAGTTCAAGGGCAGCCTAGTCTACAGTTCCAGGGCAGCCAGCACTACTCAGTGAGACGTGGTCTAGCAAAGAAAAATAACAAAATAA
>JAQHUG010000141.1:5200528-5218891 GCA_028555095.1 Dicrostonyx torquatus
CCAGCCTGGTCTACAAGAGCTAGTTCCAGGACAGGCTCCAAAGCCACAGAGAAACCCTGTCTCGAAAAACCAAAAAAAAAAAAAAAAAAGAAAGCGAGAGGGAGGAAAGACAAAGAAAAGACTGGTTTGGGTTCAACCTGGTTTCCGCTCATGCTGGTTGGTCTCGTTGCTTTGGAGCCTTTGATCTGAGAGGTCTTGGTAAGCCCACATGACGGGCAGAGCTTCTCACAAGCAAGGGATGAAAGAGTTCCAGTGTCTCCTTTGAGGAAGGGTGCTCCCCCATGACCTAAAGTCCTGTCACACACCTAACTGCCACTTCCCACTATCACCAAGTCTGTGGCCATGGCTTTAATATGGATTTTTGGGGAACATTTCAGACCCACAGGATGGCAGTAGGCAGAGGACCTCTGTCCTTGGCCATTCCCCTGGGGCAGCAGTCTCATGTGCTCCAGAGTCTGTGTCAGTGTGGAACAGCCCTTCAAGCCCAGCTGGCCAATTCCTCCTGCAGAGACCTCAGTGGCTATCCCAGGGCCCGACTCCTAGCCCCGTCCTTACCTCCCGTAGGTGTCTGCAAACACCCAGAAGATGAATGTGGACCTGGAACAGCACCTGGCTCGGCTCAGTGAGATCTTTGCTGCTCGGGGTGATTACATCCAGACCCTGAAGTTCATACAGCAGATGGCAGGCAATGTCATCAACCAGCTCGCGGGACTGCCCGTGTGGAGGGAGGTCACCACGCAGCTGACTGAGCTGTCCCACCAGACTGCCTACGTGGAACACTACAGGTGAGGAACTGGGGAGGCCGTGGGAGGGACACGGAAAGCTATAGATGCAGACCCAGCCCCTCCCCGCAGCCTCACTCTGTAACACCTCAGCAATGCAGGGCTAAGGGCACTGCCCCACCACAACCACATCTATTAAGTCCCTTTCTCATAGCTGTATCTAAATAGCTTGACCCAAACAACTGAAGGAAGGAAGAGGAGTTTATTTGGGCTCACGGCTTGAGTGGTCCATTGCCATGGCAACAGGAGCATGAGGCAGCTGGTGCCATCACATCCACAGCCAGGAAGCAGAGCGATGCCTGCTGGTGCTCGCTTTATCCTTTTTATTCAATGGCTCTTCCTGCTTGTCTTAGTCAGGGTTACTATTGCTGTGATGAAACACCATGACCCAAAAGCAACGTGGCGGGGGGGGGGGCCTATTCTGCATACACGTCCACATCACTGTTCATCATCAAAGGAAGTCAGGGCAGGATCCGGAGGCAGGAGCTGATGCAGAGGCCATGGAGAGGTGCTGCTTGCTGGCTTGCTCCCCATGCCTTGCTCAGCCTACTTTCTTATAGAATGCTGGACAACCAACCCAGAAATGGCACCACCCACAATAAGATGGCCCCTCCCCCACCAATCACTAATAAAGAAAATGCCCTACAGGCTTGCCTACCGCCTGACCTTATGTAGGCATATTCTCAGCTGAGGAGCCCTCCTCTCTGACTCTAGCTGTGTCAGGCAGTCATAAAGCCAACCAGCATATCACCTCAATTAACATAATCTACAAAATCTTGAATCATTGAGATAGCTTAGCTGGTAAAGGCCCCTGGCACCAAGCTTGACAACCTGAGTTCAATTCCAGGACCCCACATGATGGAAAGAAAACTGGCTTCTGCAAGTTGCCCTGTGACCTACACATGTATTATGACATGCATGTGTATGTACACACACAGAAAATTCTTTCTCAGACATGCCCAAAGATTTGCCTCCTGAGTGAGTCTAGGTTCCATCAAGTTGACAATCTAAATTAATGGCCACAGCAACTTAGGCCTCCAAGCGCATCTCTGTCTCATCCAGCATCTGTTTGAGTTCTTCTGTAACCCGATCCATGGTGACGTCACTAAACTCGGGTCATAGGTCCCAGACTGGCTGCCCTCCTTCTGAATAGAGAGTCTCAGAAGGGTCACTGTTGAGAGCCAAGGAAGGAGACAGTTGTCCCTGTCCTAGGTTGACCTTCACCCGAATGGTAGCTGGACTCATGTAATGTGTCTGCATCTTGTGTGACACGCACGTCATTGTTCTCAAAGAGTCAGGAGTCCAGTATCATAGACTCAGGATGGAACACATATGTGGGTCTTGCATATGTGTTTGCAAGAGTGTCAGCTCTTTGAATCCCACCCTCGCCCAAATGACTTGGCACCTCTTCAAGCCACTGACGGAGATCAGAGCCTCTGCCCCAGCATTGCACAATGTACCCTCGGTTTTCTGGATTTGTGTCCTATTATATTATAAAACCCCACCCGGGAGGCTGCAGCTGGGGGCTGAGTCCAGAGGAAGTGTTCAAGGCCTCCCCCATCAGACTCCCTTTCCCAAAGGGAAGCACTCACCCAGTCCTGAACTCCATGTGCCACTCAGGGATCCAGGAGGTCTTCCCATCCCCCACCCCACAGACCTTGAATTTCCTCGATGTCAGAGATATTCTAGATGGACAGGGCTCCTGGGGTTACTCCTTTCAGACATGGGCAAAATGTCTTCCTCCTGGGGGACCGGAAGGAGCTGCCAACTCTGAGGAGACAATCTGCCACCACATCAGAGCCAGTGGAGTATATCACAGGACTCTTTCCCTTGAGTTCATCTGGCTAATCCTGTGGACATTTTAGTAAAGACCATGATGAAATGGGTATAGATTTTTATTTATCAAAAGAGGCTTCTTATTTGGGTCGGGTTAAGGAGCAAGGATAGTTCAAGCAGGCCCCTGCAGCTCCCGAATGCTGAGGGTCACTTGCCCTTCTCTGCTTGGGTTTGTAGCGCACAGGCTTCTCCAGGAGGCTTCCCAGAAAGGTTTCCCAACAGTTGAACACTCCCCATCGGAGCACTTTACTGGGGAGACACATCCAGCTCCAGCTTGGAGGGATAACAAGCTGAGTTACTGCCCGGGGCTTAGATGTGGACACTGGCTTACAGATGCCGGATGTGGTGGGGTGAGGGGTGAAGTCAGCGGCATTAGTTCAGGAGGCAAGAGCCAAGTTCATGGTGAGAAGTCCCTCCCCCAGTTCCCAGAGGCTCCCGTGGGAGGACGCATCCGCCCAGGAGCTGTTTCTAGGAACCGCTTACACAGGCAGCCTTTGCAGGAGCTGCGAAAGCACAGCTGTGGAGGGGACAGGAGCCCCTCTGCATCTAGATTTCCTGCAGATGGGAGAGGAGACAGAAGGAGCAACCCAGCTTTAGGTTGGGAGCATGGAACCCATGTTTCGGAGGGTGTTGGGGCTGGGGGCCTTGGCTATGCCTCTAGAAGGAAGGAGAGTATAGGGTTCCCATGCAGCTTCTGGAAATCTCAGCCACCATGAGTCTCGACCTTCTAATCTGTAGCGTAAGACGCTGACACTAGATGGATCCCAAGTTCCTTTCAACTCTCACTTTAAGAAAACTTGTTCCTTGGTGGCCTTCATCAAGTGGCAGGCCAGCTCTATTCATGTCCCCAAGCCATAGCCCCATTTCTGGGACCTGCTATGGGGTACCTGCTGCTCTGGGGGTTGAGGGTTTTAATTAAGCCCCTTCTTTTAGGCATCAAACCTCCATTCACAAAGACAGAATCTTATTTGGCCTCTGGGGAACCTCCATCTTGCTCCATGTTTCTCAGAGCCTCTGTAACTTCCTGTTAGTTCTATCATGCCCTACTTACACCCCGAGGTCTGATCTCTAGCACCACATAAAATGTGTGGTGGTGCACGTCTGAAATCCCAGCGCTTAGCCGGCGAAGGCAGAGGAATCACTCACTATATGATGTTGTGTATCCCACACAAACTCCATGTGTAAGATGGGAGGCTTTGGGTTTTTCTTTTTAAATATTTATTTATTATGTATACAATATTCTGTCTGTGTGTATGCCCACAGAAGAGGGCACCAGACCTCATTACAGATGGTTGTGAGCCACCATGTGGTTGCCGGGAATTGAACTCAGGACCTTTGGAAGAGCAGGCAATGCTCTTAACCTCTGAACCATCATCTCTCTAGGCCCCAGATGGGAGGCTTTGGACAAGACAGGCAGGCATCCCTCAAAGAAGGGGGGTTCCTCACAGGGGCTCTCTTTGACCTGTGACTGCAGTGTCAGGCTTTACCAGGTCTGCCCTCTGAAGGTTCTAGAAACAAACAGAGCAGCCAGGAGCTGCCTGACCGATTGCGGGGAGGGAACCACAGAGAGAGAGAGCTGTGCAGTCCACTATGGACGCTTCCAACCGTGTGTGTCAAGTGCATTAAAATTTGGCTGGGAGACTGGGGTGTAGCTCAATGGCAGAACTCTCGTTAGCATCTATGAGGCCCTGGACCTGCTCCCCAGCCTCATAAAAAAATAGTAATATTGCCGGGTGGTGGCGGCAGCACACACCTTTAAATCCAGCCCTTGGGAGGCAAAGGCAGGCGGATCTCTATGAGCTCTGGGCCAGTCTGGTCTACAGAACTAGTTCCAGGACAGCCAGGGCTGTTATACAGAGAAATCCTGTCTCGATAAATAAATAAGTCGTAATCTTAAGTAAACTGAGACATTCATATCTTGTGATATCTTTGTAGGCTGAGTTGGCTCTATAACTCAGGTTAGCCTGGAACTCCCACGAGCTGGATTCCAGATGTCTGCCACCAGGGCTTCATTTTCTCGCTTGCATAATTCACACCTCAGGTTCTTAGGTTCCCAGCAGGCATCTGTGAATAGTGACGGATAGAGTGGACGGTATAGATGTAGACTGTTTCCACCATGATGGAAAGTTCTGATGCCCAGTACTGGTCTAGGTATTCCACTGGATGGTTAAGGCAAGGGGTAGGAGAATTTGGGATGCAGCTTCAAGCCCCCGAGGACCCACAGCCTCTGGACTGTGCTCTTGCTGGTCTGACCTCCAGACAGCAGCAAGTGTGTGTGTGGAGGTGGGGGCGTTCTGTTATACTGATCCCTCACCTTCTCTTTGCCTTCACCCAGGTGGCTCTCCTACCTCCTTCTTTTCATTCTGGACCTGGTCATCTGCCTCGTCACCTGCCTGGGACTGGCCAGGCGCTCCAAGTGTCTCCTAGCCTCGTGAGTAGCCCTGTTTGTGGTCCTGAAGCAAAGAGTTGGGCTGGAGGCCACCTATAGAGGGAGAAGAGGGCCTAGGCAGGCCCTGAGAGTGGTAGCAGCCAGGATGACCCTCCTCAACACCAGCTCCCTTGCAGGCAGGGGCTCCTGTGTCACATGCCCACACTCCAGCTGTCTCTGTACTGTCACAGCTGGGTCTCTTCAACCCTGGGATCCACTGGGATCCACACCCCTCTCCTAGCTGTTAGCAGAGATGGGACCAGCTGGGGAGGGGGGAGTCAGTGCATGACGGAGATGGGGTGGGGGTGGGAGGGCAATGCCTAGCCAGGTAAGGCTCTGCCTGGGAGGAAGGATGCTGAATCCAGGTAGGATGACTGCTGTCCAGAAGACTTCCTCCTGTCCACCCTTCCGAGATCCCAGAGTGTCTGCCTCTCTCCTAGCATGCTGTGCTGTGGGGTGCTGACCCTGATCCTCAGCTGGGCTTCTCTGGCTGCTGATACAGCTGCGGCAGTGGTAAGTAGAGGAGATTGTGGGTGGCTGGTCTGACCAAGACAGTCCGTCTGTCCTGTTCTATTCAAAGACCCCAAGCAGGCTACCTTTGGACTCAGTCCCTTACCTCCCATCCCAGAGACTTGAACTAAAGAAACCTGGATCACTTTGGTCCTAGCTAAGAGACAGGAAGGGGTTTGTCCGAAGTTACAGGGCTTCAGGGACGGAGCCAAGCCAAGACACCTGGCTTGTTTGGGCATGCGGAGAACGTGTGGGTGGCCAGGTAGCTTCTGTGCGAATGTGAAAAGCTAACCTGGTGGAAGCTGGGTGGGTTCCTTTACCTGCCCCCAGACACTAGGTCTGAAGAAGGCGGCATCGCCTACCTTCTGTCCCTACAGTCTTTTGCCCTTACGCTCACACGTGCTCTGAAATACACATGTGTGTGCTTCTGCATGTGATGCCTCAGATGTTACGGAAAAGTGAGACTGCCGGGCGGTGGTGGCGCGCGCCTTTAATCCCAGCACTCGGGAGGCAGAGGCAGGCGGATCTCTGTGAGTTCGAGACCAGCCTGGTCTACAAGAGCTAGTTCCAGCGCAGGCTCCAAAGCTACAGACAAACCCTGTCTCGAAAAACCAAAAAAAAAAAAAGTGAGAGACTTCCTGTATGAGAATATATAAAGAAAAAAGTTATTGATCTTAGAGCTGAGCTGCCCGAGAGCTCCCTCCCTCAGCAGGTGGGGCTTGCTGTGTGCCTTGGGCTGCAAACTCAGTGGGACGGGGCATTTCCACAGTCCCTCGGCGGAAGACCGCTTGTAGGCAGATCATCATGACGTGGTGCGAATCACTGGTTATAGGTGCTTGCTCCCTCTATGTGTGTATGTTGCTGCATGTCTGTGTGAACATGCATGCACACACAACTGCACACATGCTGAGGAAGACACACTTTACTAGGCGATTTCAAGGACCCACTCTGCTCTGAGGGCAGTAAGCCGACCCTGTGGTCCACTCCTGCTCTTCCTTACCCACATCACACCTTGCCTGGTGTCCCTAGGGGTGGCTGGGGAGCACTGATCTTGGGCACTTTGTCTGTCATGCCCATGGGATAAATGGCCCCTGGTGCCACCTGGCTCTGCCACTTTTGATAGAGGCCTATTCAGAAGTGCTAAGGAGCCAGTTCTGGTGGCACAAGTCTATGGGTCCAGATGCCCCGGAGACCAAGGCAGGGTTGCAAATTAAAGGCCTGTGAGTGACAGAATGAATTCAAGTTTACTAAATAAGACCCCTCTTTTAAAGGGGCCGGGAGGCTGCGGGGCTAGAGAGATCGCTTAACTCCAAAAAGCACCTGCGTTCTTTGCAGGGGATCCAAGTTCCAGTCCTAGCACCTGTGTGGTGGCTTGCAACTATTACATAACTCCAGTTCCAGACTATTAAATGCCCTCTTCTGACTTCTGAGCAGGACACCAGACACACATGTGGTACATACATGCACGCACACACACACCTCACATACAAAAAAATAAATCTAAGGGGGGAGATGGGATTGGAAACATATAGCCCAGTGGCAGAACCCTTGCCTAGTAAGAAGCTGTGGGTCTGAGCTCTACCATTATAAAAGGGAAGAGGAAGGGCTGGAGATGCTCAGTTAGTAAGTAAGCTTACTGACACAGATCATGCCCTGTGTTCGATCCTCAGCACTGGGTCAGCTGGCCATGATGGGATCCTTTTGTTATCCCAGCACTTGAGGGTGTTAAAGGCAGGGGTTTATAAGTTTAAGGCTAGTTCGGGTTACATGAGGTCCTGTCTCAAAACCAACAAAAATGGAAAGGAAGTGGGTATCTCTCATCTCCCCTTTCTGTGCTGCGGCCACACACCAAGGCCTGGTGCTGGAGCCCAGGCTGTGCTCAAGGCATCCTGGTGGCCTTTGGAGCCGGGAGGTTGTAAACACTGTGGGGAGGGGCTCCGCTGCCCAGAGTGATGGGCACAGCTGCCTGGCTGGCTGCCTCTGCTCCAGAGACAAGTGCGGGCACAGGGAAGCTTTCTGTGCTGAGCCTATGGGACTGGGTCCTGCTTCTGGCAGCCTCTGCCTTTTGAAGAAGCAATGGCATCCAGCTTGCCACCGTGAGCTACCCCTTGGAAGCTGGCACTCTTCCTGTAGGGGCTTCTCCCATCAAGCATCTCGCCGTTCAAGGAACCCACGGGTCGTTTTATCTGCAGTGCCATGGAATGCCAGGGAGCTGGGAGCCTTGCCATTTCCCTAATTCCTTTAGTCAGGCCCTTATGCAGGAGAGGCGGGTGTGAGGGTTCTGAATGGGTCTTTGACAGAGCCGAGGCTGCTGTGGCATTTTAATAGGAAAAGGGGGTAAAGAGGAGCTGCGGGTGGGGGGTGGAGGCCACCAGCTGTCAAGGGGTCATTGTGCAGAGCTTTTTGTGTTCCTCTACTGCCGCCCTGCCCTCTGAGGCCTCTTTTGAGGGCAGTGGGACCAGATTCACACTGTTGCCCTTCCCCCAGCCTGTCCACCAAGCAGGGCATCTATAGGATAGAGTGTGAACACTGAGACTCTTCCAGGGCACGCTGAGTTGGGGGAAGGCTGGAAACTGGGGGACCAAGCCTCCAGACCTGTGGTCCTAGGCCCTCAGTGCTGGCCTTCCTGGCCACCCCTATGTAGTCGGTAAGAGCCACAGACAAACTTTAGGTGCGGGGGCTCTTTGGGCAGAGGAGAGGCAATGCCAAGAAGGGAGAGAGCAGGAGGAGTCTCCACAGGTGCTTTTGACAGCAGCAAAGGTGACAGGACACTCCCAGAGCATGCAGGCCTGAGGGGCAGCAGGCCCACCTCCTGGGTCGGAGGCAGGAGCATAGCTTCTAGAGTCCCTAGCCTTAGCCTCATCATCCTTTCATCCCTTCCCGGCAGCAGGACATCTGGAAAAGTCACTGAAGTTTTCCACGCCACAGTGTTCTCCTGTGTAAAATGGGGAGAAGAGCAGTACCTGGTGCCTCAGACGGCACTCAGGGGTTACTCAACGTGTGGTAGCCATCTTGGCTTCTAACACAGTTCCCACAGTTCTGAGGGTCACAGGCATGACTCCTTCACATACTCAGGAACTTCCTGCAGGCTCAGCTACCCCCTGGGCTGGCTCACTAGGCTAGCTCACCTGGGTTAGCCTCTGGCAACTCCTCCTACCCATCCTACTTGCACTAGTTACCCTCTTCCCGACATCCTAGTCACCCACGCCCTTCATCCTATTTGCCACGGAATGAATACCGTATGAGCACATACATGCATGCACGTGTTTGCCTGTGCACGCACGTGTGTATATCCCCTTCATTGGTAGATTTGGATTCTCACAGTAAGCCATGTACCCCACACTATCTTAACTCACTTTCCCAGGAGATGTGGGTTAAAGCTCAGGCCTGACTTAAGCAGAGAAGGAAGTGAAGCCTCAGCATTGGTGAAGCCTCATAAAGGGGTTCCTAGTTCCTCGTCTTTGGACCCGAGGCTTCTTGAGGTGTGACTCAAAGGCAGTGGTCTTTCTCCATTTACAAAGACTTCTCTCCAGCAACCCCCAACCCAGCTCCCCATCTCTGCTATTCCAACCAAGGGGTGAGGGCCAGGCCTGCTGGTGCTGCAGCTCTGATAATAATAGGGCTTGCTGATTTATTATGTATGTTGGTGGTTTGTATGTAAAATCATTCTCTGCGATCCTGAGTGCATGTGGGTGATCGCATATGTCAGGGGGAGGGTGGGTGTGTTTGTTTTGGGAAAGAGATGAGTGGAGGTCAGGGTCCTCTGGAGAAGTTTTGAATCTAGAGGAGCCTATTGCTCCCCAATGCCCCCCCTTCTACTCTCAGTACCAAGACACAAACATACGCCCCTGACAAGTACCAGACCTCAGTCCTAAAGCCATGCCCGCGTCTAGAAAGAGCTCAAAACCTGAATATTGATTCAGTGGATGAGGGGTGGTGATGCATATAGACAGAGAACCCCTCATGTTGCAGGACCACCTGCAGGATTTCCAAGCTCGGGGATCATGCACCAGAGAAGTGGGTAGCCCCTTAGTACGGGGCACAGGAACCAGAGTTTGCCCTTGCTGCTCTGAAAGGTGGAGCACCCCTTTTCTTCACTTCCCCATTGCACCCCAAGTCAGTTCTAAGTTCAGAACATGGCATCCTCCCGCCACTCTTCTTTCATGCAGTCACCCTGACCTTAGTGGTCCCTTAGCCAACCCATGCTTCAACTCCAATCTTGTTCCTCTGACTCCCTGACCCTGGTCTCAGCAACGGAAACCTATCCCCAAAGGCCCCAAAATGAACTTTTTCCTAGCCTCACCCTTCAGACGGCAAGTCAGAGCCAGGCATAGTGAGTGATGCACGCCTTTAATCCCAGCACTTCAGAAAGCAGAGGGCAGGCAGATCTCTGTGAGTTCGAGGGCCAGCCTGGTCTACAGAGTGAGCTCCAGGACTGCTACACAGTTAGATTCTGTTTCGTTTTGTAAGTTGGAGACCTTCCAGGGGTTGACCACCAGAGTGTCCAGAGCTTGGCAAGGGCGATGATAGAGTTGAGAAGAGCAAAGAAGCCTGAGAGGGAAAGGAAACCACCCTCGACTCACACCTGCAGCTGCCCCTGGGTTAATAGTGCTATGTGGGGTTAATAGAGTCATCAGGTCTTCACAGTAGGTGAGACCACTCAGACACAAAAAGTAAGTAACTTGCCCACGGTGACAAGAACTTGCTGGAAAGGACAGAGCCAAGACTCAAACCTGATAATCAGACTCCCAGCCTCCTTTTTCCTGCCCCGGGCTAGGTTAGAGATCACTGTGACCAGGGCAGCAGGAGTCAGGCTCGCTCCTCCCAGGTCTGACCTTCCTCTCTCCACTCCTGTCTCCGCGCGATTCAGGGCACCAGTGACTTCTGCGTGGCTCCTGACACCTACATCTTGAACAACACACAGAGCCAGATCAGTTCAGGTAATATATTCTGGGGCATCTGTCCCTAGAGCCTTCCATTCCCCAAGCTCAGGCTAAGCCTATATGATCCAACTACCTACATGTTACCTCTTCCTGTAGTCACCAAGCGCCTCCCTACCCAGACTTAGGTTTTTCTAGACCACTTCCTGGATAACTGCCTTCTTTGGGAGCTTGAGGGAAGAAGGGAGTGGGGCTGGACCAATGGGCAGGCAGAGGGTCCGGTTTCTTGTGGGCTTCCTGACCCGGATGCTGTTGCTTTGCAGAGGTGACCCGCTACTACCTGCATTGCAGTCAGAGCCTAAGCAGCCCCTTCCAGCAGGTACAGCCCCCCCAAGTGCCACCCTCATCCTTCCCACAGCCCCGCATCACCTTCCTCTCTCTGGATCCTGAACCCTACCGTGTACCAAGATGGTGGACAGCTGGGCATCTCTTCCCTGTGGTCCGTCTCTTAGCCGTTCTGTGAAGGGGGCTTTGCTCTTGGTTACTGCATCCTTTGCCTTTCTCCTATGCTCACAGTGTGCACCTCCCTGGAGAGCTGGTCACTCTGCTGATGCTGTGCCGGTGGGGATAGAGCCCAATGTTCTGTTTTTCTCACAAGCTCCATGGCAAGTTCCATGTAGTCTGAGGAGCACATCTGAGTAGCTTGAAGCAAGAGGACTGTGGAGCTCATACAAAGCCAGAGGGATGTGGGGAAAGACATCTTATGTGGGGAGGAGCATAATCCTACCATAGTGACTGGGTTGGCTGCATGGCTCGAAATCTGAACGCTGGGAACAATTTCCTTCTATGAGTTAAAGTCCAGTGTTCCAAAACCAATGGAATCCAATTTCTTTCTTTCTTTCTTTCTGTCTTTCTGCCTTTCTTTCTTTCTGTTTTCCTTGAGACCAGGTTTCTCTGTAGCGTTGGAGCCTGTCCTGGAACTAGCTCTTTTAGACCAGGCTGGCCTTGAACTCACAGAGATCTGCCTGCCTCTGCCCCTGCCTCCTGAGTGCTGAGATTAAAGGCGTACACCACCTGATGGAATCCAATTTTTTATGCCTGTCCCCTGAATCCAGAGTCTAAGATCCCTTTACAATGGGTACAGCCTGTCCTGCCTATATATTTGCCTGATGGTGACATGGCTACAGGAGAACAAGCCTCCTTGTAGCTGTGGGACTTCTCTCTGGGGAATGGATTCTCACGGGAGGCTGTGGTCTCTCCACCCAGTCACTGACCGCCTTCCAGCGCTCGCTGACCACCATGCAGATCCAAGTCACAGGCCTGCTGCAGTTTGCTGTGCCCCTCTTCCCTACAGCAGAGGTAAGGGAACTGCCGCTCCTAGCGACTGTGTCGGCAGGAGGGGAGCCCTCGCTGCACCCCCACTCCCATCCGCCCTTTCCTGTGCCACACTCCTGCCTGTACCCTGGCCAGGTTGTGGGGGGGGCATTCTGCCAGCTGTGCCTCCCTCGCTCCCTGTGGCTCAGCCCTTCCCTCCTATCCTAAGGCGTCTCTGCACAGCTCTGCCTTCTCTTTCCCTCCTCCTGCTGCAGAAAGACCTTCTCGGCATCCAGATTCTGCTAAACTCCTCTGAGACCAGCCTGCACCAGCTGACTGCCATGTTGGATTGCCGAGGGCTGCACAAGGTACTAGGTGACTGACCGTAGAGGATGTGGGGGATACCAGCAGGTCACATTTTCCTAGAGAGAGGTCAGCAAAGACCTAGGAAAAGGATATCCTGGCCTCCCTTCAGGCCCAGGAATGAGGCTAAAGTCAGAGAGTGGGAAGTGGCTTCTTGATTCTCTCTGAAGGCTGCAGGGGAGCACACCATGAAAGGAACTTAGTTAGAATGGGAACTAGGAAGGCTGGGCAGGTTAGTTTTAGAATATTAGAACTCCCTAACCTAAATGATGAATGTGTATAGTTAACCATTGCCTAGACTCCTGGCCATTGGGTCAATCCATCCCTCTCACTATTTTGCAAGTCAGTGGTTCATTATGCTTGTAGTCCCAAGGCTTAGAGGCTGAGGCAGGAGGATCATGAATTTAAGACCTCCTGGGATATATAGTGAAGCCTTGCCTTAAAGACGGAGGGATGGAGGAAGGGAAGGAGGAAGGAAGGAAGGAAGGAAGGAAGGAAGGAAGGAAGGAAGGAAGGAAGGAAGGAAAAGCCAGATATGGTGGCACACACTTTTAATACCCATTACTTGGGAGGCAGGGGCAGGTGGATCTCTGTGAATTCCAGGTCAGCTAGAGCTACATAGTGAGATCCTATCTAAAAAATACCAAAACCTGGGCTGGAGAGATGGCTCAGAGGTTAAGAGAACTGACTGCTGTTCCGGAGGTCCTGAGTTCAATTCCCAGCAACCACATGGTGGCTCATACCCATCTAAAATGAGATCTGGTACCCAGAACACTATATACATAATAAATGAATTTTTTAAAAAAAATACCAAGACCCTAACCTCACGTATATACAATAATGCAAAGGACACTAGGGGTGTGTGAGCACCTCGCCCCCAAGCAATGTATGAGCCAATGTATGTCAACATCTTCCACAACCCATATAGGTTTAGAATAAACACATATGCTATGACCCATGTATGCCCACACTCACACATCATATACACTTAGACATAAAATAATAGATTTTTTGAAAAAAAATAATGAAGCTGTGGATGTAACCTGTTTCCAATTCTACAACTAGTCACCTCCTCATCTGTCTAGTTGGAAGTCAGCCTCCAGTGTCCGGCACACAGTAGGAGGTCAGCAAATTCCTGTAGAGCAGTCTGTCCCAAGGAGTCCTTCAAGTGGCTCTAGAGTGGGGACCCTAAAAGGCGGGGATGCTTTGGATGGGGAGCACCCAGAAGATGGTAGGTGAAGGCAGGAAGGAGAGGGGCTTCCAGGGAAGGGCTCAGAACCTAGGCTTTGCCACCCATCCCTCGGCAATGGTATGTCCCTGTTTCCCCAGGACTACCTGGACGCCCTCACTGGTATCTGCTATGATGGCATTGAAGGCCTTCTGTTCCTTGGTCTCTTCTCCGTCTTGGCTGCCCTGGCTTTCTCCACCCTGACCTGTGCAGGACCTCGAGCCTGGAAACACTTCATCAACAGGTAGGGTACCAGAAAGGTGGCCCTCTGTAGCATGGAGGCTTTCTTTGGGGGACACCGATGAGCTAGTCACCTGAGACAGAGGAGGGCAGCAGAGGGTCCGGCAGGCTAGATGGATTTCTCAAGGATAAAATAGATCCCCCCAAAAGTAACTGGGCCAAAGATGGTGACAGCCCTCCTGATGCTGCCCAGTATCCTTTGTTCTGCTTCCTAGGCAAGACTTTGCAAGGTGACACGATGAGAGAGAGGCCCCAGAAAATAGCAGGGAGGGTCAAAGAGGCTCCTCATGGAGAGAGACAAAGACGAGATTTCAGGACCTCACGAATGGATAAGAGAGTGAGTGGGTCACCTCCCCGCCGCCATGTCTGCAGCCAGTATGGTGCGCTGCCTAGAAGAGATGGGCATGGAACTGGAGTCAGGTGCAAGTCGTACCCGAGGACCATGCTTTTGTAGTTGCTAAAGAAGATGTATATGGCCCGAGAGCATCCTAGGAAGAGAGATTGGCAAACATAATAGGAACTTGAGCCTCACCCCTCAAGGCTGACCAACTTCTACATCTCATTCTAGGGACAGAGACTATGACGACATTGATGACGATGACCCTTTCAACCCCCAAGCTCGGCGCATCGCAGCTCACAACCCAATGAGGGGGCAACTGCACAGTTTCTGCAGCTACAGCAGCGGCCTTGGCAGCCAGTGCAGCCTTCAGCCTCCTACCCAGACCATCTCCAATGCCCCTGTCTCCGAGTACATGTATGCACAGTAGAGCTCCCCTCCCCGCCCCCCGTCTCCCACACCCAGGCTGGACAGCATGGCCCTACCAACCCCGGAGTGAGGTTGGGTTTATAGACAGACCCTTTGGTCCCCCAAAACACATGTGGGAGGTCACACATTAGAGGTCACGGGTTGCCTGCTAGGAGCCCCCTCCACAGCCATGTATGCTGGAGAAAAGCACGCTACAGGTGTCAAGATGTGGACTTTTGCCACAAACCCTCAGGTCAGTCCCAGGCCTGAGAAGCTGCGCTCCTCCAAGCCATAGTGCGCCTGGCATCTGTCCCTCATTGGTGGTCTCTTCCCTGGTCCCCCTGGAGCAGTGGTTCTCAACCTGTGGAGTATCAGATATTACATTACGATTCATAACAGTAGCAAAATTACACTTATGACGTAGCGATGAAACAATTTTACAGCTGGGTGTCCCCATAGCATGAGAAACTGTGTTAAAGTGTCCAGCAGAAAGGCTGAGGACCACTGCCCTAGAGCGTTCTTTCTATTTTATTTATTTACTTATTTTAAATTTTTGAGGCAGTCTCACGCTGTAGCCCGAGCTGTCTTCAAGTTTCCCCGATGTGCTGGGATTACAGGTGTCCTCCCCAACTCTTTTCCCTTTATTGTCTGTCCTACCCACAATCCCTCCATCATACCCACCTCCACCTGCCGCCACCACCACCCTCAACTCCCATGAGCACAAGTTCATGCACACACACCTGATCTCTCCTCTCGGCCCACAGGAACCAGGCCATACTCTTTGGTGGGAACCCACGATACGAGAATGTGCCACTCATCGGGAGAGGTTCCCCTCCGCCCACAGTAAGTATTCCTTCCGTGGCAAAGTCCCTATCAGGGACATAATCAGAGATAAAACCTGTCAACACAGTGCGTGATCCCCACAGAGATAGAAAAGAAGGCAAAAGCTTTGTTATCAAATCGGTACTAAATCAGGCTGCCACACATGTCACGGGACATCAGCTACCCAGCCCATAAAGACACAAAGCAATCTTGCCCTGTTAGATGGTCTCCCGGGCATGGCCCACTGCACAACTGTCCTCAAGATAAATGGCCCCTGTCTTCAATCAAGGGAACCAGCAAGAGCTTTTGTCCCACGGGCCCATCATAAATCTACCCGGTAGTTAGAGTGACCATGCTTGGTTGGTCATTGTTTTCACCCAGAGGGAAAAGCAAATTTCTCATACCATGCAACAGTCAGGGGCCTCCAGCGTGGAGCGCTCCACACCTAAGCTGTCACTAGGGGGAGGGAGTGTCTTCTATGATTATGGCCTTTACAGGGCCCTCGAAAAACTATTCCTAGGGCTAGGGATGTGGATCAGTTGGTAGAGCCCCTGCCTAGCATGTGTGAGGCCTTGGATTCAAACCCCAGCACCACAGGAAACTGGGTGTGGTGAGTCAAGAAGTTCAAGGTCATACGGAACAAATTCAAGGCCATCCTGAGACGTCAGCCGGGTGGTGGTGGTGGCAGCACGTGCCTTTAATCACAGAGATCCAGAGGCAGGCGGATCTCTGTGAGTTCGAGGCCAGCCTGGTCTACAGAGTGAGTTTCAGCACAGGCTACAAAGCCACAGAGAAACCCTGTCTCGAAAAACCAAAAAAAAAAAAAAAAAAAAAAAAGAGAGATCCCCAGGGATTGGAGTTACAGGTGATTTTAAACCATCATGTGAGTGCTGGGAATTGAACCTGGGTCCTCTGGAAGAGCAGTCAGTGCTCTTGACCACTGAGCCATCTCTCCAGCCCCTGCTCCACCTCTTAAAAAGGTTAAGGTTGAGTTAGCTCAGTGGCAGAACACTTGCTTAGCATGTCAGAGGTGTAGTCCCGAGGAGAAGCGTCGTGGTGTTTTCCTAAAAAGGATAAATGCAAGCAGAAAAGAGGGTCTCTGGGACCACCTGCCCAGGGGTGGGGCCACAGGCAGTGGACTGCACCCTCATTGGCAATCCTCAACCAAATGCCCCACAGATAACCCACGGGCCAATCTGATGGAGGCGCTTTCTCAGCTGACATTTGCTCTTCCCAGATGACTTGAGCATGAGTCAAGTTGACAGAAAATTAGCCAGCATGCTGAGGCCAGGTCACACATAGTAGACGATGACCTTGAACGCCTGATCCTCCTGCCTCTACCTCCCAGGTGCTGGGACTATAGCCCTGTGCTACCATCTTCTCATTTCCTTTCTGTACCAGGGAGAATTAAAGAGATTTCTTCAGGTTCTGGGGCCGGGTTGAGCCAGGCCCTCATGAGTAGTCTGTTAGGGCTAAGCCTCTGAGCTGTAGCCCCGGCCCTTCTCTTTATAATTTGTGTTTCCCCTTAATCCTGGGGCCTGAGTGTTGTAGGCTGGAATGGTGCTGTGCTGGCCTACCCAGGACAGCTGCTACTGACCACAGCCCTCCTCCACCCCAGCAAAATTCAGAAGCCCCCAGGGCCATGCCCAGGTGAGCGCTTGCCTCTCGCCTCCTCTACCACGTCCAACCAAGAAGCAGTACGAGGGTAGAGCCCAGGATGTGCTGGGTGATTGGGTAAGTGGAGAAAACACCACGCTGTCTGTTCCCAGCGTAGTGTCCACAGAGCCCAGGGTTACTGCTACAGCAGAGAGCTGCAGATAGGAGCAGTACATGGACTCTGGTACCCAGGTGACTGGTTCAAATCCCGGCTTATACCTCGTGGCCTATGTCACCTAGGGCATGGCCTCTCTGTGCTTCAGTTCCTCTGTGTGTAGAATGGGGTTGCTGGTGACATGTGTGTGAGCATTGGAGGGATGGATCATTATAAAAGTCATCACGGGCAATACACGGTAAATGCCATAGTGTGGCAGACTGGATCTTTTTGAAACTTCTCTACAGAGGCGTGGCACTCATAAGAGACGTCTGTGAGGAAAGTGGGTAGACTCTTGTCCAGAGTCTGTCCCCATGGAGCCATTCCTCCTGCCCATTCAGGTCGTTTCAAAGGTGGGCCAGAGCCTGATAAAGTAGTACTAAATACCAGGGACCAGTGGAGTGACCCTGGGACCTGGGAACCCGGGAAGTGCACAGATTAGCAGTTAGCAGCACCCCTGGCTTGCATGATGCAAAACTGGCCGCAACAAATCCTGCTTTTCCTTCCTACAACTCCACTTCATTGTTTTGCCCGAAAACCTTACTTACTTTTCTCTTCTAGCTGTTATTTTGTTTGTGTGTGCGCATCTGTGTTATGTATGGGAGTGCACAGGAAGGATGAAAGAAGGGTCCCTTGGAACTGGGGTTATAAACTTACTGAGGTGGGTGCGGGGAACTGAACTCTGGTCCTCTGGAAGAGCAGCAGGTGCTCTTAATCTCTGAGTTGTCTGCCCATCTCCCTTATTATTTTTTTAAACAGGGTCTCATGTAGCCTGAGCTGACCTCTTAACTAACTCATAGCTCACTATGTAGCCAAGGCTGACCCCTTAACTCATGCTCACTATGCACTGTGTAGCTGAGGCTGACCCCTTAACTCATGCTCACTGTGTAGCAAGGCTGACCTTGAACTTTTGATGCTCCGGCCCCTACCCTCAAGTGCAGGCTTCACAGGCTTGTGTCTCCTGTGGTTTATGTAGTAGTGAGGGGCTGCACCTTTAAAATCCCATCCTGCCGTCTGCTAGTCAGCTTTCTAGACCTTTCTTTCTCCCTCCAGCTGTCAGGCCCCAGGGACACAGGCTGACTTTATTATTAATCTAAGCCAAACATGATTTGGGAAAATCTGCTGCTGTGAAAAAGGAATTAATCGCTATACTGCGATTATAAATAAAAATGATTTCTAGGTTACCTTCTGTTTGAGACAATCAGGCCACTCTCTATGTCCTCAACCGAGGTAAACGACAGCTGACCTATTTGCCAGGCTGGAGGACGGAACAGCCCACATGGCCTTGGCAAAGGTGATTTTACCAGCTGTCCCATCTCAGCCAGCCCCAGAGGAAGAGTCCCACCCTCTGCCCCTGCTGGGAACATCTGGAGAGACGGGTGCTGATGCTGTTGTCCGTGGAAAC
>JAQHUG010000141.1:5299456-5311898 GCA_028555095.1 Dicrostonyx torquatus
AAAAAAGAAAAAAAGAAAAAGAAAAGAAAACTAGACAAGTCCAATATCCCAGGGACCTTCATGAATGAGCCAAAGAGTCAATTCAGGGTCTAAAATGCTAGCAGAATGGGTAGTGTGGGTACATGTCTGTAATTTTATCAGTCGGGAGGCGAGACAAGAGGACTGTGAGTTTGAGGCCAGCCTGGGCTAACAGTCTCTGTCTCCATCTCAGAACAAAATGAACAGGTAGAAAACACTCTGAATGCAGAGCCAGTTCTCTCTTCAGTGCCAGCCACTTGCAAACTGGCCAGCCTCTGAGGCTGCTGCAGCCAATCAGGCAATGCCGGGGACCCCACTGCAGCAGACATTGGTTTCCAAGCTTAGCTGCTCCTTGATGCTGTTTATTAATAACTACCCCCAACACAAGCTCCCAGGGGAAGCTGGGGAAACCAGTCCCAAGGCATAGGCTGACACCGTGCTCTGCCTCTGGATACATGCCAGGCAGCCACCACAGCCCCAAGGGACTCGAGGGCTAACTTCTCCAACTTCTTCCCTGGATTCAAACCCCATGGAGTCTCCCTCTCTGGTCTTTGCAGGGGCTGTGGGCTCAGTTTCAGTGGACAAATGACACAAAGGACATCACTGTATTCAGGAAGAGTTCCAACACCCTCCAGGTGACAGACAATGAGGACAGGAAAACCAGGCTCCCAGAGGCTGAGCAGGTAGAAGGAAGAAGCAGGACTAGAATCCTGTTTTGCCCAGGCCTCCTGAGGGGAGGAATCTTTCCCCCGGGCTCCCCAGGGTGTGACTGTTGTTACTGTTACCAACAATTGTAACTGTTTATCCATTGTTCCACTGGTCACCTGGCCACCTGGCCACCTGGCCAGCCTTTTGACATTGCAAAGTGATGGCTTGTAGTGGAGACTGTGCAATGCAGGTTTTTGGTTTTGTTTTGCTTTTTGTCTTTTTAATTTCAAGAAACTCCCCAACCCAGTAAACAACAACAAAAGCAAACAAAAAGAAAAAAGTCCAAACTGGGTGATGATGGCATATGCCTTTAAATCCCAGCACTCAGGAGGCAGGGTCAGGGGGAATCTCTGAGTTCAAGGCCAGTCTGGTCTTCCAAGACAGAGAGCGGCACAGAGAAACCCTGTCTCAAACAAACAAACAAAAGAAAACAAAAAACTCCTGCTTTGCTGGTGGGAGTGCAAATTTTGGTACAGCCTCTTTGGAGATCAGTATGGTGATTTCTCAGAAAATTAGGAAACAACCTTTCTCAAGACCCAGAAATACCACTTTTGGGTATTTACCCAAAGGATGCTCAACAGTGCCACAAGGATATGTGCTCAACTATGTTCATAGCAGCTTTGTTTGTCATAGCCAGAACCTGGAAACAACCTAAATGCCCCTCGACCAAAGAATGGATAAGGAAAATGTGGTACATTTACACAATGGAGTACTACACAGCAGAAAAAAATAATGACATCTTGAAATTCGCAGGTAAATGGATGGAGCTAGAAAACATCATATTGAGTGAGGTAATCCATACCCAGAAAGACAATTATCATATGTACTCACTCATAAGTGGCTTTTAGACATAAAGCAAAACTAAAAAAAAATAAATAAACCACAGCCTACCATTCACAATCCCAGAGAACCTAGATATCAATGAGGACCCTAAGAGTACATACATGGATCTAATCTACATGGTAAGTAGAAAAAGACAAGCTCTCCTGAGTAAATTGGGAGCATGGGGACCATGGGAGAGGGTTGAAGGGAAGGGGAGAGGCAGGGAGGGGAGCAGAGAAAAATGTGTAGCTCAATCAAACCAGTTTTAAAAAATGTCAAGAAACTCATCAGTTTTAAAAAGATTTATTTATCATGTATACAATATTATGCCTGCAGGCCAGAAGAGGGCACCAGATCTTATTACAAGGGGTTGTGAGCCACCATGTAGTTGCTGGGGATTGAACTCAGTACCTCTGAGCCATCTTTCCAGCCTTGAGACTTGTCATTTAAAAGAAACTTACTTTTAATAGTGTGTGTGTGTGTGTGCGTGCACGTGTGTGTGTGCCTGCTAAGGTCAGAGGCATCCGTTCACTGTTGCTAGAGTTACTGACAGTTGTGATCTGCCTGATGTCAATGCTGGGAACTGAACTCAGGTCCTCTTTCAAAGTAGCACATGTTCTTAACTCCTGAGCGCTTAACTCCAGCCACCCCTCCCCCAATTTATACTTTTAAGAAATTACTTTTAGTCGGGCGGTGGTGGTGCACGCCTTTAATCCCAGCACTCAGGAGGCAGAGGCAGGCGGATCTTTGTGAGTTCGAGACCAGCCTGGTCTACAAGAGCTAGGTCCAGCGCAGGCTCCAAAGCCACAGAGAAACCCTGTCTCGAAAAAACAAAAAAAAACAAAAAAAACCAAAAAAATAAAGAAAGAAATTACTTTTATATATAATGCACTTGTACTAGGGTGCCCATATGGAGGTCAGAGGACATCTTTTGGGAGTCAGTTCTGGCCTTTTTCCACCACGTGGCTCTCAGGAATTGAACTCAGGTACTAAGGTTTGACTGCAAGCTACCTTACAAGCTGTGCCATCTAGAGGGCCCTCAGAATGTTTTAAGTAAGCTTATGACTTTGTGTTGAGCCACATCCATAGCTAACATAAGCCAAATGCAACTTGGGGCCACAAGTGGACTCTCCTAGGTGAAGCTACCCTGGCATACCGGCTGGGCCCATCCATTTTGACCTGGATTCTGGGTTTGTGCTTCAGGCGTGGTTCGCTAGTGGGCCAACACCGAGGGGAGGGGCCTTTTCCATAAGATATACCCCACAGGGTGCATGCACAGCTCTTCACCCACACTCTCAACCTCTGCCTCTGGACAATGGGTGCAGCCACCCACACCCTAGGCACTGGCCTCCACAGCTGCGATGCCTGCATCACTCTTGGAAACCCAACGCTGCCGGGAGCGCCCTGGAGACGCCCAGCAACAGTCAGGAGGGCAGCAGATGATCGTGGCCGCAGGGGCAAAGGTGTGTCTGCCCGGCGAGTCGCGTGCCAGGCGGATGCCGGGAGCGCAGAGGACACAGCCAGGATCCACGAGCCTGGGCGCGGGTGTGTGCGGAGGAGCCACCAAACGGACGCCGTTGCTCCGGAAGGAGGCCCGGATGCTGAGGCTGGAGGGCCACACTGTCTGACAGAGCGCTTCAGCACCAGCTTGCAGTAGCTGCAGCACCAGTGCAAGCCCGAGGGGCGTCCTGGGTAGAGACGTCCTGGTCACCCAGGTTCAGGGGGCCGAGAGCAGGGGGCGGAGCGAGCACAGGGGGCGGGGGAGCACAGGGGGCGGGCGGAGCCGGCCGAGCCCTCCCGGCCCCGCCTCCTGGTCAGCGCCGGGGCGGCAGGCGCGTTGTTGGTTTCGGGTTGTCAGGCAGCGGAGGCGGAAGAGCGACCCGAGGAGGTGACCACGGTGGAGGTGCGTCTCAGCCATGCCAGCTGTCGCGGCCTGAGGCTCTCTACCAGCTGCAATCATGAAGGACAGCGGTGACTCCAAGGACCAGCAACTCATGGTAAGACATCTCCCCCCGCCCCCATCAAGCTCCTCCTTGGTCCCCTTCACCAATCTTGGGACCTGACAACTTCACACATAATGTCCACTAAGGACACGCGAGAGACGGGAGTCTGGGACTGTGCAGAATAACTTTGCCCAAGTTCTACAGAACAGGTGGCCAGAAGGTATGGTGGAGCCTCCTGAGACTGAGAAGTTAGGACCCCACTTCCCTCTCTCCAAGCGGAGTCTTCTTGGGGCCAAGACTCAGAGGTCAGACCCAAAAGAGACCTGAGCTATTGCCTGAGAAGAAAGCTGGGAGTCTCTAGTGAACGAGGGTGCTTAAACCCAGCCAGGTCTTGCTTTGAAGAAGGGCAGAGCCACAGAGAGAAGGAAAAAAGCCCTTGAAACAGCACCAGCACCAAGTCTGGAGTAGTAGCTAGCTGTGGGCTATAGCCCAGGCTCTGTCCAAATCAGTACTCCAGATACTTCAAAGAAATGTTGGAAGCCACTTAGATAGTCCCCAGGATCTCCTGGCCTGTGACGGATGAAAAAGGGGCAGCAAGGGTAGGATAGGGATAGGTCGAGACCAAAGGCAGAGATTCCTGGCTATCAATGGTGTAGGCTGAAGCCACAAGAAGAAGCCTGGGTACTTGGGGGATCGGTGGAGAGTTCTCTCTCCCAGCCCCTAGCCTTTGATCTGCGGAAATGGTCCTGCAGCAGCAGCCAGATGGCAGGGCAATGTTAGCACAATGCCCCCTATGTAGGGAACCTGCTTCTGCAGAGGGAAGCTTGGACCCAGCCCCAGGGGCCAGTCCCAGACTCTGTGGCACCCTCTCTGGCAGTGAGAATGTCTTCTTTGAAAGGGTTTTCTCCAGCATGCTCATTGTCATTAGGAAGGGGCCTTCCTCTCACAAAGAGATCCAGCCAGGAGGCTGATAAGGGCAATCTGACAGGCTGTGCGGATGAAATGAACTGAGGATCTTTTGGGTCCACCCAGTACGCAGCAGGTGCCTCTCATTGTTCAGTGGAAGAAACATCTCCCTACTCCCTAACTCTGTTCTTTTGGGAGACACATGTATAGGGTGAAGATCCACGTGTCTCTCCCTGACCAGGAAGTAAAGAACAAAGAAGACTCCTGGGAGTGTTAGGATGCCATCTCAAGTTGATAGGATGACAAGGGGAAGAGCTCGGTCCTATCATAAGTTCCAAGCCCTTCCTACCATACTTCACTTGCAGATGCAGACAGGTGGCCCTGGTCCCCAAGGCTCCAGACTTAAGCCCAAGGGAGTGACAAGTGTTTAATTCGGGCATGTGACTGATGCAGCCTGTGTAGACAGTTTTCCTCCTGGGATACAGGTTTTTGAAAAGAGACATAGACTCCAACTCAGCCAGACACCCTGTGGACCTGCTGCCCTCTGCCTTAGGCAATACCCTCGACCACAGTTTTCTTCAGAACCAAAGAGCCAGAGTTGGTTGGATACTGGAGAACACAAGGCTGTTGTGGAAGGAATTCAAAGACTTCTCATCATCCCCTCCCTGCCCCGCCACCATGGCCAAGTGTGATCCTTGTAACCCAGGGCTCTCGTCTTCCTCCCAGGTGGCACTTAGGGTCCGGCCCATCAGCGTGGCTGAGCTGGAGGAGGGAGCCACCCTCATCGCTCACAAGGTGGACGAACAGGTACTTGGGGCTACAGCCAGGTGCTGCAGGGTGGAGGCCAGAGCCTCTTGCTTGACACACCTGGCTGGACAGCAAGAGCTCTGTGTCTCACTGCACCTCTGGGTGGGCTATCCACAGCATCACCAAGGTTTCTTCTTCCAGGAAGACTTCCTAAATCAGCCCAAGGAAAGCTAAGAGCGTTTGGAGCCTGGGTGGGTCCGGATCATAAAATACATCTTTGTGTGCGTGGTGTAAACCCTCCCATCTGACACGCCTGCTATCCCCAGAGCACAGTTTCAGAAGCCCACCTCTAGAACATGCAAGTTTGGCAAAGTCTGCTCTCCGGCTCCTCATGTCACCGTGATGAAGGAGGGCACATAAGGCAAAAATTAAAATTATTCATAAAGAACCTACAGTATGCCTGGGACTGTGGTAGGGACTAGAAAAGCACTTTACCATGAAAAGCCCCGCCCTCTCTCTGTTGCAGAAGTCTCCTGTGGGGTGAGAAGATGAGGCACTGATAAGAACTAAAACAAATGAGGATTTGCCACCTCAGAGGACTAGGAAGAAAGAGTTGTGTGGCCAGGAGAGAAATAAGGGATGCTGGACCTAGGCTGGGGAGATAGCTCAGTGGTTAAAATGCTTGCTTCATGGGCATTGGGAGTTTGGATCCCCAGAACCCACATAAAATGCCACAGAAATGTTTGTGGGCGTGGTGGCAGTCTTGGAAGGCAGAGGCAGGGAACTGGCAGGGTGAGCTAGTCAACAAGAGTAGCAGTATCTGTCAGCTTTGGAACGGATTGGGAGACCCTGCCTCGGTGCAGGATGTGGAAGGGTGGACACGAAGGTGGAAGCGTTGATTCAGGAAGAATACAGTAGAAGTGAGCATCAGTGTTCAAGAGTTCCACATGTGCACATGCATTCAGTGCGCTCATGCCCACATCCATGCACACAGACACACAAACACACAGGAAGGAAGGAGAAAGAACAAGATGAGGAGATGAAGCCAGATGTGGTGGTGATGTCTGTAATTCCCACACTCGTGAGGCTGAGGCAGGAGGATCAGGAATCCCATGCTACCCTGGGCTTCAAGTCATGACCCTGTCTTAACTGGAACTGGAGTGTGTTATAAGGAAGAGAGCTTGCTGGGCAGTGGTGGCGCACGCCTTTAGTCCCAGCACTCGGGAGGCGGAGGCAGGCAGATCTCTGAGTTCAAAGCCAGCCTGGTCTACAGAGAGAGTTCCAGGACAGCCAGGGCTACACAGAGAAACCCTGTCTTGAAAATAATAATAATGATGATGATAATAATAATAACAACAACAATATAATGATGATAATGATGATGATGATGATGATGATGATGATGATGATGATGATGATGATGATGATGATAAAGAAATCTCAAGAGGAAAAGTTGCAACCAGAGGGACTTGCAGTGTTTAAGACCCTGGGTGGGGCCGCAGTGCAGCTATGTCAGTAAGAAAAAGCTAGTGTGACTCAAGGAGAGAGGTAAGAGGCATGAGGTGACATTGATAGGGCCCAAACCAAACTCTTGGTCAACATGGCCAAGATGGCTGTCTTGTGTTTGTTTGGGTAGGTATTCCAAAATTCAGGTACTAAAGTGGTCCTGGGCACAATGGTGGGTCTGGGATGGGTTTGGTGTAACAACCTGACAGTGACCCTTGCCTGTGCTTCAGACTGTATGGCTGGCTACTCTGAGTGCCGGGCTCACTGGCTGTGCTGTGGGACAGGCTCCGGGTCAGGGAGCATTGAGTGGAAGCTGCAGAGTTGAGAGAGGCTGTGTTCAGATGCTGCCCTGGGCTGGGTCCTTTGGGCTGGGCTCAGGAAGCCCCAAATGATTTTTCTCCTTTGCCCCTTTGGGAAAATAGAGGTGTCTGGAAGAGCCCCATACGGTGAGCAGGAGCCGAGGGAATGTGTGTAGACAGTATGGGAGCCTCAACTCTAAGTGGGAAGTCCAATGTCTTCTTTTTCAGTGGTTTGTGGTTTTTGATGTTGTTTGTTTGAGACGGTGTCTCACATAACCCAGACTGACTTTGAACTTACCATGTAGCCAGAGATGACCTGATCTTCCTGACTCTTCCTCCCAAGTGCACCACCATTCCCGGGGTGTGAAATGCTGGGGATTTAACCCAAGGTTCTGTGCATGGTAGGCAAACACTCTGCAAGACTTTTTTCTTTTTTTTAACTTTTATTTTTAGCCTAGAGTGGGGCTAGGGATCGGATTCATGCACATCATGGTGCATGTTTGGGGTTCAAAGGGCAGTTTGGGGAGCTGGTAGTCTTCTCCCACTTGTGGCTCCCTGGGATCAAACTCAGATCATCAGACTCGGCAACAAGCAACTTCGCCACCCACTGAACCAAGACAGGGTTTCTCTGCAGCTTTGGAGCCTGTTCTGGAACTCACTCTGTACACCAGGCTGGCCTCGAACTCACAGAGATCCGCCTGTCTCTGCCTCCTGAGTGTTGGGATTAAAGGCGTGCACCACCACCACCCAGCTTGAGCCATCTTTCTAGCCCCCACAAAAGGATTTCTTTGGAAAGTTTTTACTTGTGTCTGCTCAGTGCCTGGTGTGCAGGAAGAACTCCATAGATGTCAGTTCTTGTCCCAGAGCTGCTGTGTTGGCTGTTGAGAGGGGCCAGCTAGAAGAGGCAAAGCACTTGGGAGGAGAAACCTCCTTCTAGACAAGGCCACTCCCTATTTGTCCATCTGCCTCCGAGGATATCAGGTTCATGGGTTGGGACAATGGTGTCTCTCTTGGCTGTTCCTGGCTCCGGGCCACCTTGGGGGTTGATCAATACAAAGTGATGGGAACAGTCCCTGTTAAGTACCCATGCCTGTCAGACACTGGCTCCTTCTGTCTATGAGGGCAGAGGGAGGGTCACCCAGCCTGGCTCTAACCTACTCCAGTGAGCTGCACCTCCCACCAGGCCAGGGCTGGGCCAGCCCAACAGGCTGTTCCTTTGTCAGCAGAGGCTCTTAGAGCGCTGTCTAAGCATTATGGGCACAGGGCTCTCCACACCGCCAGCTGCACGCTCTGCCCTCAGCTCCCCAGTGGCTTCCAACCGGATTAGTACAGGAGGGCCTTGCCTAGCCCCTCTCGCGACTGCCTGGGAGTGGCTACAACAAAGGCCGAGTTGACAGCCTCCTGAGTAAGCTGTCTCTTGGCACACAGGCCCTGGCAACTAGGTGTTTAAGACATGGGGATCCAAAAACCAACATGGAGGAGAGGCTTCACTGCCTCCTGTTCTAATCAGCCCCCTGGTCCCGTACCTCTCTAAGAACCGTGCTGTTCATCTGTCCTTCTCCAGGGATGCATGGCGCAGAGGAAGGCTCAGGGATGTAACTCAGACAGACCAGTTGTCTCTCTTACCTTCTCATCACGCCCTTCATCACAGGGCATGATGGCCAGGCAGTGGGGTGAGCTGGGAGCTAACCCAGGACAGTATGGCAATGGTGATGTGGTTGGGCTCCTGTGGCCAGCACAGTGCCCTGCCCCTCTGACGAAGAGGTCAGCTAGGATGCTTATCTGCTTTCCGTGGCTCCCTGGGCTTTGGCTGTCCTGGACCATCTGAGAGGCTCGCTGAACCAACTCCCTAGAGGTTTGGGTGGTAGGTAGGTCCTGCTTCTTGCTTCCTGTCTCTCCTCAGAACTGAGTGGGTTCCTCTGTGGGTGTCATCTCAAAGTGAGGTAATCCAAGGCTGTCATACCTCCTAGAGCTCAGCCAGCTCGTTGGTCATCAGCAGATAGTTGGTGTTTCCATAGCCCACGTGTCAGTGGGTTCTAAGTAGGAAGAGGTGGAGGGAACTCAGTTACTCACTGACTTCAGCCACTATGAGGGGTCCTCAGCCTGCCTTAGGACTCAGTATATCCTTTTGGGGTCATCTGGAGCTTGGTAGCCTGTAGCAATGAGGTTTTGCAGAAGAGGGCATGCCAACAGGCGAAGAGTCCCTGAGCATCAAGAGGCCAATGTGAGCCCAGGGCTATATCTTAGTTGTTAGGGGGCTTGCCTAACTCGCACAAAGCTGTATATTCAATCCCCATCACCATAGACACCTTACATGGTGGCACACCTGTACCCCTGGCACGTAAGAGGTAGAGGCTGGATGATCAGAAGCTCTTGGCCATCCTTGGCTACATAACAAATGTGAGACCAGCCTGGGCTACATGATGAAACCCTGTTTTATTAAAAATTAAAATGACAGGAAGAAAGATAGACAGACAGACAGATATAAAAAGAAAAAGAAATGAAGGAAAGAAAGAAGGAGGAAGAAGAAAGGAAAGAGGAAAGAAGGAAGGAAGGAGGGAAGAAAGGAAGAAGGAAAGGAAGGAAGGAAGGAAGGAAGGAAGGAAGGAAGACAGGCAGGCAGAGAGCAGGCCAATGTGTGTCTGGATTCTGGGAAAGCTGAAGCTGGTCTTGGACTTGTCAAGGAGCCAGCTCCAGTGACTTCCAGGCTTGAGATCACAGAGACCTAGTACAGCTCAGGACGGTGATCTTCATGCCTCTACTAGAAGAGTCTTCATCAGAGGGTCTGTGTGCGATGCTTAAACATGGTGCCTGTGCTAAGGAAGGGGGCCTGAGAGTTAGTTCTCTCAAAGGCTGAACTGTGGGGTGGCTTCTGGGCCCAGGGTTGAGTAAATCCCTGCCTGCCACCACGCCCACTTTCTACACCAGAGCTCTCTTCACTCCCCCATGGCTTCCTTCCAGTGGGTGCCCTCCTGGAAGGGTGTGGTAAGATCTCCTGCCTTACAGCTGCTGGGGTAAGATGGATCTTGTAGCCAGAACCTCCCAAGGGGGCCAAGAAAGCAGAAGGGGCCTGGAAAGTATCCCAGGTAGGGGTGGAACTCAGGACAAGCAGCCACCTGCTCCTCCCACACACCCCTCCCAAAGCCTCCTCCCAGCCCCCAGACTGTGTTTGTCTGTAGGATTTAAATCAACCGGTGATATGTATAATCCCATAATTAGCCCTTGTCCAACTGCCTGTTTCTGGGGTCCTGCTGGTCACACAAGGGCTTTCCAGGAGGCCAGCAGAGGGGGCAGAGCAAGTGAGCAAAGCAGGAGGGTGACATGGGGCATATAGGCTACAACACTGGACATGTCATCTCTGGCTGGGTGCCTGAAGGCTGTTAATGACTCCCTGGGCCTCTGGAGAGTGAGCTCCAGTTCCATCTACCTCAAGAGCTATGGAGAGGATCATAGGTGAGGCAAGGAGGCCATTGTGAAAGATAAATACAGTATAAGGTAACAGATTCCAGAGGTGAGCCGGAGCTAGCCTGCTTGCTGCCTCGGGCACGGTGGGATATGAGGCTCCGTACCATCCATATGGAGGCTCCTAGGCTCCGTGGATCCCTATTAGCAGAGCATAGTGGGTAATGAGCAGGGGATAGTGCAAGTTTAAAACATCCCCAGACCATCACCAGACTGCTTTCCATCTCTGTGTCCCATTGTATGTCCCTGTGATTGGATCATACTCTCTTCATGTCTGGTCCTTCATGTCTGGCTTCATTTCCTTAGTATGACGCTTTCAAGGTTTATGGATATTATAGCTTGTATCAGAACGTCACTCTTTTTCATGACCACTCGTGTTTTAGAGGATAGACATACCATAGCTTCTTTACCCATTGAGCAGATGACGGGCATTTGAGCTGTTTCCGATTCTTTTGGCTCTGGTGTGTAATGCTACAAGTATGCAAGGTTTCCTACACTTAGCAGTGGGATGGGTACCAGGAGAGGGTGCTTGTTACTGCAGGTTTGTGGGCCCACCTCTCCCTCTCCAGAGATTGTATGTGATTCTGGGTGGTACCTGGGAAATCTGTGATCAGCGTTCCTTGGGGGTCTGTGATAAAGCAGTCAGCAGGCTCCCCGGGAGACACATTAGACTACCTTCTAGGTCATGCCTCCCACCGTCTGGAGCCTTGGGGTTCTCAGAGTCCTGGAATCAGATGGGGTCCTTACATCAGTCAGATGTAACTGTGCCCTCAGCAGCTTCTCAGGCCTTGGTGACTTTATAGGCCCAGTGGGCTCTGCTTTTCCTGGCATCAAAGTCTTCTTTGTATGGCCTCATGGGTCTCTGCGTCTACAGCTAGAAATGTGACCGGCAATGGGTGTTTTCATTCACAAAAATCCAGAATCAGTCTTTCAGGTCTGATAGCCACCCAGAATCGGGGTTCTGTTCTACTTCCACCTGTCGGTACAAAGGGACTGTGCACCTGGATCTCTGGACTGAGGATGAAGCCAAAGGCAACCTGAGGCTTCCTGAGTAGGCCAGAGTGTCAATGTGGCTTCCTGTGTCATGGCTTAAGCCCTGACAGTTCCCCTATACTTCCAACTGGGCCAGATTCATGGCCGCACAAAAGTGATGTCTCTGGCTCAAGGCCACATGATACGTTGTCTCTGATATCTGAAAGGAGCACCTCAAGTGATGGATCTAGAATTCCCGATCATAGCCAGGCGGTGGTGGCGCATGCCTTTAATCCCAGCACTCGGGAGGCAGAGGCAGGAGGATTTCTGCGAGTTCGAGGCCAGCCTGATCTACTGAGTGCATTCCAGGACAGGCTCCAAAGCTATACAGAGAAACCCTGTCCAAAAAAGCAAAGCGAAACAAAAGCGAAAACAAAGAAAAACAAAAACAAAACAAAACCTTCTGATCACATCTGCATTGACCTAGAGCCAGGCCAGAGTGAAGACCTAGCTGGGGAGGCCCACAGCTGCCTGGCCCACTGCCGAGTTAGACCCAAGGGCTGCAGAGCAGTTGAGCCTGGAGGGAGCTCCATGGGTGTGTAGGTGAGCACTATTCAAGTTCAAGGCAGATTTTCACCCATGTGGAAGTGAGCTGCCCCTTCCTTCCCTTGCCATATCTCACCGATGTCTCCAGTGAACTCTCCTGGCCAAGGGCAGAGGGTCCCTGGTGCCCGTGCATACCTTTGTGCTTTGGGTTGTGGCCACACCTGCATCTCTGAGGCAGGGGAACTGCCTTGAGGAACCTATACATGAGTTTGCAATGTGTAAGGAAGTGCATGGGGCTGTGGTTTCAGTGACAGTTTATTGTCCCACAGGTTTGGCGCCCAGAAGGCTGCGCAGACCCCTCTGGTGGGCTCATAGATGGCCATGTCTTCCCTGCCTCTCCCTATCACCTTCCACCTATGCAGAGCTGTGGTTTGGTTGTTTGCTTCAGGCAGGGGCTCCCTAGGTAGACCAGGCTGGCTTCAGACTTCCTGTGACCCTCCTGCCTCTGCCTCC
>JAQHUG010000141.1:5312215-5325542 GCA_028555095.1 Dicrostonyx torquatus
GACATACACACAGAAAGAATATTGTATACATAATAAATAAATATTAAAAAAAAAAAAGAGTACGGTGGTGCTGGGCGGTGGTGGCGGCACATGCCTTTGATCCCAGCACTTGGGAGGCAGAGGCAGGGGGATCTCTGGGTTCAAGGCCATCCTGGTCTATATAGTGAGTTCCAGAACAACTAGAACTATACAGAGAAACCCTGTCTGGAAAGAAAGAAAGCCACAAAAGGTGAGAACGCACATGCCAAGCCATGAGCGTGGTGCCCGGAACACCCCAAACTGCTTCCAAAGGCAGCCTTATTCGGCAAATGTCCTCAGGCATATGCTGTGTACTAGCCAGGGCTGACACTCAGAAGCCTATTGCGAGCTTACAGCAGGCCCTGGATCTGCACTGTGAGGATGCCCAGCAAGGGAGACCAATGGCGAAACTCCAGGCTTTCCTTCCAACCTGCATTTCTCCCCAAAGACCGAAGACCATGTCTGGCATCTTGCCTTTGCTTGTTCATGTTTTTCTCTAGAATGTTCTTCCACCTCCACCTCCCCCACCTCTCTTGCCTATCTCCTGCTCATCCTTGAAAATACAACACCAATGTCATCCCCTCCAGACTGCCTTCCTGTCCTGGCAGGGCTGGATGTGTGTGGGGGGGTGTCTCTCCTCTCTACAGCAGCTCTCTCCTAGTTCTGAAACTGAGAGCCTCAGGTGCAGGCCTCCAGGTCTCATCTTTCAGTTTCCCTAAGGCCTTTCCCATGTCTGGGGCACACTGTAGGGGCTTCACAAATGAGTTGCACTGGTCCGAACATCCCAAGCCAGTCTCCGTGGCAGCCCAGGCTCCCTGCCCAATCCTCATCGGCTCAGCCCTGCTTCACCTGGTCAAGGGGCACAAGGGCTCCATTGTGTGCTGCGGTGGCCCAGAATGACAGTGATATTCTGGGGCTTGGTATGGGGGCTGGAGTCCTGACAGATGGAGCCCAAACAAAGCCCTCATTAAGTGGGATTGAGAGTGACAGGTGGGGTGACAGTGCTCTGATATGGGAGCTTTCCAACATCAAAGAAACTGGGTGTCCAGGTGAACTTGGCAATGTCTGAAAGTCATACCGAGGCCATCTGTTGTGGTGGGTGACACCACATACTGTTTGCTCTCCCCAGCCAAAGCCCCCTGAAGCTCTGTGTCCAGGGGAACCCCAGTCCCCAAGGTGAAAATTCTTATAGCTGGCCCTGCTCCCAGGGTTGCAGACCTTGGGGACCCATGCCAGGGCCCCCAGAGCCAGGGTTTGTCTTCATCTGGGTCTGAAGTCTGAGCAGGGCTCAAGCTGTTGATAGCCTGGGATAGGGATCAGACCCTCCAGAAGGCTTGGAGGGCTCTGGGGCTGATTCCCCGAGGAGGGGCCAGTGGCTGAGGACAGATGAGTCCCTAGGGAACAGTGCAAGCCCTGAGCTCACAGTGGCTCCAGCCTTTGGCCACCTAGGAGGGGTCAGAGTTGGTGGCCTTTCCCTTCCCAAAGCCACCACCCAGCCTGTCTGTGATCCTTCCCTCTAGCTGGCTCACCTGCAGCCCCATCTGATTCACAGAGACTTCTGTCTCCTGGGGAGTCACCCACCCCTGGAGAACCACAGAAGGGGCCCTGCAGCTGTCTGAGGTCAGGCGAGTTCAGAGAGCCCAGGTGCAGGTTGCTCCAGGTATTGTGTGTGTGTGTGTGTGTGTTTGTGTGTGTGGTGGGGGTGACCCCAGGATATGGAATGTAGAGAGGAATCTGCTGGTAATCCCAAGGCTCTTGTCCTCCTAAATCCTCAGGCCTGACTGGAGGACTCAAGGGGTCCACTGAGGACCTCCTAAGCTCCTGGGTTCAGCTGAGCATGTAGGCTGGACTCCTGCAGCCTCATCTTCACCCTCATCACCAACCTCCGCTGTCTCTGGATGGCTCTCCATGCCTGGCCTATTCACGAGGCCTTTGGAATAGTCATGAGCCTTGGCTGTCCTGCTTATCCCTGAGAAGGGTGGAGTGGGGGCCCAGCTCCTCTCTCTGCCTTCTCTTAATTGCCCTGCTGCAGCCAGCCCCCTTCCCGCTTGGCCCCTGTGAGGATTTGCCATCATGTTCCCTAAGGCGGAATGAGCACCTAGAACCCATGTGGGAGCAGTGGTGGATGGGGGTTGGGGGCTGTAGGGCTACATAGACCATGAAAACTGCCAAGGCGCCCCACAAGACCCCGTGGCAGCAGAGGGAGCAGGAGAGGTTAGGGGAGGTTCAGAGGATGCGCAGGTACCACCCTGAGAGCCAAGTGGCCAGAATCCCCAACTCTGGCTCTGCCGTTTCCAAGTGACGAGATGCCAGATTGAGAGTAATGATGAGAAATCCACATTGAGGGGCTCAGTAAAGATCTGGTGTTGGTTGAGTGTGGTGGTATATGCCTGTCATCCCAGCGCTCGGGGCGGGGGTGGGGGGAGGAACTGAGGCAGGAGGATTGCCCTAAGGTCAAAGCTAGCAGCGCTACAGACCAAGACCCTGTCTTGAAGAACAGATAAATAAGCAAACAAACAAGGCTTTTAAGTGTGCCCTAAGTTCGAATGTTGGTGTGCACCAGGAGTGAATGGCAGTGTGCCCTGGGAGTGACGGTGCCTCCTCTGCCCTCCTTACCCCCCCCCCGGGTAGAGGATGGACTTTGAGGCCAGCCACCGCCTAGCCCCTGGGAACAGCCCCACCTCATTAAGTAAGGATCATGGGACGCCTTATTTCCCCTGGCTGTCTGGCAGAGCCTGGTGTCTAGGGAACCATGCCCGGCACTCCAGGTGCCAGGCATCTCTCAGGGGGCACCGATGTTGTGTAAGGGAGCCGCTGATGTTGCCACTCTCAGCCTGTCTTCTGTTCGTTTCATTTTTACCACCCTTCAATTGATAGCAGAGTTTTGGGTTAGGGCAGTTAGTGATGTCCCCTTGCCTGCCTCCATGCCCACGCTCCCTCTTCATGGCTCCTTGAAAGAGGATCCCTGAGATTTGGCATGTGTCACACACTTTGTCTCATGGGCTGTGCACAGTCCTGAAGGAGATTACACCACCATTTCCTCCCCTGGGGAGAGGACTAAGGCTCGGGCAGGTCCCCATGTAGACATGAGGTCACTGCTAATGAGATACCTCTCATTAGCAGGCTAGGATTCAGAGTGCATTCCTAGTGCCACCTTATATGCCTACTCCCTTTGTCCCTATGTCCTCCCCTGAAACTCAGACACCCTCCTAGAGTGCCTGAGTGTTTGCTGATGTTTCCTATCTCAAAGCCTACCCTAGACCAGGAACCCCAGCAAGAACTGAGCCGTTTGCCCTGTATTCCTGCTCAGAGCCCTCAGCAAAGCTCAGCACACTGGGAGCTGGGCAGAATGCCTGGGCAGAGCGGAGTGGGCTCAGAGATTGTTCTTAGAACATGAGAGGAATACTGCCAGCCCCGTTCTATACCTTAATGCATGTGCACACACACACATAGAGTACAGCTACCCCGACACTCCAGGGGTGGAGCGCCAGGCTAGAGTCCTGCAGTCTCTCTCTCTCTCTAATCCCAGGTCTTGGCCAGGGATGTAGCTATTTTAAGTTCACACAGGAGGGGCCCAAGCCCACCTGCTCTTTTCACACATGTCACCTAGCTGTCAGCAGCTCTTTGCCTGCCTTGTCCTACAGCGCTCTGGAGGCTGGTCATGGAGGACCAGGCAGGGTCCAAGAGCCACAGAGCTGCAGAGATGCGGTTAAGTTTGCTGGTTTTGCAGGATGGTGGTGGTGCCTGCCTTTAATCCCAACACTTGGAAGGCAGAGGCAGATGGATCTCTGAGTTCAAGGCCACCTGGTCTACAGAGCGAGTTGTAGGACAGCCAGGGCTACACAAAGAAACCCTGTCTCGGGGGGGAAGAGGGAAAGAGTCTTCTGGTTTGGAACCCAGGTCCTGGGTTCTGAGTTCTGTCCCTCCACAGGCTAGTGCGTAGCCTGAAAAGGACCTCTGGACTCTAAATTCCTCTCTGTCGGGAAGCACGAGCCTTGCTGCTCCTGAAGTGGGATGAAGCAAGGCTGTGGTAGAGATGGGGGTATAGCGGGCAAAAGGAATCTTGTCACAAAAGATGTGTTATGACAACCAGCGGTTGCAGTTCCTCCTCGGGTAAAGACAGCATGGGAAGTGGTACTGTGGTTAATGGAAGAGGCCCTGGATCCGGGGTTCCCCTGTAGATTCCCCCCCCATACACATACCCACCATTCTCTGCTGCCTTGGGACAACGCCATCTTCAGGGGACAGTCACTCATCACCAAAGAAGCTTTATCTCCCAAGCACCCAGACTGAAGCCCAGAGAGCAGATAGTGCCGGGAGAGGTCTGCACACTGGGGACTCCAGGTAACTGTGGTCTCCCTGCTCGGGGACATTTGCAGATGGTGGTTCTCATGGACCCAATGGAAGACCCTGACGACATCCTGCGCGCACACCGGTCCCGGGAGAAGTCGTACCTATTCGACGTGGCCTTTGACTTCACTGCCACCCAGGTGAGGGAGAGCGTGATCTGGAAACACAGGAAAGACCCCCACCTACACTTCGCCCTGCCAGGAAGGATGCCCAGGGGACCCTGCTCACCTTTTATCCAACATTTACTCAATGATCCACTTTCTGGAACTTTGCCTGTTTGTAAAAGTCTACACGTATTTGCGTAGCCTCTCACCTGGACATTTGCACCATCTGACACCACATGACAGATTACCTGTGCACCTGCAAGACTGCACACCCGGCTTTCTGTAGAAACACTCGTGGTTAGCACTCACATGCCAACTTGCATAGAGTAGTCGCGTGAGATGCCCCACAGCTGGCCTCTGTGGGCCAGGAGAAGGATTGTGAACCCCATCTGGTACGGAGAGAGCAGGTGTGGGACACACTCAAGAAAACTGACACCCTCCTAGGGATCCCATCTTGCCCATCTTCCGGATGCTCTCAGGAGCTGACTCTGCACCCTCAGAGCAGGGGTGGGGTGGGGGAGCCACCTGTAGAGGAGGCTTCTCGGGTGTCCTGAATCCTCTTGCAGGCTGGTGTCTCCCCTGAGGGGTGTAAGCAGAGACTCCCTTCCTCCACTCCCTCCACTCAGTTACCTCGAGTTTGGGACGCCAGGGACAAACACTTCACCTGTTCACAGCCAGGACCTGCATGGGGGCACCTGCGTCTCTTGTCCTTGTCCTGTCTCAGACTCCCAACAAGTCTCTTCTCCCCTTCAGGAGATGGTGTATCAGGCTACCACCAAGAGCCTCATTGAGGGTGTCATCTCAGGGTACAATGCCACTGTGTTTGCCTATGGCCCTACAGGTGAGGAGGAAACTCAGGCATAGACAAGGGCTGCAGTGCCCTTATTGTCTCCCCCGAGACCAAGTGCTTCACCCTCCATCAGAGAGCCAGCCTGGCCCTAGTAGGGTCAGGAATGGAGCATGGGAATGGTCCAAACCTCGCCTCGCCCAGGAGCCTCCTGCCACAAAGACCCCAATTCCTCGGCCGTCTGGGAGGGTGCATCCTCACAGACAGCTCAGGTTTCCAGAAATACCTCCCCAATAAGGCTTCACCCCTGCTTCACCTCCTCCTGGTCCCTGCCCTGCTGACCACTAACCTGTCCTATCTAGGCTGTGGAAAGACCTACACCATGCTGGGCACTGACCATGAGCCGGGTATCTATGTTCGGACCCTGAATGACCTGTTCCGAGCCATTGAGGAGACCAGCAATGACATGGAATATGAGGTGTCCATGTCCTACCTGGAGGTAAGTCCTCACCAGGCTTGGCTAGGAGGCTTATAAGATAGGACGGCCCACCTCCCTAGAGCCAGTCCCTGGCAGTTCAATAATGGGGTGCTCAATAGGTCTGCTCCCCACCCCACATCTATAGCATTAGCCCCACTTGATAAAAGTTAAGACTCAAGAGTCAGGCATGGTGGCACACGCCTTTAATCCTAGCACTTGGAGGGCAGAGGTGGGCCAGTCTCTTGAGTTCAAGGTCAGCCTGGTAAACAGAACAAGTTCCAGGACAGCCAGAGTTATAGAGAAACCCTATCTCAAAAATCAAAAACAAAAAGCTGAGACATGGAGAAGTTAGGCAACTGTCCTTGTGGAACACAGTGATGACAGAGCAGGGATTCCAACTTGGGACCCTGGGACTCCAGTGTGGTATTGCACTTCACAGTAGCCTGGGCAGCAAGCAGTTGGGCTACCATTTTCCAAAGCTCACCTTGCAGCCAGGCGGTGGTGGCGCACGCCTTTAATCCCAGCAGTCAGGAGGCAGAGGCAGGCGGATCTCTGTGAGTTCGAGACCAGCCTGGTCTACAAGAGCTAGTTCCAGGACAGGCTCCAAAGCTACAGAAAAAACCCTGTCTCAAAAAAAACCAAAAAAAGTTCAAAAAATTTTAAAAATAAAATAAAAGCTCACCTTGCCCTAATACTTTGAGGCCAATTCTTAAACCAGTGGTTCTCAACCTGTGGGTCATGACCCTTTGGGGATCAAACAACCCTTTCACATTATAATAACATACATATGCATAATAATACATATATAATAACATATACATACACATAGACATACATTTAGATATTAGATATTACATTATAACAACAGCAGCAAAATTACAATGATGAAGTAGCAACAAAAATAATTTTATGGTGGGTGCGGTCACTACAACATGAGGAACTATATATAGTGAAGGGTCACAGCATCAGGAAGGTTGAGAACCCCTGCCTTAAGCAAACATCTTCCCATTAAGGACTTGATGAGTTGAGAGGTGGTCACAGAAGTCGGGGTGGGGTGGGGAGGGCATAATCTGAGTCAACAAGACAGCCTCCATCTGGCTCCCCTGAGAGCTGATAATCTCCAGGGTGCTGGCTCAGAAGGAATGGTGAGGGGAGCAGCCAGCAGGGGTTTGCTCAGCCAGCTGGGCTTGTCTTGATTGGAGGGAGAGGGGAATGACACCGCATCAGAAGCAGCCTGAAGGTTGCCCAGCAACAAGCTGAGCTCCCTCATCTGACCAGGGATCAGGTCCCTGTGTCCAGCTCAGGACTGCAAGGGGGAGCCCCGGGGGGTTCTGAAACCCTCCTTGCAACATTGACTTTGAAGCCTCTTACCATCATGGAAAAGGAGCACTGCCCCCAGCTAGGATTTCTCTCATACACAGTGCCTGGGCTCCAGCAAACAGAAGCATGTGGTCCTTTTCTTAGAGGGGAGGGGACCCCATGACTGCTCCAGACCTGGACTTCTTGTCCTTCATCTCCCTCTCCCTTTCTCACTGTCCCATCAGATCTACAATGAGATGATCCGGGACCTGCTGAACCCTGCCCTGGGGTACCTGGAGCTGCGGGAGGACTCCAAAGGGGTAATCCAGGTGGCCGGAATCACTGAAGTGTCCACCATTAATGCCAAGGAGGTAAGTCTATAACAACTGGCTAGGGACTGTGGTCTGAGGGACCAAAACCAGGGAGCCCCTGGGAGAGAGATACCCTGAATGGTGGCAAGGGAAGCCACATCACCCATCATGCCCTAACAAACACACTCACCCTAGTAAGTAAACAGGCCACACAGTTTCTCCATTTACACAGAGACCTGTCCAGAGAGAACGATCCAGGCCTCTTAGCCCCCCCTGGGAAGCTAATAGGTTGGACTGTTCCAAGCTCAGGCCCCTCTCTACAGGGTTCCCAACAGTCACCTGCATCTCTCCTTTCCAGATTATGCAGCTGCTGATGAAGGGGAACCGGCAGAGGACCCAGGAGCCCACAGCTGCCAATCAAACGTCCTCCCGCTCGCATGCAGTGCTGCAGGTGGCCGTGCGCCAGCGCAGCCGGGTCAAGAACATCCTACAGGAGGTGCGGCAAGGCCGCCTGTTCATGATTGACCTGGCCGGCTCCGAGCGCGCCTCCCAGGTGAGGCCCGCTCCAAGGATACAGCGGAGTGAGGGGTCCCCAGAGAGAAGCAAGTGATGGGCAGGAGTGATGGTGGCCCTCTGGGGGAGGCCAGATTTCAGAAGAGGAAGGATGTCGAGGAGAGGTTAACTGGATGGGGCAGTTGGAAAAGTAGGTATCTCAAGGATGTCAGGATATAAGTGGCGTCCCCAGAGTGAGGGGCTGAGCAATGGACTTAGCATCTTGAAGGGATAGGCTACTCAGGGAAGAGAGGATGGCAAGAGGGCAGAGCAAAGCCTCCTTCCATGCTATGACACCTCTACCTTCAGGGACCTCAGGAGCGAGGCCATGGTCTGCAACCAGGATCCCTGGGGTGTTGTTGGGTAGCTGAGTAGCTTCAGTAGGTTATCCCACAAGGCTATAGTCATATCCCCTGCTGTCTCCCCAGACACAGAACCGGGGACAGCGCATGAAGGAGGGAGCCCACATCAACCGCTCTCTGCTGGCCCTGGGCAACTGCATCAACGCGCTGAGCGACAAGGGTGGCAATAAGTACATCAACTATCGGGACAGCAAGCTCACCCGGCTCCTGAAGGTACCAGAACAAGCTGGGCCTGGGCACTGACATTACGAGTGGGCCTGCCAGACCATACATAAACAACGTACAGCTATTCCCTCTTGGATTTCAGATGAATCACCAAGTTGCCTCATGCAATATTTGGAGGCTCCCTTAAGCTGAAACAGTCCGTTCACTGTTTAATCTGAAATTTGATTACAAGCAGGTGTTCTCTATATTTCTGGCAACTCTCACCAAAGCACAGGTAGAAAATGAAGAAGAAAGCCAGGCGGTGGTGGCGCACACCTTTAGTCCCAGCACTTGGGAGGCAGAGACAGGTGGATCTCTGTGAGTTCGAGACCAGCCTGGTCTACAAGAGCTAGTTCCAGGACAGGCTCCAAAGCCACAGAGAAACCCTGTCTCGAAAAACCAAAAAAAAAAAAAAAAAAAAAAAAAAAAAAATGAAGAAGAGCTGTGCCAGTACCTCCTCCCAGGGCTGTGAGTCAAAGAGAATCCAGATCTGGGGCCTTTGTAATGGTCAACCTTATAGCCAATGAAGCTGCATTTTGGGGCCACTTACTCATGGCATGGCCACTCTTTGCCTCCAGTTACAGACATGATATCAGTGAGTTCCCAAGCCTTGCTGGGTTCAAGGGCTTCTTCCCACCAGGCCTAAAACCTCCCCGGTGGCTTTGTGAGTTAGGAGGATTACATTTACAGAAAAGGAAACTGAGGCACAGACAGGTTAAGGAATTTCCCTGTAGGCTTAAACTTTGGGAGCTCTGAAAAGAAGATCCCAGCAGAGACCTGTGGTTTATGGAGGCCTGCATCAGCCTGTCATGAGGACCACATCCACAAACCAGGGCAGTGGGGATAACTGAAAATGACCACCACCATATGCATGTGTTCATGTCGTGTGCGCGTGCATGCATGCCTCTGTCTGTGTTGTGTACATGTGTGTACACACAGGGAAGGTGTGGTACACAGCCTTGGGGAGCCTCTGGGGGAGGTGGTCTCCAGCAAGCCACATCCCTGTCCCCCCAGGACTCACTAGGGGGGAACAGCCGCACAGTGATGATCGCCCACATCAGCCCAGCGAGCACTGCCTTCGAGGAGTCCCGGAATACCCTGACCTATGCTGGCCGAGCCAAGAATATTAGGACTCGGGTGAGGGCCCTTGGACTACCCCCAAGGCACACCCTCCTGGACTGAGATTTGGGGTCCTGCGAGGATTCTCTCCAGCCACGCCTCTCTTTCTGCACTGACCTCATTAGCCGGACCAACACCACCCCAAACCCCTTGCCTGCATCCCCAGCCCTGGCCTGCCTGCCTGGAGCCCTTGTTCCCCAAAGACCCACTTCTGCCTCTCACTCCAGGCTTGCCCCCATCCCATCCCTTTTCCTTCTTTTCCTCTTCAGAGGTTACTCAGTCCTCTGTATGTCCCAAGCATGTCATCACCATAATCACAATAAAAGGCTCCCTTACCTAGTGCCACTCTGAGCGCCGTCACCCACTGTCCCATTGGACCTCAGAACCAGGCAAGAGTTACCACTTCCCTACCATATAGCTTAGGATAATGAAGCTTAAGGACATAAAGTGACTTCAAAGCTAGGTGAGGACAGTGCAACAGGAGCTGAGTCTACCTGGCTTCCAAGTTCGCAGTCAAACTCATGTCCCCTGGCCAGGAAGTCAATCTCAACCTGCGTGGGTATCGGGGGAAGAATGGCTGACTTTGAAGTAGTGTGTAATGAGCCATCTTCCAATACCTACAACTTCCCCCAACATTGTCATGCAGCCTCCAGGAACTTCAGGGGGACAGGCCACATGATCGTGACTAGCTAGTCAGAAGCAGTTTACCCAGGCACGGTTGTAAACACGGCCACCCAGTTTTAGAGGGTGGACACAGGAGAGTCAGGAGTTCAAGGTCATCCTTGGTTTACACAGTGAGTTCAAGGCTAACCCGGGCTACATGAGACCTATTTTTTTAAAAAAAAAAAAAAAAGCAGGTAATTATTTAATTGATGCTAATAGTAGGTGCCAAGGCAAGTGAGGGAAAGAAGAAGTAGGGATGTGAGCTGGCTGTTGCAGGTATGGAGAGACCAGCAGAATTGCCTGGCTAGAACAGGGCACTCACACAGAAACAGAGTCCAAAAAGAAAGGAAGGAAGGAAGGAAGGAAAGAAAGAAAGAAAGAAAGAAAGAAAGAAAGAAAGAAAGAAAGAAAGAAAATCTCAGGGCCGGCGTGATGGTTTAATGGTTCAGAGCACTTGCTGCTCTTCCAGAGGACCTGAGTTCAGATCCCAGCACGCATATCAGGCACTTAACAATTGCCTAGAGTTCCAGTTCCAGGGGATCTTATACTTTCTTCAGGCACCTGTGCTCACACACACAGACTCCCACACTGACACACATGCATACACATAAAGTAAAAATAAAAGATAAAATCTAGGGGTGGGGGGGGAAGAAAAGAATCCGAATGACAAGATTTCAATAGCCGGTGAAGGAATGAGACCCCGTTGGCAGTAGGGAGCCACTGAGATTGAAGAGTAGGCTTGGAACTTTAGGATTCCAGGTCTAACAGAGGCATGCAGAAATGACAGGAGGCTGTGGGGATGGAGGCAAAGAGGACATTGCTGTCACTGAAAAGGACTGGCAAAGGCGGATCCCCCAGGCAGGCCTGGCTCCTGGGGTGACCGTACCCCCTCATCCCTCATCCTGGGCTCCCGACAGGTGAAGCAGAACCTGCTCAGCGTCTCCTACCACATCGCTCAGTACACCAGCATCATCGCGGACCTGCGAGGCGAGATCCAGAGACTCAAGTGCAAGATCGACCAGCAGGCGGGGCGGGGCCAGGCCCGGGGCCGCCTGGACCGGGGTGACATTCGCCATATCCAAGGTATGCACATGCCCCTGCCGATCTGGAGATGGGAGCGTCTCTCAACAGCCCTCTCCAGGCGGCTTTGTGAGATTCTAACCCTGGCTCCACTGGCTGAGCAGCCCTGGAGCTGTCTCCTGTGATATGAGACCATACCTCTGTTCTGCAGAGCTGTAGATGGGATGGGATGTGGGGGCTGCCCTGTGGGGCCCAGAGGGCGTACCACTCACTGAGGCTTGCCTGTTTGCTGTGATGGTTTCTCAAAAGACAGCAGAGAAACAGGGATCCCCTTTTGTAGCTGGCACAAGGATGCTGTGAGGGCTAGCACAAACTCAGTTTGTGCGGGAGAGCAAGAGTCGTTTTGGGGCTGCAGTCTGAAGATGTATTGTGGGAGAGGATGTGTGTGTGTGGAAGGAGAGGAATCTAAGAAGCCGGAAGTGGAAGCGGTGGTCTAGGAAGAAACCGGGAGACAGAGCCCCAGGTCAGCTTGCGGGCTGGCCCCTGTGCTGATTCCACTCCCACTCCTCAGCTGAGGTACAGCTCCACAGCGGGCAGGAAGGGCAGGCGGAGATGGGACAGCTTCGGGAGCAGCTCATCGGCGCCTTCCACGAGCAGATGGATGTGCGGCGGCGCCTGCTGGAACTGGAGAACCAGGCCATGGAAGTCCAGATTGACACCTCCCGGCACCTACTCACCATCGCGGGGTATGCTTCCCCTGACCCGGGACCCTCCAGCCCCACCCAGGTTCAGGTTTGTCATGGAGGGAGGAGCCTAGAACATAGAAACACAATGCCCTGCCCCTTGAGCCGAATCTTGTGGGTGTCTCTCTCTTGGCGGGGACTGCTCGCAGCTGGGAGCATGAGAAGTCACGTCGGGCTCTCAAGTGGCGGGAGGAGCGAAGAAAGGAATCCTACACCAAAGACGACAGCGAGAAGGACTCAGACACAGGAGATGAGCCGGATAACCTGGAGCCACCAGAGGTGGTGTCAGCCCGGGAAAACATCGCCGCCCTGGTGGGCGAACAGAAGAAGCTGCGCAAGCAGAAGGTTTACAGGGTGGGGTGGAGGGCGGCTTGGGGGCAGGGGTGTGGTCAAGAGGAGGCAGAGGGCTGGGCGGAGACCAGAGACCTCAAGCCACAAATCCTGGGTGACTTTGCCAAGTTCCTACATCTCTGTGTACCTCATACTTCTAAAATGGTGATGCCCGAACGGAGTCGCTGGAGACAAGTTAATGCTTAGCTTAAAGCAAAGACATGGTAGTCAATATAATAACAGATTTTTACTTTCTGTGATGGAATTAAGGGCTGCCGCAGGACATGGCTGAGTCAAGTGGCACACAGGCGCCGAATAGTTTGCTAGTCCCAAAAATAGCTTTGAGAGCTGGTCTGGGCCTGGAGCGCCCCCCCCTCCCCAAAGGCCTGAGGGCAGGGCCTGGCTGGACAGGTGGGACTGGCCCAGCGCTGACCCGTGCCGCGGTCCCCGCAGCTGGCGCTGGAGCAGCGCTGCCGGGAGCTGCGAGCGCGGGGCCGGCGCCTGGAAGAGACGCTGCCTCGCCGCATCGGTTCCGAGGAGCAGCGCGAGGTGCTCAGCCTACTGTGCCGCGTGCACGAGCTGGAGGTGGAAAACACCGAGATGCAGTCTCACGCTCTGCTCCGCGACAGTGCTCTGCGCCACCGCCGCGAGGCGGTGCGCCGCCTGGAGCAGCACCGCAGCCTCTGCGAGGAGATCATTCAGGGCCAGCGGCAGATCATCGACGGTAGGGCCGGCCCAGCGCGGGCCGGGGGCATTGTTTGAGGGACTGCGGAACCATAGCCGAACCCTCAGCTCTCCTTGCCTCATGTACAGACTTCAATCTGGAGATTCCCCGGCACCTGGAGGAACTCTATGACGTCTACCTTCGGGAACTGGAGGAGGGCAGCCTGGAGCGGGCCACCATCATGGACCGCGTGGCCTCCAGGGCTCTGCAGGTGGGCGATTGGAGCAGCCTAAATTAAATTCGCTGACATGGGGATCCCATCA
>JAQHUG010000141.1:5388187-5406282 GCA_028555095.1 Dicrostonyx torquatus
GGCAGGAGCCAGAGACATGGATAGGCACGCCATGCAGAGTAAAGTTGAACATTTATTAGGTGGGTTATTGAGGAGAAGGAAAAAGGGGAGAAGAGGGGAGAGAAAGGGGAGAAGAGGGGAGAGAAAAAGGAGAAGAAGGGAGAGAGAGAGAGGAGATAGAGAAGAGAGAGACAGAAGTGGGGGAAGGGAAGAGATGCTGCCTCTCCGAGAGGAAGACAGAAAAGAGAGAGAGCTCTCAGGCTGGAAGCTGAAGATCAGCCTGCCTCAGCGGATGGGGGAGGGAGTGGGCGTGGCTTGTCTCTTAAAGGGACAGAAATCATTACAATGGTACAACAAAGTACATGGCAACAGGAACAACTGAGAGCTTCTATCTTGATCCTCATGGAGAGAGAGAGAGAGAGAGAGAGAGAGAGAGATTGGAATGGCTTTTGACACCTCAAAGCCTGTCTACAGTGTTACACCTCCACACCTCCTAATCCTTCCCAAACAGTTCCACCAACATCAGACCAAGCATTCAAACATATGACCCTACTAGGGCTATTCTCATTAAAACTACCACACATTGTTAGAATATATCCAATATGGGCTTGCATCTTAGAGGCTGCAACCTTAAGAAATCTCACAGTCACCTGTGCCCTCAATAAATGATAGATTCTGATTGGACAGGGTTAAGTGGGTTCAGAAATCTACAGTCTTGGGCTGGTGAGATGGCCCAGTGAGTAAAGGTGCTTGCCATTGCCACCAAGTCTGGCAACTTGGATCCCCAGAATCCATGCGGTAGAAAAAAACAAAGCCTGCAAGTTATCCTCTGACCTCCATACTTAAATGCATATTAAGAAAAACAGACTGGGTGATGGTGGTGCATGCCTTTAATCCCAGCACTCCAGAGGCAGAGGCAGGTGGATCTCTGTGAGTTCAAAGTTAGCCTGGCATATGGAGTGAGTTCCAGGACAAGTTCCAAAGCTACACAGAGAAACCCTGTCCCAAAAAACATAATAATAATAATAATAATAATAATAATAATAATAATAATAATAATAATCACCTTTGTAGACAAGGCTAGCCTTGAACCCTTAAACTCACAGGGTTCCGTCTGCCTGTGCCTCTGGAGTGCTGGGACTAAAGTCTGCCACCACATGCAGCCAAGGAATGTTGTGTTTACCTGGGATGATGTCAGAGAGCACTGGAGAGAACCCAGGGAAGGGAACACCAGGGCAAGAGGCAGGAGACCCAACATACCAACTTCCCGATTTTAAACATGTTTTCAAATTGTATTGAGTGCATGCATGCTTGTATGTGTTTTGTGCTTGAGCACACGTGTGCAAGTGCCTGCTAGATGCATCCATGGAGGTCGTCCAGGTCCTCAAGTTTGGTGACAAACCATCACCCTTACCCACTGAGCCATCTCATGAGCCCAACTTCCTATTTCACTGTCTCCGCAGAGATAGAGGAAAGGTCTATCTCTGGGGAGGAGCAGAGAGAAGACGAGTTGGTGGCCAGGATAGGTGGAGAGCCCACCCAGGGTCACACTCTGGCCAGTCATAGGGCTGGCAGGATGGCAGAGAAGCCCAAAGAGCATACAGCTTGCTCATCTGTAAAATGGGTAAGAGCCCCTGCCTCTGGGGACCACTGTGGAGGAGTGGCAGAGTCACCTTCCTGGGTAACCACTGCCATTGGGAGCTCTGAGTCTGGCCTCATCTCTCTACTGTGGAAAAGAAGCTCATTAAGTGGGAAGGTCCCATGGTGCACAGCCCCTGAACGGAGTGGGCTGCTTGGCTGACTTCTGGCAGGCCTCTGTTGTGAACCCCTTCTCAATTACCCCTTTTGTTCATAGGCTATAGTCCAAGGAGTAGCCCAACTGGCAGGACCCTCTCTTTTGCCTGCCTCTCTTTCCTTTTGCTCCCAGATGTTCCCTGTTCCTGTCTGTTCTTCCTTTTTTGTTTTTGTTTGTTTATTTGCTTTTGTTTTTGTTTTTGCTTTTTGAGACAGGGTTTCTTTGTGTAGCTTTGGAGATTGTCCTGGAACTCACTTTGTAGACCAGGCTGGCCTTGAACTCAACAGAGATCCACCTGCCTCTGTCTCCCAAGTGCTGGGATTAAAGGCACACACCACCACCGCCCTGCCCATCTAACCTTACTTTATTTTATTTATTTATTTTACTTTTTACTAGGTATGTGTGTATTGGCACCATGTGTATGCCTGGTGCTTCTGGAAGCCAGATGAGAACATTAGAAGATACTCCGGAGTTACAGATGGTCGTGGGTCACCATGTAGTGCTGAGAACAGAACCTTGGTCCTTTGTATGAGCAGCAAGTGCTCTTGATCACTGAGCTATCTCTCCAGCCCCAATCTTATTCTTTGCTTTTTTGAGACTGGGTCTCCTTGTGTGGTCCTGACTGGTTTGGAACTCCTAGGTTGATCAGGCTGGCCTTGAACTCACAGAGATCTGCCTGTCTTTGCCTCTGAGTGCTGGGGATTAATGGTATGTGCCACCATGCCCAGCTTTGATCTTACTATTTCTTAAGGCCAGTGTGCACTTTTTTTTTTTTTGGCAGGATATTCAATGTTTTGTTTATTTGCCTTTTATTTTATTTTTATTTATTTATTTTTATTGTTAAAAGCAAAATTTACATTTACTCCCCTTGTTCCCAGCCCTCCCGCTCCCCCTAGTGTGCACTTTTTGGGGTGTGGATATCAAGCTCCCAGGGACTTGGTAGGTAAAAATGGGCTCATATCATTGGTTTTCAAAGCAAATTACACAATCAGTTCAGAAGCTTCATATTCATGCAACATGTCTCCACTACACACACCACAAAAAAAATAAATAAGTAAAAGTAATAAAAATATTAGAAAGACAAGGACCTTGGAGGAAATAATTGATTACTGTACTGAACTTGCTTCAGAAGGCCCATGAATGGGTTAATTTTATAAAGCAGGGCAGATATGAGGATGAGGACTTGTAAAAGAGAAAAATAGGGACTGTGGGCCCCGTGAGTGACAGCAAGAAAGATGACTGCTAAGCCCAGAACGGATCACAGGCCGCCTGCTCCTGCCAGGTCCCACTTTATCGAGACCACAATTGCTCTTAAGACCCTCAGATGTGCCATCAGCGGTTCCGAACTTGCATAATGCCTGAACTCTGCCTTCTCATCATCAGGGAGGAGACCAGCTGGAAACCCAAGAAGCCTGCCCAGCTCCATCACACTCCCAGAATAGCGCACCGGTTCCCGGCAGCCTGAGCTACACCACAACTGGGCTTCCGGTGAGAGAGACAGTCAAGCCCCAGCAGCAGTGGGAACAGCTGGCCCTGGACTTAGCCCAGAAGCCAGCTGGCTGGCCCCTCCCTGCCTTGGCCTGCCCTGCCCTGCCCTGCTGGAGACACCAGCTCTGGTGAGTGCAGGCAAATGAGGCCCATCACCCACCAGAGATCTGAGCTGAGCTCAATAATATTTTCGGTGGTCTCAAATTCCAGATGAGAGGGTGAGCAGTGACTGGGTCTTTTAAAACTTTTTGTTGAGCCAGGTGTGTTGGTGGGAGGCTGAGACAGGAGGATTGCCATGAATTTGAGGCAAACCTGGACTGCAGACTGGAACCCTGGCTAACCAACAACAATCAATAACCAATACAGGGCTGAAGATGTGGCTCAGTTGGTAGAGAGCTTGCTCAGGATGCATGGAGCCCTGGGTTCATCCTTAGCACGGAATAAACCATCCGTGGTAGAGCCCACCTGTAATCTCAGCTCACTGGAGGCAGAGGTGAGAGGATCAGAAGTTCAAGGTCATCCCTGGCTACTCAGTCAATTCAAGGCCAAACTGGGCCACACGAGACTCTGCCTTAAAAATCAGTCGATCAAACAAACACAATAAACAAAGAAGGCTTTGTTTTGTATAGCATTTATTTATTATTATGTATACAATATCCCATGTGTTTATCTGCAGGCCAGAAGAGGGCACCAGACCCCATTACAGATGGTTGTGAGCCACCATGTGGTTGCTGGGAATTGAACTCAGGACCTTTGGAAGAGTAGGCAATGCTCTTAACCACTGAGCCATCTCCCCAGCCCCCAACCTTTGCAGCTCTTTCATCTACTAATTCCCCTTTACAAATGTTAACTGAAGCCTCACTACGTGCAAGCGAAAAGGGAAGCCCAAAGACCTCAGGCTCACACCTTTCCCTCAAATCTTACTTGTTGGCTGAGGACACACACAGGTAAATAACAATCCACTAGGCAGAAAATGGTAAGGAGGTGGGGTGTGGCCACAGTCCAACACAGTAGAAACCAAAGCGCGAAGATAAATGGTTCTAACTCATGGCTGGTTTTAGCCTCTATGAACCTGTTTATAAAAATCTATAAAATAGAGACAATAAGAGCTGCCTTCTGGAATCCTATCTACCTTTGATAGTACCTGTCTTGTGAAATCCTATTTATCATTTGGATTGTTACAGGAATGTAAGCATCATTTGTGTAAAAGACAAAAATGGTTCAAAGCTATATGGAGATAAACCATCACAGGTATCATATTGTCAACTAGGCTTCATCTCCGAGCCCATCAGCCCGGGAGTCAGGGAGTCAGGGGCCAGGTTACCGGATTCTGGTAGACTCCAAACACCCAGCCCCATCCATCCTTTAACAGAAGCCTGTCAGCCTCCTACGGCCCTTGACAATCAATCCGATCAATCCACCAATAGCTGGTGTCTACATTTTAGATGCATACTGTCCTGTGCCAGGGGCTGCTGGGAAGGAGAGCTTCGGAGTCTAGAATCCATTCCTAGCAGAGACTGTCAGAGAACGGGGGAGGCAAAATATCTATGCATAAGGTTTTGTTAACAATACGGTCAGGTGTAAGGAGAGGTTCAGATCAGGAGTTCAGACACTAGGGGAGGTCATCTCAAAAACGACTTTATTGCACTTCTTTAAAAAAATTATTTATTTTTATTTTATGTGCATTGTTGTTTTGTCATGGGTGTCAGGTTCCCTGGAGCTGGAGTTACAGACAGTTGTGAGTCACCATGTGGTTGCTGGGAATTGAACCCTGAGTTCTCTAGGAAGAGCAGTCAGTACTCGTAGCTGCTGAGCCATCTCTCCAGCCCCCATTCATCTCAAAAAACAACTTTAAAAATTAATAACGTAAAGAAGGAAGCCAGGAGTAGTGAGTCACACCTGTAATCTCAGAATTCAGGAGACGGAGAAAGGCAAGAGGGTCAGAATTCAAGGTCATTCTTGCTTACTTAGAGAATTTGTGGCCATCCAGGCTAAGCAAAATCAACCAACCAACCAACCAAGGGAACAAACACTAAATAGTGGAAGATTCCTAGATAGGTGGCAGGGGAGGAGGACTCTAGTGTCACCAGCAATCTTTCCAATAGAATCCCCAGGACTTCAAAGTGGGGATGGCTCCTGAGGGGCTGAGAGGAGGGGGAGATATCCGGGATTGAAGATGGTAGCCAGTGGGAGTGAACCCCAGGAAGGCCAGTGTGGGAGGCTGGTTGAGGCCCCCCTGGCTAGAATGACTATTTCCTATGGGGATGAGGAAGGATCTTCCTTGTAACCAGGCCAGGCCAGAGGGAGTTTGAACCTTGACTTAGCAGCCATGGAAGCCATTATCAGCTATGGTCAAAGCCAGAGAACATCCCTCACTGGATGAGGCTTTGCATGATGATAGGGAGGAGCAGCACGGTAGGTTTGGGGGGGTTAGGGGTCAGTCACAAAGTATGCTCACTCTTGAGAGGTTCTCAGATTGGGGTGACACTCTCTAAGTTAGGGAGAGCAGAATGCAACAAGGTCGCACATTTCTAGTCTTGGTTTTCAGAAGAGCTGGGTGAGTTGAATGTCTTGAATGCCTAGACTTGGATTTGAGGCCTGATTCTTAGGCTATGCTATATCCTCTGATGATAAGCACTGGCCAGACCCTTACGAAGGTCTTAGAAAATCCAGCTCTTCCTTAGTTACTGCCATTGAGTCACTGAGCTGCAGAAGGGGGCCGGCAGGAGGTTGACACAGGACAAGGGAGGCACAGGTTTTGTGGACGGGTTCAGCATCAGGTGACATTCCAGCAGGCTCTGCCCAAAGCCGGTACAATTCCTGAGAGATCAGCCATGGGCAGCCAGTAGTGGGGAGTGTGTGCTTGGCTTCCTGCTTCTTAAAGTGGCCCTCCTGGTATGAATCCTCTCAGAATAACCTCGGCAGGCTCAACTAGCAGCAGAAAGCTCTGGAAGCTCAAGGAGAAAGGAGCCCTGTGCTGGGGCAGTAATGACTGCTAGAGGCCCAGAAGCAAGGAGGTGAAATACAAATTGTTTGCCAGCAGCAGGGGGACTCCCAGGCACCACCTCTCCTCCACACAGGTTCCAGGCCCCACCCTCAACTCAGTGTGGGATATTCTGCCTGCCTTTCTCCCCCACTCCCCCTGCTTTTTCTTTCCTTCTTGGGGGTGGATGGATAAGACCTAGTCTCAGGAAATCCAGGCTAGCCTCCAATTCAATACATAGTCCAGAAAGAACTCATGGTCTCCTGTCTAGTTCAAGTGCTTGGATTACAGGATGTGCCACCCATCAGGCCTGACTCTGAGGGACTGTTTTTAAGTCCATCAGGGCCCTTGAGATCTCTAAGTCAGGACTAGCCTCCCTGGCTTTCTTTAGAGATTCCCCACGTTGTGGTCCAGGATTCCTGCTTCTGGGATAAACTGAAAGTTCCTTCTTGGGAACACGTGTGACCTGTAGCACATGGGTTAACTATACCCAAAATGGGTCACCAGATTTCTACCTCTTGGTAGATTTCTGGCTTCCTCTTGGTTTTGTTTTGTTTCGACAGGGTTTCTCTGTGTAGCCCTGGCTGTCCTGGAACTTTTTCTGTAAACCAAGCTGGCCTCGAACTCAGAGATCTGCCTGCCTCTGCCTCCCGAGCGCTGGGACTAAAGGTGTGCACTACCACTGCCCTGCTCTGCCCTGGCTTCTAATATGGAGCCTTGCTGGCCGGGTCATTGTGGCTAACTTCTCCAGCAGGCATAAGGTTTGCCTATGTCTCAGGAAGCTGTAATGTTGTGGGGGCAGGGCAGGTAAGGCACTACTGGCAAGGTCACTGGTGTGAGGGGAAGGTCGAGGCAGCGGTTTGTACAGGATGGGCGGTTCAGAAGCATCCACTAAAAACACCTACCATGGGTCAGGCTGTCTGTCGGATGCTAGGACCAGAGGAGTCCCTGCTCTTGAGAAAGGCACTATCTAATTGGGAAGACGATTTAGAAGATTAACTACAATATACTACGATAAATCATAAGTAACTGAACGTAGTTGCCCGCCTGTACTACGTGACAGTGTGGCACTACTCCTGTATTGTGGTGCCTGCACTACAGGACCATTCGTGAGCCTCGGGCAAGGGGCTGGAGATTGAAACACACAAACACATGCAGAGACAGCACCGACAGAGACACACACCCCTAGTCACAGAAGCCCTTTATTGAAGAGCACCACGGAGGCTTAGATACCCAACAGTCAGGAGGGCCAGCAGGTGAAAACCTCATCTCCTGATCCTCAATCAAGGCCAAGGCAACACGCGCTCAGGAAGCAGAGCTGGACACAGCTCTCAGTAGCACAAATCAGAAGGTCAAGTGAAGGTCACTAGCAGGGGAGAGAGCAGCTGGAGGCCAGGACTCCAAATGGTCCCAACAACTGAATGTATGATAGGTTGTGTGTGAACAAGGCAACTCAGGATAGTTCTCTCTTTAAAAAGAAATGTCTAAGGTTCATTTCTAAGTTTTATATGTATAACTGTTTTGCCTACATGCATCGTATGTGTGCTTGCTACATTTATCATTGGCGCCTGAGGAGGTCAGAAGAGGGAGTTCTGGATGGCTGGGAGCCACCATGTGGGTGCTGGAAACTGAACCCGGGTCTTCTGCAAGAGCAACTAGTGTTCTTTTTTGGTTTTTTGTTTGTCTTTTAGAGAAAGGGTGTCTCTGTGTAGCCCTGGCTTTCCTGGAACTCACTCTGTAGACCAGGCTGGCCTCAAACTCGCCGAGATCTGCCTGCTTCTGCCTCCCGAGTGCTGGCATTAAAGGTTTATACCACCAGTGCTCCTAATTTCCGAACTGTCTCTTGAGTCCCCTTAGATAGACCTTTCTGACCCAGGCATGGTGGTGCACACCTTTAATCCCAGCACTTAGAAGGCAGAGACAGGTGAATCTCTGTGAGTTTGAGGCCAGCCTGGTCTATAAAGTGAGTTCCAGGATAGCAAGGGCCACACAAAGAAACCTTGTCTCAAAAAAAAGAAAAAAAAAATCCTTTCCGAGGGAAATGAAGAAGGCTTCTCAGAGGTAGGGGCATTGAGGCAGGGAAGAGTTTTATTTTATTTGTTTTTTCAAGACAGGGTTTCTCTGTGGCTTTGGAGCCTGCGCTGGAACTAGCTCTTGTAGACCAGGCTGGTCTCGAACTCACAGAGATCCGCCTGCCTCTGCCTCCCGAGTGCTGGGATTAAAGGTGTGCGCCACCACCGCCCGGCTCAGGGAAGAGTTTTAAAACTTTTGCTCAGAGACAAAGGGTAGAAGGGATAGCTTGAAGACAGAAAGGCCAGCACAATGCACAGCTCAGCTCAGTGGGGCAGACAGGCAAGCCTTCCCTAGTGATGGGGAAATGGAATTGAAAGAGTGCGGGAGAAGAAACTGCTTCCAGTGTGTGGTTTCCGAACAATTAGCTGCCTTTTTGTGGAGAGATCTATGACACCGAGGGCTGGACCATCACACAGGAAGGAGGGGAGTCTGGCCTCAGACCCATCTGTAAGTGCCAGGCATGTGGCGGTGGGGGAGCAGGGAGAGAAGATATTCTAGACAAGTTGTATTCGGAGGGTGGGGTTAACACTCAGTTTTCAAAAGAGGAAAGTGAGGGGTCAGAGTCACACAGCTAGCCGGTGCTAAGACTAAAACTGAGGGGTCCTCTGGCAGCTCAAAGATAGGCCAAATGAGTCGAGATGGCATCAGCCTGCCTTTCAAACAGGAACAGACACCTAGAGTGGAGGAAGGTGGGGACAGCGCTGTGCTCCTGCCAACCCTGGAGTTCCAGGAGAGCTTGCAAGGGCTGGAGGGCAGTTCCTGCAATGGGCCATTTCTTTCTTTCTGTTTGTTTGTTTTTTTTTTTTTTTTTTTTGGTTTAACTTTTTTTGTTTTTTCAAGACAGGATTTCTCTGTGTAACAGACCTAGCTGTCTTGGAACTAGCTCTGTAGACTAGGCTGGCCTTGAACTCACAGAGATCCGCCTGCCTCTGCTGGGATTAAAGGACTGCACCACCTCCTCCCGGCGCAATGGGCCATTTCTGATGGCTATTATACTTTCGTGAAAATAAGCTATCAGGTTAAATCTGGGTGGGAGACATGAGGGGAACATAGACCGTCCTCTGACTGAAAGCCACTGCGGTCTAACGAACTTTGAAGCACTCGGGGACACAAGCAGCAGCCCTCAGCAGGGACTGACTCAATGGTAGCGTCCCCAACTCGGTTTCCTAAGACCTAAGCAGAGCGCAAAAGGATCATGGAGACCCAGAGGTGGGAATCAACTGCCCAGAGGGACTTTCTCTGTCCTTTGAAGGCAGATCTTGTTCCAGAAAGGTGCCTGGGCGAACCAGGGAGAGCAAGGAGTCTCAGACTCTGGCCTCATTTCTACTGCCAGCTGCCTCACAAGGCTGGCTGAGGGCAGGGCTCAGCCACTGTGGGCCAGTCCCTTTTTTAATGACTCCCAGGGGTTGACCAGGCACTAGATACCCCTGCCTGGTGGAAGGTGCACGTGTGTGTGTGTGTGTGTGTGTGTGTGTGTGTGTGTGTGTGAAGAGTGTGGCCTTTGTTTTGAGACAGAATCTTGTGTAGTCCAGGGTAGTCTTGAGATGACCTTGAGTCCCTGATCCTCCTTCCTCTACTACTTCCCAAGTATTAGAATTACAGGTGTGAGCCACCAAGCAGGGTCAAACAGTCACAGTTTTGGAGGCTGAAGGGAAAAGAGAGAAATTTAGATGGCTTGCAGGGTCCTGCTGTCTTAGAGCAGTCCTTTCCCTGGTTCCCTGCCCCACTCCCCCCATGGGCTCCCTTAGCTGGCTTTTCACCTATGCCATGATCCATCTCAGCAGAGTTAGGCATCAGTCGCCTAGTTAATGAAAAGCAGGCAGAGGCCAGGGCAACTCATTCTGCTCACTTAGGCCTAACCAGTACGTTTGCCTTTCTAGCTAGCGTTGGCACCAACTGCCTGTGCCCTTCAAGCCTTGATACCTGAGCACTGGATCCCTAGCCCTGGAGTGGGAGAAGGTACCCCTGCAGCAGTCACCCACTGAAGTAGTTCAGGCTTTGCCACATTCCCCAGACCAGACAGAATTGGCAAGGCACGGGAAAGGATTCAGGGTTCTAGAAATCTTGGGTCCCACAGCCGCCTCCCCTCCCCGCCCCAAAGTAAACATTCCTCCCAGAGTCAGAAAAGAGCGGAGCTGTACGCGAGGGGAGGAACCGGCCTGAGGTTTATCGCTCCGGCAACTCCGGGTGATTCATTGAGTTTAGACTCCAGGTTGTCATAGATCGAGGCATGCAAACACACAGCCAGTCGGGGAGGTACGGGTCACCAACTCCCTGCCTCCTCCACCTGGCTATCCCCTCGCCTGTGACCAGCTGCTTCCCCTCCCCCTCGAGGGCGTTCAGGGTTGAGCAAACACGCCCTGCCGCCTGCCCTGCCACCGGCTGGCTCCGACCGCGCTCCTGGCGATCCCCCAGGCAACTCGGCGTCACGAGAACCCGCACCCTGAGACCCGACGCCCAGCCCTCTCCCGCGTCCCCAGGGCCTCTGTCAGGCTCAGCAACCTCTTGCTCTGCGACTTGTCCCTTCCGGGAATACAGCGCAGTCCAACCAGACCCACTCAGTGCTCCAAGGACAGCGCAACCCACTCCCGAGGGATCTCAAGTCCCCAGGGAAAGTGGCCGGAAAAAAAAAATCTCTTGTTTACTGGGTCAGAGAGGCCTCAACTGGGATTCGCTTCCCTGTTTCTGCGGTTTCTTTTCAGCAGATTCCTGGGGCTGGAGAAGAAAGGGTGGCAACCGGTGGACCCACCCCGGTAGGGAGTGGGGGTGGGGTTCAGGGGAATCCGAATTCGTGGAAAGGTCCCCCGACTTCTGGAGTAGCCGGAACAACGTGGAGTAGTCAGGAACAACGTGGCCAGGAGCGCAGGGACCACATGGATCGCGTTAAACACTGTACCTCGGGGAACAAAACTGAGAAGGCTAATTAGGACAGGTCACCACAGGGAACCAGGACGTGGGGAGGGGAGCCGGCGATGTGAGAAACTCGGGCAAGGGGTAGTCAGGTCGACGAAGACGCTGGCCAATAATTCGCATGGGTTCTGGACTCAGTCCACAGAGTTAGGGGAATAAGCTGTGGTATTCCCTTGTGATTGTGGAGACGGGGTTCTCCGGCAAGGATCACGCTTGAAAGAGGAGGACGCTCGTGTGTGTTGTGTCCACGTGTGCAAGTTCGCGAGAAGAGGGGGCGCGGAAGGCGTGACAAAGACGGACTTTATGGCTGAGTGTGCGACTCGCTCCAACGGGGAGCAGTAAACTGTGCCAGGCATGTGTCTCACGGGAAAGCCAGGACGTAAGTGACAAAGGCTGGGTGTCTGTCACGGGGAAACGCGCCAAGGTGGCCACTGTGCGTCTGTGGATGCGTGCGATCGCTGGGAGATGCAACCAAGGGGTGTGCAGGGCTGCACCCCGAACCGCTTTCGGGAGAGAAAGGCAAGCCCAAAAAGTGAGTACGCGCAAGTGCGCGCGCGCCCGCGTGCGGGGGCGTGGCAGTAAACAGCAACAACCCACACCCCAGCTTGGCCAGAAACTCGGATCTCTCTCTTCCCAGCTCGAAAGTGCTCAGCGGCCGAGCCTGGAGGTGAGTCCGAGGGGGCAGGGCCGGGCGCACTTTGTTACTGGGGTTACGGATCGCTAGTACCTGGAGCGCTGCTGGCGCCTAAGGAGCGCCAGGAATGGAGGTGATGTCACGGTGATGCAGCCCGGCCCACCCTGGCCGAGAGAGGGGAGTGCTGTGCCGGGGGAGGCGGGCGGGGGAGCTAGTCACAGAGCGCACCCAGCTCAGTCCGGGGTCTCGGGGAGGAAGGTCCTGCACCTCTGCCCAGGCCTGGCCACCCCTACCGGAGCGGGCTCTGGCCCTGCGCCCTCCTTTGAGTCCCTCTTACGCCCGCCGGCGCTCTGCCTAAGGCCGAAGTTGGCTCTCTACGCCGCGCCGAAGCGGGCTGACTGCGAGTCCCAGGTAAGGGCTGCTGCCTCGGCGCTCCGCCCTCGCCATCGGCAGGCCGGAAGACCTGGGTCCCGCTGGCTGGAAGAGGGCAGGGGCCGAGGCCTGGGGTGGGGACCCGAGGGACAGGCCACGATGCATCCACTCCGCAACTTCGCAGAAAGTTTCCAAACCCGAGCCAGCTGGGGACTTAATAGGTCAGGGAAGCCGGGTGCTGCGTCCCAAGGTGGACGGCCAAGGAAGGATTCCACAATCCCAGTGTCCGAAAGGTGTCCTTTCACCCACTCACGCAGTGGGAGGCCACGGTTGACTGTAGATTGGCGTCGTTTTCCTGATTTCTTTGCGGTGCGTGGGGAGGGCAGGTTTCTGTGACCGGAGGAATGGGAGGAACAGAGCTTGGCCCCTTGCTCTTTTGGCTCAGACTTCCAGGGGCGTGCGAGTGGAGACCTAGCAATCCGGTTGGAATGGGGAGGCGAGGGCTCCGGATCTCTCCGCGGGAAGTTTGGAATTTCAGAGGCCTAGGGCGTCTCTCCTTCTGGAGGCCTAGGTTCTGGATCCCACCCTTTACTCGCTCCTGGTTTTTCCAGAGCGCTTTCCGCTTCCACCTCACGCCCACACTTTTACAAGTACAAAGTTCTAAATCACTTACGCCTTCGTGATCTTGATCCTGAAGAACGGACATGAGAATATATGGAAGCGTGGCTTTGTGCTCCCGGAGAACCCCCTCCCCCTAACAGTGTCTGTTTTGTGGCTGGGAGGGAGTGCTGTTACGGATGGGGGTGGGGCACATTCCAAAGTGGCGAGCAGACCCCAGATTGCTTAGAAGGCTTCTAAGATTCCTCGTACTTGGGTATTTTGGTTCAGATACCCTCTCTTGGTTATGAAAGCGGGATGGGGGACAGTAAACGGACTGTGGGTCCTCCCATGCATTAGCATCTCCCCAGGTCCGTTCTTACAGGATTAGTTGACCAGCCCTTTGGTCAGAGGGCTGAGACAATAGGACTTGTCCTGAGATTGTGAAAAAAGGAGGAAGTAGTGGATTAGAGGATAGAGGAAGGCTAGCTACGTGTCCACCCATCTTTTCTGGTCAGCTGCTGAGGGGACGCAGCTAGGGAGCAAGAAGGATGCTCTGTGGTGTCCCTGGCTGAGCCATTGCTCCATCCAACGACGGGGCTGTAGGTGGTTATGATCTTTGGCTTGTGTCTTACTTTGTAGCCTCGATCCTACCAAGCAGCCTTCTTTCCCACTGTGGTGTGTGTGTGTGTGTGCACGCTGATGGGGCGACCACGGGGATGTTCTTCTGGAGAGGTGAGAAGGTGAAGATCTACTGCCTCACCTGTAACTGCTTAAAGCCAGTTCAGGGCTGGCAGAGTCTCAGCCCACCTGCCTTACCAAGGCTTTTCTGCTTCACCTGAAGACAGAAATAGGGAGAAAGGGAATCTAGGAACTTGACTGTGTTGCCTCCGACCAGAGATGGGGGCTGGGTAGCTGACCCCAGGGAAAGACTGATTTCTGAGGTGATTAAGAATATTTGTATGAAGAACTCAAGAAATTGGACACCAAAAGATCACATAATCCAATAAAAAAATGGAGTAAAGACCTAAACAGAGAACTCTCAACAGAGGAATCTAAAATGGCTGAAAGACACTTAAGGAAATGCTCAACATCCTTAGTCATCAGAGAAATGCAAATCAAAACAAATCTGATATTCCATCTTATGCCTGTAAGAATGGCCAAGATCAAAAACACTGATGACAACTTATGCTGGAGGGGATGGGGGGAAAAGAGAACACTTCTGCATTGCTGGTGGGAATGCAAGCTGGTACAACCCCTTTGGATGTCAGTGTGGAGATTTCTTAGAAAATTAGGAAACAACCTTCCTCAAGACCCAATAATACCACTTTTAGGTATATATCCAAAGGATGCTCAATCGTGCCACAAGGACATGTGCTCAACTATGTTCATAGCAGCTTTGTTTGTCATAGCCAGAATCTGGGAACAACCTAAATATCCCTCGACCGAAAAATGGATAAAGAAAATGTGGTACATTTACACAATGGAGTACTACACAGCAGAAAAAAATAACGACAGCTTGAATTTTGCAGGAAAATGGATGGAACTAGAAAACATTATTTTGAGTGAGGTAATCCAGACACAGAAAAACAATTGTCACACGTACTCACTCATAGGTGGTTTTTAAACATAAAACAAAGGAAGCCAGCCTACAAACCCTAATCCCAGAGAACTTAGACAACAATGAGGACACTAAGAGACTTACATGGACCTAATATACATGGGAAAGTATAAAAAGACAAGATCTCCTGAGTAAATTGGGAGCATAGGGACATTGGGGGAGAGTTGAAGGGAGGAGGGGAGAGGCAGGGAGGGGAGCAGAGAAAAATGCAGAGCTCAATAAATATCAATAAAGGAAAAAAAAGAACATTTGTATGATGCCGGGAGGTGTTGCCTCACACCTTTAATCCCAGCACTCAGGAGGAAGCGGCTGGTGGTTGCTGGTGTGTCTACAAAGCAAGTTCCAGGACAGCCCCAGCTAAACAGAGAAATGAAGAAAAAAAAAAATTGTATGACCGATTCTAGGGAGATGAAATTAAAAGCCTTTTAGTCAAGAGACTAATCTGAAGTGGAGCCTTGGCTGTGGACTGTTAAGGCTTCTAGGACAGGAGGCCTGTCCCACTCCTGGAAGAGATGGGTGGGTACTATGTCCTTTAGTGCATGGGTTTTACATGGTTGCTGTGTTCAGGGAGTGGGAGACCCTCGTGGTTCTCAACACAGGAGTCAAAGGACCCTTTCATAGGGGTCTCCTAAGATCAGAAAACATAGACATTTACATTATGATTCATAACAGTAGCAAAATTAAAGTCACGAAGAAGCAGTGAAAATAATTTTATGGTTGGGGTCACCACAACATGAAAAATCTGTATTAAAGGGTCACGGCATTAGGAAGGTTGAGAAACACTGGCTTAGAGCCTGGTAGGGGAGAGAAGTTGTGTCACAAGAGTCAAAAGTTCAGGCCTCCAGAGGTTCAGTCTGAATGTAGGGTGTGTGTGTGTGTGTGTGTGTGTGTGTGTGTGTGTGTGTGATAGAGAGAGAGAGAGAGAGAGAACCTGCAACAGGTGATGGGTATAATCGTCTGTCCTGTCCCTTATTTAACAGCCTCTAGACAAAGCTGGCCTCTCTTCTCTACCCTTTAGCCATCATCTTAAAAAGCAGTAGGTGACAGCCTGTCAATGGGGGCACATGCATTTAATCCCAGCACTTGGGAGACAGAGGTAAGTGGGTCTCTGAGTTCGAGGCCAACCTGGTCTACAGAGTGAGTTCCAGGACAGGTAGGACTGTTACACAGAGAAACAAAACAAAAAGCAGCCGTAGGTGGCCACAGAATCTGAACGGTGGACAAAATCACTGACTGCGCTTGCATTGGTTCTCCAAACCCTCATGATGGTTAAAAACCACCTTTAGGGCTGGAGAGATGGCTCAGTGGTTAAGAGCATTGCCTGCTCTTCCAGAGGTCCTGAGTTCAATTCCCGGCAACCACGTGGTGGCTCACAACCATCTGTAATGAGGTCTGGTGCCCTCTTCTGGCCTGTGGGCATACACACAGACAGAATATTGTATAAATAATAAATAAATAAATATTTTAAAAAAAGAAAACCACCTTTAACTTCAGTTCCAGAGAATCTTTTTTTTGTTTAGTTTTCGTTTTTTTCGAGACAGGGTTTCTCTGTGGCTTTGGAGCCTGTCCTGGAACTAGCTCTTGTAGACCAGGCTGGTCTCGAACTCACAGAGATCCACCTACCTCTGCCTCCCGAGTACTGGGATTAAAGGCGTGCACCACCACCGCCCGGCTCAGTTCCAGAGAATCTGATCCCTTTACTGACCTCTGTATGTACCAGACACACATGTGGTGAACATCTAGACATGCAGGCAAAAGATTCATACGTGTAAGAAAAAAATCAAAATAAATCTGGTTGAATACATGTGTACGCCTGGACTGAAGGACTGGTTGGATGTCTCTGCGCCAATATACCTTCTTCTCTTCAAGTATCTTTTTGCTGTTTTGGAGTTTTGGGTTGTTTTTGAGACAGGGTTTCACTATGTAGCTCTGGCCATCCTGAAACACACTACGTAGACCAGGCTGGCCTCCAATATACAGAGATCTGCTGCCTCTGCCTCCCAAGTGCTGGGATTAAAGACACGTGTCACCATGCCTGGCTCTCAACGGTCTTGCTCACCCCAGGGCCTCTGTCCTACACAGGGGAGAGAGTCCAGCCCCGCTGTCCCAATTTCCCTACCTGACTCTGTTTCCATCTGCCCTTTAGGGAGGAATGGTACATTTCAGGGCTGCCCAGTTTTCCATACTGGAGGCTTAGTGACAGAGGTGAGATTCGAAGGGTCAGGTCAAGGCGGAAGCAAAGGCAAGAGGAAATAAGTAGTAAGGACTGTAACCCTTCGCTAATCCTGTCCCGAGTGTCTGGAGGGGTGCTGGGGACCAGCCCAGCAGAGGCATGTGTTTCTTCTCTGCCTTCTTCCTCCTCTTCCCTGGGGAAGGAAGCCAGGACCTTGTACTGGGACGTGCCCACACTGACCTACATCCCCAGTCTTGGGATGACCTGGCTGTTATCAGATGTAAACCTGTAATGTGGCCCTGCAGAGCCCTCTTCTCCTAAATCTCCCTTGTCCTTAGATTTGTGGGGGAGGGATACAGGGGGAAGGGGTGGCAAGAATCTCTCAGACCTGGCCATTATGGTGCCGCTACCTTTGGCCTCGCTCCTTAAACTGGATGAACGTGGTTTCAGTAAATTGATTGTTTTGTGCCTTTGTACCAGACACATCTGAGAACTTGACCCTGGCGATGCCCCCATCATGTTCAGTACAGCCTGCTGAGACTCCTCATTGCCTTGAAGAAGAAGTCCTCAACTCCTGCCCATCTTTGTAACCGGCCCCAGCCTCCTGCACACATGCTCACCACGCCTTGAACTTAGTTTTCTGCCTCTTGCTCTGAATTTGGGGGCTAAACTCGGGATACTGACATCTGTCATCTTTTTTTCTCTTTCCTTCTCCTTTGACGTTTTTTTCAATTCTACCTTCACCCTGTTACCTCCTTTTAGTCTGTGTCTCGTGGCAGTGTCTGGGACACTGAACAATTTAATTGACTGCTAATAGCATTCTTTTTTAAAAAATACTAACTTTATGTGTATGGGTGTTTTTCATACATGCATATATGTGTATCATGCATGTGCCTGATACACAGGCCCAAGGAGACCAGAAGAGGGTGTTGGATCCCCTGGAACTGGAGTTAAAGACAGTTGTGAGCTGCCATGTGGATTCCGGGAATCAAACTTATGTCCTTTGGAAGAGCAGTCAGTGTTCTTAACCGCTGAGACATCTCTCCAGGCCCCTACTTTTAAGCATTCTTGGTGTATTTTTGCTAAATAAATGAGTAAAATGCTTTGTGTGGTGTGTTTTCAGATTGTTCATGTGTGTGTACGTGTGTGTGTGTGTGTGTGTGTACGTGAGCATGTGTGTACACGTAATGGGAAGTTAAAGTTGGCATCAGGAGTCTTCTTCAATTACTCTCCACCTTAGTTTATTATTATTACTATTATTACATTTATTTGTTTGTTTACTTTTTTTGTTGTTGTTGTTTTTCGAGACAGGGTTTCTCTGTGTAGCTTTGGAGTCTGTCCTGGAACTAGCTCTTGTAGACCAGGCTGGTCTCGAACTCACAGAGATCCGCCTGCCTCTGCCTCCCGAGTGCTGGGATTAAAGGCGTGCGCCACCACCGCCCGGCTGTTTGTTTACTTTTTAGGTTTTTA
>JAQHUG010000141.1:5413219-5425800 GCA_028555095.1 Dicrostonyx torquatus
AGCCTGGTCTACAAGAGCTAGTTCCAGAACAGACTCCAAAGCTACAGAGAAACCCTGTCTCAAAAAACCAAAAAACAAAGGACTCTGAAGAGCTGGAGGGACGGCTCAGTGGTTAAGAACACGAGAACACGTGTCACTCTTCTAAAGAACCTATGTTCAGTTCTCAGCACCCACACGGTGGCTCACAACCATCCTAACTTCAGCTCTGTGGGATCCAACACAGTCTTTTGGCCTCCACAGGCACCAGGCACACATGGGTGCATAGACATAGGCAAGCAAAACACCATGCACATAAAATATAATTCTTTTAAATTAAAAATACATAAAATAAGGATTCCAAAGCCCAGAGGGTCATGTCTCCTGATCAACTGTTGTTCAGGATGGGGGAAGCCATACTGTGCTCACTGATATCTGACCTTGATGTACTGATTTTGCCTATTCTTCCTATCTCTAGGGACCCAGCCTGGCCTGGGAGCCAGGATGGCCACCCACAAAACCTTGTTGATGTGCCTAGGACTGCCTCTCTTCTTCCCTGGGGCCTGGGCCCAGAACCATGCCCCACCTGGCTGCGGCCCAGACCTGGATCCTCTCTACTACAACCTTTGTGACCGCTCTGGGGCCTGGGGCATTGTCTTGGAGGCGGTGGCCGGGGCTGGCATCATCACCACGTTTGTGCTCACTATCATCCTTGTGGCCAGCCTTCCGTTTGTACAGGACACGAAGAAGCGGAGCCTCCTGGGGACCCAGGTGTTCTTTCTGCTGGGCACCCTGGGCCTCTTTTGCCTTGTGTTTGCCTGCGTGGTAAAGCCTGATTTCTCCACCTGCGCCTCTCGACGCTTCCTCTTTGGGGTCCTGTTTGCCATCTGCTTCTCCTGCCTGGTCGCCCATGTCTTTGCCCTTAACTTCCTAGCCCGGAAGAACCATGGACCCCGGGGCTGGGTGGTCTTCACTGTCGCCCTGCTTCTCACCCTCGTGGAGATCATCATCAACACCGAGTGGCTGATCATCACCCTGGTACGGGGAGGTGGCCAGGTTGGCCCCCTGGGCAATGGCAGTGCCGAATGGACCGTGACCTCGCCCTGTGCCATCGCCAATATGGACTTCGTCATGGCGCTCATCTACGTCATGCTGCTGCTGCTGGCGGCCTTCCTAGGAGCCTGGTCCACCTTGTGCGGCCGCTTTAAGCGCTGGCGGAAGCACGGGGTCTTTGTGCTTCTCACCACAGCGCTCTCCATTGCCATCTGGGTCGTGTGGATCGTCATGTACACCTACGGCAATCAGCAACACCACAGCCCCACCTGGGATGACCCCACGCTGGCCATCGCCCTTGCTGCCAATGCCTGGACTTTTGTCCTCTTCTATGTCATCCCTGAGGTCTCCCAGGTGACCAAACCCAGCCCTGAGCAGAGCTACCAGGGGGACATGTACCCTACCCGAGGCGTGGGCTACGAGACCATCCTGAAAGAGCAGACGGGCCAGAGCATGTTTGTGGAGAACAAGGCGTTTTCCATGGATGAGCCAGCCTCAGGTGCGGCGAGGACCCGTATATATATCCGTGTGTGGGGTGTCTGTGTGTGTCGGGGTGTGTCTGTGTGTGAGGCCAGACAGGGTCTCATGTAACCTAGGTTGATCTCGAACCCACTATGTAACTGAAGCCAGGTCTTGAATGGATCCTTTCGTCTCCCAGTTGCTGGCATGTGCCACTGTTTTCAGCTCTTGTTTGTTGAAATTACATTTATTTATTTAGTCAATCATTTATTTCCTTCCATGTGGCTTCTGGGGATCAGCCTCAGTTTGTCAGGCATGTGGGCAAGCGTCCTTACATGGCTGGGCCATCCTTTATGCCATGTCTTTTACTGCAGGGCAGGGAGCCAGTCTCTTGAGAAAAATTGGAAGTTCTTGTGAATATCTGCAGTTTTCTGCTTTGAGGCCCCTGCGTTCAGGGATGGAGCATGGAGCCTGAGTGGTATTTTTGTAGCAGACCCAAGGCCGCTGGCTTAGTCTCCAGCACCACAGACAGCATTCCCGATAGCCCGTCCTGACCTCAGGGGGCGCGTTTGTTAACTGTTAGGAATATTAGCATTTAGTGGGTGCCTGCTGTGTGCTGGGCTCTGCCAAGGCACTAGGGCTTGTGGCGTACAATCTGTAGCCCCCTCAGGCATGACCAGAGTTCTGCAGGACCCAGACGGTTTGTAAGATATTTACGGGCTTTAGACATGGACTGGTTATCACATGCCAGCCAGCTCTGGGATCTCTGACAGAAGCTCAGTTAGAGGCGATGGACACTCCAGAAACTGTGTGGCCCGCAACTTCCTGCCTTGTGGAAATAGGTGACCCTCGGTCTTGTGGACACATAGTCTGCCATCTCACTCCATGGAGATGACTGCTGTCTCCACACTGGGGTGGCTCTGGCACACAGAGTGAGCCACTGAATGTGCACGGCGGGGGTCATTAAGGAAGCCAGAAAGACAGAAGACCTGGGCAGGTGCTGGGAAAAGCAGCAACCCTGTCTCCACCCCTGCTCCTTCCTACCCCAGTACTCCTTTGTCGGGCCAGAGAGGTCTTACTTAGTCTTTTTCTGCTCATGGAGACGCTTCTGGGCTGTAAGTTTTTTTTTTATTTTATTTTCTTCCAAAATGGAAAAATCAATAGCTTGAGCTCAGCACAGACTGGGGTCCCTCAGCCCTGCAGAAGAGAGCTGAATCCTGTATGCCTGACTCCCTCAAGAAGTTCCGTTCTTGGGGCCCAGGGCTAGTTAGCAGCTCTCCTCAGATGCCCCAGAGGTGCTCATCAGGGTGGATCAGACAGGAAACCCACACGAGAAGGTGCAGGGAGCTACAAAATCTCTCTGGATATTTGCCAGGGGACCTGAGATCTACTGAGCACCAAGTCTTCCTGGCTGGGCCCTGCATGGCTACAAAGTGGCACCAGCAGCAACCAATGCCCAGTGTGGACATGAACCCATAAAAAGCTGTGGGGTTTCAGCTGGATTTCCCCTTGTGCCTGGCAGTGGGTCCATCATGGCAGAGGCAGGAGCTGGAGGCTGGCCATCTTGGAAAGCTGCTGAAGGCCCATGTGCCCCTCTTGGCCTCTGGCCCTGAGGCCGGATAGGATGTGAAGGTTGCTGACAGCATGTTTTTCTGAGCTATGGGGGAGGGGTGCTGGTGTGTGGGGGAGAGGAGGAACTGGTGTGTGTTTGTGTGTGTGTGTGGGTGTCCCACAATGCAGGGAGCCAAGTGGCACTTTCTTATACATCTAAACAAAAGAATGCCAGGCATGGGAGGGGCACCAGGTCCACAGCCTCATTCTCACGTCTCTCTCTTCGCTCCTGGGTCTGGTGTTATGCCAGGGCCCCAGGGCCCCCATTCCCCTCTGCCCAGGAGAGTTGCTCGGACCGTGGATCAAAGCAGGAAACAAGAATCCAGAAACCTTCAAATTTGACCTTGTTTTTCCCTACAGTGAAGAGACCCGTGTCACCTTACAGTGGCTACAATGGGCAGCTGCTGACCAGTGTGTACCAGCCTACCGAGATGGCCCTGATGCACAAAGGCCCGGTGAGTAGGTCCCTCGGGTTCCCGTGGTCAGTTTGAGGGTCACAGAGCTGGTAGGAAACCCGTGCAGGCAGTGAGCGTTTGGCTGGACAGAAGCGTTATTAGTGTATGGCAAACTTCTGGGGCATCAACCCTGCCACCCTAGGGCTCTAGCACACTGCAGTGGGATCTGCCCTGCATCACTGGGCATCACCCACAGCCTGGTGGCACATACCTGTAATCCTAGCACTTGGAAGACAGAAGCAGGACACTCAAGGCCATCTTTGGCTGTAGCTTGCACCAGCAGCCTGGGCTATTTGAGACCCCATTTCCATGCCTGGCTAGCAAGTCTTGACCTTATACCTCCCCTGAGCCCTGGGAGCCAGTACTCCCTTAGCTGGGGGGTGGGAACAGGAAGGAGGTGGATTAGATTCCCACTCCATATATGTTCCTTCTGCTGGCAGTGGTTGCCAGAGAGGTCAGCGACCTGCTTTGGCAGGATTCTGGGAACAGGAAGCCAGGAGGTCAGCAGGGTGCTGTTCCCATCCCTTCCCCACCCCCTAAGCTGGGAGCAGGGGCATGGCTGGTGTGTCTGAGACTTCCAGTCCCGACTTTTTTCCCCTCTCACCAAATGTGAAGCTGCAGCCTAGAGCAGAGTTGAGCAGTTTCTGTTCTTCCCCTCCGCCCCCAGCCTCTGAACCTGGTCCCCAGGAGCCACCCCCACCCTCTCTCCCGGTTTGGAGGGTGAACTGAGCTGAGCAGTTCTTTCTGCTTAGTTCTTACACCGTGGTCTTCAGACCACTGAAGCGAGCAGCAATTGAGAACTTGCTTAAAATGCAGATTGGGTCTGAGGTGGGACAGGTTGTTGTGAGTTCCGTGTGAGTAGCCCCGGGGTGGGGGCTGTTGATGTCACCTGGAAGCTTAGGTTCTACCTCCTAAAAGGGAGTAACTCCCCCAGGCAGATTTACAGGGAACTTGAGGGCTTTCCCATCCCTGTAGCTAAACATTTGCCAGCCTATTTCAGGGTGGGGCCCCGCTAGGGGGTGGAGCTCAACTGGGGATAGGGCTTGACAAACAGTCCTGTTAATTTTGGTGCATTCCTACTGAAGTTCCAAGATCTGAGTGTCCTAGAGGGCAGGGAGTGGTTGGATGTTTCTGGAAGGGGGATTCCCCCCCCCCACACACACAGAGGGGACAGTCACCCGCAGCTGCTGTTTTGGGGTCCTGGGAGCCTTGGTGCTTTAGTGGTAATATCTAACACGGTGATAAGACAAGTGGGACCACCCCAGGGGTTCACGTATCTTCCACGTAGAACATTTGGGGCTAGATTCCTAAGCTAGAGTTATACGGACCAGCACCTACCAGAAGGGTACCTAGTGTTATAGTGACATTTTGGGGACTCGATTAAGACACTTGGAGAAAGGGAGCTTGTGAGTGACATCAGTCATGTAGCAGCAGCTTAATGCAGCCGATCCTGAGGTTTCCCCAAAGAATTAGGATCAGGAATTCAGAGACGGAGTCTCCTCTGGGAAGCCTCCGAGGTGTTCAGGGACCTTCTTCTGCGCTCAGAAGGCCAGACCTCTATTTCCAGAAGTAGAGGCATCCATCTTAACCTGCCAGCAGGGCCCTGGTGGAATGAGGGTGAAGAGGGGGGGGAGGTCAAGAGGTGGGAGCTGACAGGCACAGCCCTGCAGGAAGCTGAATGTTTGTGCCTTTGCCCCTGGCGGAACCTGGCTCCTGATGCCCCGACTGTGAGACCGCCTGTTCTTCCTTCCAGTCCGAAGGCGCTTACGATGTCATCCTCCCACGGGCCACCGCCAACAGCCAGGTGATGGGCAGTGCCAACTCCACCCTGCGAGCTGAAGACATGTACATGGTCCAGAGCCACCTGGTGGCCACGCCACCAAAAGACGGCAAGATCTCTCAGGTCTTTAGAAATCCCTACGTGTGGGACTAAGGCAGCCGCTGTGGCCAGGAGGAAGTGGGCGGATTTGGAGAGGGCACTCAGGATCTGGCTTGGGTGAGGGACCACTAGGGACGCTGTGCTCTGTGGCTCCCTTCTCCCTCACTGGCTCAGGATAGATTATGCCTCAGGGTCAGGTCTTTGGGTGGGTGTCCTGGGGGGCCTCCTCCTGCTCAGTATTTGTGGAGTCCAGGCGCCTGCCCTGTTTTATGCCAGGGCCACCTCTGGTGATCTGCTCCATCCAAATAGTGTTCTGCTTGGGGTGGTAGCTGGTCCCATGCCTATACTCTCCAGTGACACCTGCAGCCTCCAGAGAGCTCAGAGAGGATGCCTCGGGCCTGATCCTGCTCCTCTGTGAGGAGCAAGGGTGCCTAATAAACATTATTGCTTTGTTAACTCTTGTTCTGGGCTGTGGTTTCTGACTGGGTTCTCACCTCCCGTGACTCCTTCCTTTCTCCATGGCGGATCATTGAGGCCCCGCTCTCCTTCTCACATCCTGCTTGTGGGGCTGATGCTTGTGTGGTAAGGGGCTGGCACCTCCTCCAGGGCAGGGCTCTCTAGTGTGTCTGTCATTAATTGCCATCAGAATGAGCATCTGGGCTCTTGGGAGTGTCCAACCGACATAGCTTTCCTGAGGGTTTCATCCTCTCTTCCGGAGGGAGATAGAACAGGGGAAGCAGGCCCATCAGTGGGCAGTTCTTGGGGTACAGAGGGGGTCAGCTCATCTTGGCCTCTCCCATAGGAAGTTAGCATACTTTATAAGGTGAGGCCGATGACCCATTTTGCTGCAAGTTCTGGGATCATGCTTCGTAACATGAGTGGCGTGACTCGGGGTGGGCGGCATGGCTCAGGGTGGGCCTGAGTTGTTCATAATGTGGGTTCACAGAGACAGGCAGGTCATTCCAGGTCCTGGTTGCCTCAAGGGTCACAGCATCCATGTGCTTAGAATTTGGGGGTCAGTAAAAGCTTTTCCTCAGAAGCTCAGGCTCATCTCCATAGCTAGTCAGGTGGGGTGGGAGGTAGGGCAGGATAGGACCAGTCTTTTCCTTCATTTCCAGAGCTAAACTCTCAGAATGCCGTCACTTCAGCTTTATATGGGGACTTAGGGATAGTTATCCCAACCCCTCAGTCAGGCCACAGAGCCTCTAGGTGACTGGACCAAAACTGGACAGACCGATATCCCCAGCTTTTGTCCTTGGCTCTCTCTGAGATAAGCCAGACCAGTGTCCTGGGCTCTGAGATGCCTCTGACCCTTCTGGATGGCACAGTGTTCTGATCCTTGGAGGTCAGCTCCAGGTCCTTCAACAGGACTTGAGAGCCTGCCCATCCCAGGCTTGGGAAATTTCATCTCCAACTAGCCAGAAGCTATTTTCTGACACTAGTTGTAAGGGGAAAAAATAGTTTATTTTTGTTGAAAGGGAGAGAAAGGGTTGTTGGAAGAAAACTCCAGACTATGTTTAGATTGTATCACTCCCTGTAGATTGAGGGTTTTTTTTTTTGTTTTTTAAAAAAGTGCAATCCAATACTTGGACTGTGGAGTCCATCCCTTTTGACTCTTGTTCTTTCTGGTTACTTTAGGATCAGTCCCCGAAAAACAAAACGAGATGGTAGATGCCCTCTTCCCTGGACCACACCTCATCCGGATACCCTCATTGCTCTGCATCCAGCTGAGCAGGGCCCAGCAGTTTTCCCACCTTTGTCCTTGGAGCTGGGAGGGACCAGAGGCCAGCAATCTGAAGCTTTGGACTGAATGGGGACCTTGGGATAGACCTGAAGCATGTGACCGGTGCTCATAGGGCCACCTACCCTCTTGCCCATCCCAGCCTCCTGGTCCCCAAGTGACTGCAGCTACAGGGAGCTCACTGTTGACTCCTGTCTCCTGCCTTAACCCATCCCCCAAGTCACAGAGTCTGTGTCCCCATGTGGTTCTCCAGGTGATTGTTGTCCTGCTGTGAACATCAGATGTGCGACATCACTGCTCTGACACTGGACCTTCTTGGCCATGTTGGTAACCCATCAGTGTGTCACATAATGGGACACCATATGCATCTCTGTGAGTCTCTCGAGACAAACCACACAGACGTTATCCCTTGCCCTACTCTGGACCTTCTGCCATCTTCTAGACTGGAAGAGGTCGCCAGCTAGGAGCAGAGCCCAGGTTGGGCAGGCTGTTTCTCATGACCCGAGGGTTTCAGGTCCCAGCACCTTTGTGCCTGGACTGAGTCTACCTTACCTTCAGTGAGCTGTGTCCCCTTACCAGGGCAGGATCGTTCATTCTCCCTCCCCACTGCCCATCCCCACTGGGAATGGGAATCGCAACACTTATCCCAAGGGGGGAAGATTTCTCGTTGTCCAGCACTGCCTCACAGAGAACCCCACATAAGAGTCGAAGAGCTGGTGGGGCCACCGTGGTGCTTAGAGCTTTGCCCTGTGTATGTACCTCAGTTAAACCCCTGGCCGCATCTCCCCGGTCTGCTTTTGGCTTCTGTGCCAGCTTCCAGGATGGCTCCTAGGACAGGCGCAGAGGTGGAATTATCTGGATCTCATAGGTTCTGGAGGTACCTGCTGGGGCTCCTTGGGCATATGTGGTTGGGGTCTGGGAGTTCCTTTAGGAGACAGTGGGTGGGAGCCAGGGCTGCATTCTCAGGGGGACTTGAAGCTTTCCTCGGTCAGGCCGCTGGGATGTGGGATTCAGGGCTGGAGATTACTTATGGGAAGATGTCTAAGTTTCTACCTCAGCTTGGGCAGCAGATGTCCTTGATACACCTGGACAAGCCCTGCTGCTTTCATCACTAGAGGATCCTCTAGTGTCCTTGGCCTTAGGACGTGCACCTGGAGAACCCGATGGCTACCCAGGTCAGAGAGGGCCATTTTCAGGCGTGCGAGCTGCCGACACCAATGACTGAGATGATCATAGTACCAGACCCTGGAACCGAGGTCTCCACAGCACTGAGTACCAGACAGAGCCTCCTCCAGGCCCTCTCCAAATGTGTCCTGGAGCCTGGCCTTTAGCCCAGCACTACTTAGTGCCAAGGTAGACAGAAGTGAAGATGAGTGACTGCCCAAGAAGGTGCCCCATGCTTAGTCCATGGCTCCCATGCTGACTCCTCCCTAGTAGCCTGTGCCTTTTATCATTGGGGAAAAGGTCCCCACAGAGTGGGACTATTCCTCCAAATGTGACTCCTCCTGCCTTGACCTCTCTGTTGAATGAGGATGCTCAATCTATGAGTAATACAATACTGCCCCCACACACATGCAAGGGAATGGGCTCTCCGTGGACCTCACACTGTTCTCGATCCAGAGCTTGTCCCAGCAAGCAAGGGACTAGTTTGCTCTCTTAAGCGAGTCTTTTAGGACTCCGAAAGCACCAGATGCCTAGGTGTGCAGCCTGTGGTGGATGTGGCTGTGTTTATTGCCCAAGTCTCAGCTGCACCTGCAGCTCAGGAGTGATGGGCTCCTGCAAGATGCAGACCTGCCTGGATGCAGAAGTACCTGTGGTACTTACTTACCTTGTATCTTTCAGTTCCGGTTCCAGCGAAGGACATTTTTAGGAGGCTTGGGGGCCTCCTAGTTTGCAGTGCTGTATCGCTGTATCACACACAAGGGAGAAATGAGTAGACCCAGGCCTGGTTCAGGTCCGTCATTCACAGGCCAGCCCCCTTGGTCGATGTCACACCAACACTGTTAAACCCTATAGTGGATGTCAATAGAGAGTCAACTTTGTAACTTCTCAGAATTAAATGACTGCCCTTTCTTCGTGAGGGGTTAATGCCTCTGTGTTCCTGTGTGTTTCTAAGACATTCTGGGGTGTCTGTCAGCTGGCCTTTCCACCTCTTACCCCCCACCCCCATCTCTGCTACACCAGCAATGTCTGTTTGATTCTGGCTAACTTCTCTTTGGTTAGACTTTAAGGGAGAAAACCAGGCCTCTGAAAGACATTGAATTCTCAGCTGGGCATGATGTTGCATTCCTTTAATCAAGTACTTTGGAAGATGGAGGCAGGCAGATCTTCATGAGTTCCAGGACAGCCGGGGCTATATAGTGAGAAGGGGAAAAAAGGGCAATGAGTTGGGCATTGGTGACACACACCCTTAATCCCAGCCCTTGGGAAGACAGAGGCAGGTGGATCTCTGAGTTTGAGGCCAGCCTGGTTTACAGAGTGAGTTCTTCTAGGACAGTCAGAACAGTTACACAGAGAGACCCTGTGGTGGGGAGAGGGATGGGACGGGGGGGGGGGAGATAATGCATTCTGACCAGCCAAGCACAGAGCCAAATGGCTCCTACTCAGGATGTAGGATAGAAGGGATGGGGGTGGGGAAGAGGACACCACAGATGGCACAGCTGGGGAGGCAGGGCCACAGCTCTGTTTCATCTTCATAAAATGCTTTGTTCACAGGGGATGATCACTGTTGCCCCAGGGCAAGGGGCCCTGTCATGGCCACACCCAGCTTGCTCTCTGGCCCATTGTCCGTGTTCATCAGCACTTCAGCTCCACACAGAAGAGAGGGAAAGTTTAGGTGGCTTGCCTGGCTATGAGACCAGCACTTTCCCTAGCTCCGCAGAGGGCACAACAAGGTCGCACTCAGGGGGGTTACTAAGCAAACTTCCTGTCTGCTGTCTCCAGGCTGGGTCCTCCAGGAAGCTGCAGCCCCCACTTACAGCAGCACCATGAATTATTTAGTGTCTGCACCAGCCAGAGTGCTCTGACCTCATCCTCCTTGGGCCCCATGTGGCTCTGACCTCATCCTCGTGGAGGGTAGAAGCGGGGAGGGTCCCATTGGTGTGTCAATAATTGAGAGGAGGGGGTACCGGCAGTCTCAAAGAGGTGGGCACGGCGACTCAATTACCCTTGTAGCAGGAAGTGACTCTACAGAGTGGATTTCTATACCCTGAATAGAAATCAAAGGGCAGTTACCAACCGTGACCTTGTGTGGTTCATCTGACCTTGCCCAGTCTCCCTTCCTCCCCCACCCCACCCCCAGGCAGGGTTTCTGTGTGGCTTTGGAGCCTGCGCTGGAACTAGCTCTGTAGACCAGGCTGGTCTCAAACTCACAGAGATCTGCCTGCCTCTGCATCCCCAGTGCTGGGATTAAAGGCATGTACCACCACTGCCCAGCGCCCAGTCTCCTTTCATCTGTAAAACAGGAGTGACAACTTTTGGGTTCACAAAAGAGCACTCACACTTACGAAAATCACAGTCAAAGCGACTGGACTCATTATGTCCTCTCCAGACCAGCAGGCCTCTACTGGATCATTTGGATGACCTTGGACTTAACACGTCTCTGCTTGCCCTAGGTAGGCACTGGGTCCCCAAAGTGGGTGCAGTAGCTGGTTTGGGAGTCGGGGTATGTGTTCGTCTTTCATGGCAGTTTCCTGCTGTGTAAGGGGAAAGGCATTGGTGTGTGGCCTAGCTGCACTGGAAATCCGTCGCCAGGCTGGAGGGCTGGGACCAGTCAACTGTCCCCCAGTTACCTGTAGGGGCATCAAGAGGAGCAACTGTGGCCCCTCTCCTTTATTAGGAGAAATCTAAACTCTGAAGAAGTTGCGGAGGCTTCAAATGGCCATTCCAGACTGGTAGTAGCTCTTTGGGCCATGGGACACCATCATGGCATGGCCTGACTCTTCTCTGTCTGACTTGGAGTTGGGAAGGCACAGCAGCCCCTGGCCAAGGTCTGCAGAAGAACTAGGTTGATGAAAAGTCACTGTGGGGCTGTGCCTCACACAGGAGCTGAGGGAGGGGGGAGGCTCATCCTGGCCAACTGTCTGCCTGAGGGTTCCTTGGAAGCCAGGGCAAGGAGGAGATGCTCCCTGGTGTGGCCATAGCAGAAGCTCACATTCCCCTCCACCCCACCTCCGTCCCTCCACTAAGGATACTTGAGGGTGCAAGGGTCCGGACCTGGCTGGGAAGGTTTTACACTGAATCCCAATTCAGTGTATGCTGGATTCCCAGGATGCTGGGCTCAGGAGATCCTCTGCCTCTCCCATGGCAAACACCCCCACTCTCCTAGGCTCTTGGGAGTGGGGGGGGTGGCCTGAACATCTGGAGCCCCACTGTCACTCTCCTCCTAGGGCCCGCCCTTTTAGTCCAAAGCCGACTACTCCCATCTAAGCCCCACCCTGGTGCCCTGCAATAGGATCTCCTTGAGCGCCAGCCGGCGCCAGCTGTCCCTAGCTGTCCTTGTGCCTGCCTAGCCCTGGGTGAGGATGGGGATGGGGGATGGGAAAAGGAGTGTGGGAACTGTTAGAGGTAGCCCATGGTGCCCCCACTTTTTCCCCCTCCTTAGAGCCTGGGGTTGAGATGGTTTGGAAGTCTTCGTCCCATATGCTCCACCAATCCAGGATCATGTATGCCTCAGCCTAGCTCAAGGAAGCAGGTCCCCTATCTGCAAAGAGGACCAGTGCCTGGACCAGCCAGTCCGGGCAGGGAGACCCTCCACTGTGCTGCCTGGGCTTCAGGGGACAGGCTTATCAGTCTGGCACTACCAACATTTGAGAAGGAAGACTATTCTTTTGGTGGGGGTCTGTGTATGGCGGGATGCTAAGTGGTGTCCTCTATCCACTAAATGTCAGGATCACCACCAAGCCCTAAATTGTGACAACCAAAATTACTTGGAGATGTGGCAAATGTTGGTTAGGATTGTCCAACCCCTGGGCAAAGGTCTGATCTGGGGAGTTACAGAGGGCCTCTGTGCCAGCCACACAGGGACCCCGGGATTTCACATAGTCCCAGACTCTGTTATATTTCTGCATTTCTCTGCTGATGGGCAGCCTGGGGACCCTGACCTTTGGCTACAACATAGGTAACAAGTGTTTGCCAGCTCTCTACTTCCTGCCTGGTGAGCGGAGTTGTTGGGACAGGAATGCCAACCACACAGGTCTGTTTGTGTACACTGACTGGATCAGGGTATCTGGGCCACCAGAAAGACCCACAATAAGGGCCCAAGGTCAGGGAGAATCTGGCAGCAGGTGTCCAACTGCAGGTCACAGCAGGCGGCAGGCCACACTTGGCTGAGCACAACCTCTGCCTTGTGACCCTCAAGAGGATAAATAGAATACCACCAACACGCGCACGCGTGGCGCGCGCGCGC
>JAQHUG010000142.1:20380-36668 GCA_028555095.1 Dicrostonyx torquatus
TTAGGTGGGCGGAGTAGACAGAACGGAAGTTCTGGGAAGAAAGAAGTGAGAGGGCCAGTCACCATGAAGCTCCCATGGCAGATGGAAGTACCGTAAATCCGTCTGGTAAGTCACCCACCTTGTGGTGACATACAGACTTTTATAATGGGTTAGTTTAGATGTGAGAGGTAGCCAAGAAGAGGCTAGAGATAATGGGAAAGGCAGTATTTGAATTAAAAAAAAAACAAAAACTAAGTAACAAGTCAAAAGATAGAGTAATTTTCTGGAAATAACCAGATATTCTTAGGTTTTGCCCTTCTCAAGCTTGTATAAGTGGAATGGACTAAAGAGACACTCCAAAGCAGCTGAGCTGCCTAGAAGGGGTTTAGCCCACAAAAGGGACAGAAAATAAACATATCAGCCAAACAGCCTTAAAAAAGCAATTCCTTTTTATTTTTTCTCCTCAGTTCGGTTTGATGTAGGGGGCAGGTTGCAAGCACAAAGGTGGATGCAAAGAGATCATGGAGATACGTGGAATTGCAATGCAGGATGAGAAACAAACAAAGACTCTATAAAAGTTATAATTAAAAAAAATAGTAAGAATCAGAGAACAGTGGAACACCCTGGAAGTAGCACTAGATGCCAGAAAGAGGTTCTTCCAATTGACTTGAGGTAAATGACACCCTCCAACCTGCTGAGCTGCCTACAGGTTGTATGTTACAGCCCGAATTTCAATATGTAAGCGGCTTCCATATTGCCTTTGACTTTCCTCAAAGCCAGTATCTTTGAGTACTTTCTCCTTACATAAGTAAGCTCTCACTCATATTCCTGTATCTAACTGCAATAAGTCCCATTCATTCTTTAAATTGGACCTTGGTGATTTTTGTATTTTGTCGATTTCTCATATGAACAGACATTTCTTCATTGTCGCTATAGGAAAAACAGTCACAGAGCAGCTTCCAAGCCTACGGAGTCATCTAGAAAATTTTCTTTTCTATTATTTTCCTACAATTCTTTAACCAGTTCGCATGTAGTCTTCTAAAGGGCATATATAGGTTTCAGTGGGTATATTAGCTGAAAATAATTCATAGATTTAGGCTCACTTTCATCAGTTTTACTAAAATAAATGTAAATATTAAATATTTGTATTTTTATTATGTAAAAGCACACTTAAAATTTTCTCATTTAGGTTTTTCTATTGCATTTGTCCTGAAAACTTGGTTTCAGATAAAAAGAAATTTGGTAAATGCTAGATTTAATCTGAATGCTCACTGAAGATATTTGTGTTGACTTGTCATGTGGTTGTGAGTTATATTCTGAAATATTATAGAGTTAAGGAGTTAACTCTAAATATTTTAAGGCTTAAGATCACTGGTAACAACAACAATCATAAATTACAGCATATAATGCTTCAAAAGCAGCTATGATATTATTGATAGTGCTTCATTCTCATTAACACTGATTCCTATTCATTAAAAATCCCATCATAATATTCACAGACTTGACAACATGAGCACAACATTATTGATTTTGTGATTGTTGTTGTCTATAGCATATCCAAGTCCCTCTCTTATCATGAAACTTCTCCTGAGTCCATATTCTCTTTTATGTTCATGACCTCTTCTCTAACTATTATTGTTACACAGATGCAAACTCATTTGCAATAAGTATTTTTTTGAAACAGTAATTCTGTAATTAAAACTTTCATAGACACTCTGTCTTGGTCAGACTCTCTTCACCATGGCTTTTATGTTAATGCATCTTGAACCATTTCACATCATCTATTTACTGTTTCCATAGTATCTCTTAGTTTCCCTGTTTTCTCTCTTCACTGATTAAATCACCCTTTCCTGAGATCTATTTTTCATTTTCTTGTTCTTAAATTGCATTATGATTACAAATATTGACTAATGATTCTGTTGTTTTAACTTAATGGTTCTCAACTGGGTGTTGTGGTATTTCCCCTCCCCCGCAGACAACACTTGGCAAAGTCTGCAGATATTTCTAATGCTAAAAATGAAAGCAGGAGATTTACTGGCATCTAGTGGGCTGAAGCCAGGATTATTGCTAAACATCCTAGAAGATTTAGAATAACTCTCTACCATGAAGAATTGCCAACTTCATATCTCAGTGTGTTCATTATTGCTTAAATTATTATAAAGGTGGATTAAAATATTAGAATTGTTTGGAGAAATAGAAAGTATCCACCAGAAGTTTCTAGTGTCAATATATGTAAATTTCATCTACTTTACAAAATCTACTGTGAAATTAGCATATTAAGACAACTATATTGTCTTATGCTCTCTCTCCACACATACAAAAGGACATCAAACATCCTTGTGTTAAATTTCTAATATTTCTCTTTCTTCTCATTTCAGGTATTAATTTCTCATTACAGGATTATAAAAGTAAAAGCTTCATTTCTCATTTCTTTCAGGTTTCATTGTCTATATTTAATGAAAGTAAAATAATAATTTCATGTGTAATATATTTTTCTTCATAGTTTTGAATTTTTTTTAATGATTACAGTCCTCAGTAAGGAACTGTGTAAATGACATTATTGTGTTGTTCAAAGTGTGGAAAAACTGTAACATCCACACTCTTGTTGAGTCTCTCATGGTCTTAATCTTTTTTTCTTTTTCTCACCTCAGAAATAAATATTTTAAATTTCATCCCAATTAAATACGAATCTGATAAAATGATAAAGAAAATTTTAAACTTATTTTTAATTATATAAAGTCAAAAGAGTACTGTTTTCAAAAATGCATGTTAACATAAAAAGATTATGGAAAAGAATATCTCAGAAATATTAACATCTTTAAATTGAATATTACATAATATATTTGAGTATGCTTTTTGAATCATTTAATATTATGCTAACATATTAAGTAAAACTTAGTAAACTTTTAAATATTGTATAGTTTTCATGGGTTCACAAAAGCATCACTTCTGAGTCATAAATGTCTACATTTAATTTAAAGGGTTTGATTTAGATTCAACATGCTAGTAGCTCTTAAATCTTAAAAAGGCCATGCAATTAACTGGAACTGGGTTGTTGATGTATATCTAGTGGGACCTAAGGGTTTGGGTAGAATAGGACCAAAACATATTTATTGTATGATATTCTTAGACTTAGAGAAAGTATTTTCATAATACACTCATATACTAATAAACTATTTAAGTAAATTCAATAATTAAAAATCCATGTGTAAAGTGAAATGGGGGTCTTATAGTCCGTATTTTGAAAATTAAACTCTAAGTGAAGCAACTGAAATAAGATGCCCTCTGTGTCACTCATGACTTTTGTTTTTGCTTTTGCACTGAAATGAAGATACATTGAGAAAATGTTGCAAAAACTGCAACATTACTCTGAATATCCATCAAGTAGTGCAATTTTTCATTGTATTAGGAGGTTTATCAAAAACATGAAAAGACAGGGAAAATAATTTTAGGCTGAAGAAAATTCTGTCTGTGGTATTAGCATGTCCTTTGAGGAGAAGTCATAGAGATGTGAGTAAAAATCCTTTTGATAGCAATGTCATGTAAGAAATTGGGATAACGCAATTTCATTTCTTAAAGACAAAACTCAAAGATGCTTAAGAAAATTGGAAATGCCATGCTGGCAGCAACCAAGTCAGACATATTGCCTATGTTAAAAACAGACTCTTACAGTGATAGACATAGTTCTTAAGTGGAATTTTCTACAATGTGATGCATGGATGCATATATTATATGGTATTACTCACTATAATGAGTACAACTGCAGACGTGGAATCTAAAATTGTTTCAAAAATAATCTTTTTCTGTAGTTAAATAAAATTTAGCTTCCTATTTTAACCAATAATAACCTGCTTGTCCATAGTTTATTCTGTCACGTTACAGTAGACTCTGACTCCATTTTGGATGTTTAACTGTGGACAGCTGGCAAGCATCTACATCTACTCTGCCTGTGTACCCCACATGGCAACAAACTGATAAAAACCCATGTGTTATTTCTCTTGGCAGATGGAGAACATTAAACCAAGGAAGCCTCTGCCCACTTGGGAATCTACACTTTAGTTTTTCTGTGCAACTACAAAACCCTGAAACCAGCATCCCTCTTCTATACTTTTTTAATTATTATCTCATTTTACATACCTATTCCAGGTCCCAATCCCTCCTCTCTTTCCTCTTCCCAACCTTCCCCCTATCCCAGATCCCCATCCACTCCTCAGATAGGGCAAAATTTCCCAATGGTGTCAACTAAGGCTGACACATCAATTTGAGGCAAATCCGAGAAGGCCCTCTCCTGGTGCAGGAGCTCCTTCTGCTCCTTCAGTCAATAGCCTTTAAGATACCAGCCCCCTTGGGTGTGGTCTCTTTTGCTTTAAAAAGCAGCAGTAGCCACGCTTTCGCTCTCTTGCTTCCAGCTCTGCTTCTGACTACTAGACACCTTTCCTGGTTGTACAGCGGGCTGATGTCTAGGACTGTGATCTGTAAGTTTTTCCCTTTAAATAAATAACCCATTTATTAATCATAATTCTAAACTGGTGGGGGATTGTTTTGTGACTTATGCCTTCACTACCCCTATCTCTAGGCTGAGCATGGTATCCCTCCAAAAATAATGGGCTCCAAAACACCAATTCAATCACTAGGGATAAATCCTGCTCCCACTGCCAGTGGCCCCACAGACTGCCAAATCCACACAAACAGTACCCACATTCAGTGGGCCTAGTTTGGTCCCTGTTCTTCATCCAGAGTAAGGGAGCTGTCACTAACCCAGGTCATGGGTTTCTATGGTATCCCCATTATGGCCATTAGTGCTTTGCTTGTACCCTCACTCTTCCTTTCTTTGACTGGTCCCAAGAGGCTCTGCCCAGTGCTTAGCTGTGCATCTCTTCCTCTGCTTCCATCAATTTCTGGATGAGGACAATTAAGATAGTCATCAATCTGATGTTCCCCCATCTCTACTTTTTACAGTCACTTTCAAGCCAACCTATCAGGCTGCCACTTCTTTCCTGAAAACTTTACATGTGAACACTAAGTGTGTTCATATCTGCTTGATGTCTTTTGGTTTCAGTTGTGATGACCTGAGAACATTTTAGATGTCTTACCTGAGCACATTTAGATGTTATATACCATCAGAGAGATGACGGTACATCTCAGTACATATATATATATATATATATATACANAATACATTATAATGTTGTCTTTATGGCACACTCTCACAGAGTGTAGATCAGTCATACCCACACCAGTTATGCTCTCTTATTACCCTCTGACTCACATTACTTCCTTCCTTTTCCCAACGAATCCATCTTTTGCATTCATGCTATTTTGTTTTCCTTTTAGTGACCCATGAATCATTAGAGTTGTTTAAGGAGTAGAAGTGAGAGTTTGTTTTTTTTTACAGGAATAAGTGCCATGACCAGAGAGGAAAATGTCCTTTTTTTGCCATTAACTTTTATCTAAATATTTATCCTGGTGAGAAGGGGAACCGCAAGACACCCTCCTCCTTCCACAACATGATCTTTAGCCCAAAGTTATGCCGAATTTGTGCAGGTCATCTGAGGTTTTTGTAAATTCAAGAATGCAACAGAAACATCTCCTCCTAGATTCACCAGTGCATCATTCTCCTCGCACCCCTGCCTTATCCTGGCTTCCTGTGCATACTTATTTGACATTCGCTGTATAATGGAAAGCATATTTCTCATGTTTTCTTTAGGACAATGTCTGACATTTGTGATATTAAAAACATAAATGTGAACATAGGTATATCAATTTTCCTTTAGACACTTTTTGCTGTATAGCCATTCTCATTTATTTCCCAGGGTAATTATATGATATATGGGTCAGCTTTTCCACTAAACAGAAGACAAAAGCAAAATTGAGGGAATTGAGCACCTACCCTACGTTCCAAAGCTAAGTTGTCTGTTTAAATTGAAAAGTGTTTCTCTAATTTTTAAATGTCATTTTCACATTTTAATATTATCAAAATGATATGTGGATATTGCATGTAAATAACTAGTTAATATTTATGGTTTTCTATTTGTTTCACATGAATATAGTCATTTATACTTGTAAAAAAGTATTTAGAGATTTCTGTTCACATTTGTAGATACCCAAAGACAAATAACAATCTCATGAGTTCCAGAAAGGATCTGTTTTGTTGCTCTCAGATTCTTCTGCTCCATAGAATTCCTAAACTTTGGACAGCATTGCTTTCATTGTGATTTCTCTTAGTGTAGATTACAAGTTTGTAAATCATTTTAAAGTTATTTTTGAAATGATAATACAATCACATCATTTGCCCCTTCCATTTCTTCCATCCAAACCATCCTATGAACTTCTTACGCATTTTCAAGTTCATCATTTTTTTCTTTAGTACTTGTTACATGTGTGTGTTATATGTTACATGAATATATATGAATATACACATATGTTCAAAAATATATCATTTTCAGTCTGTGTAATTTTAATTGAATGCATATTTTCAAGGCTACTTCCTCTAATGTTCCCTGAGTTTTTGATGAGGGCTTGGTTTACAGGTGTATCTATTGAAATTGAGCTCCAAAGTTTTGCATTTTTACTGATTGTGGTTTTCTGTAATGATCTTATTGTTGTTGGTATTCAATTATTACTTTTGTACCAGGATGTAGGTATGCTTTTTATAACCTAGAATAATCTGTCATATTGATTTATACAAGTATATTTAATTTTAGTTCTCTATACAGTATTTTAAATGATAATATATCTCATATATTATAAATGTGGATACATATATTCACTTACATGTTTCAAGATTAAAATTGGAATGCATTTTGGGTGGCTAAGATATAAAATATTATTCAGTCTAGCACACTATAGTAGTTCATAATCACTTTAACTTGAATTCTAATTNCAGAGAATATCATAATGTAGTTTAAATTATACATACTAACCTAATAAAATACTTTCATTGAAGTTTAAAAAAATTAATTATCATCTCCCTGGTTACAACAGTTAAATACATTACACTATCAGTAGAGTCTTATTTTCAACATTTGTTTGTACTGAAACAGAAATAAAAACTGAAAGTTCAAATATGACAGTTAGCTAGGAAAATATAGTCACAAATGTTTATGGAACATAATTTATGAATTGGTTCAGAAAACACACAATTGTCATATTATATAAGTGTATTATGGGAAATGATTGGAATAAAATCACTAATTTTTATACTTCATATTTTTATTCAATCTTAATACTGAATTTATTTATAAGTATCACTGTTAAGAATCCATTATACCAAGCAAAAAATAATTGTTTTCCTACTGACACATGTGTGGTTTAACCTGTGTATGTACATATAGACTAGTAGCTGACTGTTATGGGACTTGATATATTGAATTAATATTTATTCACTATGATTTTGAAAGATTACCTAACTCCATAAAATGGGAGCTTAAATTGTTTATAGACAGCTCTGTAAAATGGCAATAATGTTTGCAGATACATGCACTTATAACAAATTAAAAATAATTAAGATCCATATTAATTTAACAGGACTAACCATATATGTGTCAGCACATATATATGTACATAAATCATATGTAAATATATACATACTTCTGGTGTGTGCATGTACATTTAAAAACAAATAATATCACATAATGTTATTTATATTAATATATTTGGTAATATTATTAGACAATTTATAAGAATGCTGATAGATTAATTATTTAATAGCACTAGTATGAGTTATTAATTTTTCATAAAGATTGTAATAGAATGTTAATTTTGTGAGTATGAATTATTATTAATTTCAGCCAAGGAAAATTTTAATTTGAAAGAAAAATATTGAAAATATTCGATGATAGTGGGAATGCTTTTTCAATGTTTTGTCCCATTTAGTGAATGTCTAAAAATATGAAAACTGATTCTTCTAGCAGCAGCAATGAACCAAACTATTACTGAGACTTCAAGGCGCTCCAGCTGCATGTGAAGGAGGTGTGAAAAAAATGAAAGTTCAACACTCTATAAAAAAGCAGTGTCTTCCGCACTCTGTGGGCTGCTGGTGACTGTGGGGCACACAGAGCAGTGCTCACTCGGTGGGAGATTCTTGCAATAGCAGTCTGATCTCAGTCTAAATCCCAATCCAAAATTAAAACTCAAGATGTGTTTTATTGCTTCTGAGCCAACATTTTTCCAAACAAAGTTCTCTATTTGAGTTCCCTGAAGTCTCTGCCACCTTAGATTCTACCACATTTCAAATGTCAGGCTTTAGAGCAGCCCTTCACCAACATAATGGTAAGATTCCTAGAGGACATCTGTCTACATGGTGGTGTTTCATGCTAATTACATCCTTTGGAAAGTTAGAGACATTTTGTTATGTGAAGTGAAATGGTAAAGAGATTGTGAAAATATTTTGTGATTTCCTCCTTCTATGTTATATTAGGAGACATACAATTATAGAATACAGCTATAAATATTTTCAGTATTATATAACTTGTGTTACTAAAAATAGTACATTTTGATTAAAGGTAGTAGCTGAATGCTCCTTTGATGGCAATACAAAATAATTACTTTTTTTCTTTGTTTTAATAATTACAATCACCAAGATATTATAATTCACAGATACTTTGTATGTATATGATAAAATCATTTTTCCTTCACTATAAAGAGTTTGTAATTCTAAACTCCTGAGTAAATGGTGAAATTAAGTATAAAACTAGAATTAAACGCTTTTCAAAAGCTAGCAAAACTTTGTACAATACAATGAAACATCTCTTTGTTTGAAAGGAGCGTTGTCCTTATATTTTATTACTGAACCTAAGGAAAAACATGCATATCAGTATATCTTATCAAAGTATTAAGTAATTACTAATCATCTTTCTGATAATTAGCATTAAATGTAATTTGAAAAGTGAATGATCAATATTTGTTACATTTCAGTTTAGAGCTAAAAGAATATTCTTTGTTTTTGGTTATTTCTTTATCCATTCATTTCTAACATAAATAATATTTTTCTAGCAGTGAAATTACTATTTATTGATGACTACTACACAGTAAGTTATTTAACAGAAGAGAAATTATATGACAGAGTAAGAAGAACCTAGTATGCAGAGTCAAAGCTTTTCTTATACTCATTATGTAACAGAAACTAGATTTTCAGGGACCATCCATTTAAAAAAATTATTATTTCTTTGATTGCTGTCATGTACTACCACAGCAAATGAGAATGTTCTAATAATGTTTTTCTTGTTTTTTTTTCAAAAATTTTCACAATTTATTTTGCTTATATTCTCCCTTTGCCCCAACTTCTACCATTCCTACACCTTCCTTCTTTCCCACATCTTGTTCTATCTCTCTTATTCTCTTTCACTCTCTCTCTCTTTCTTTCTTTCTGTTCTCATGAAGTCCAATTCATGTTTCCTAACGTCTCTTGGGTGTGGAGTCAGCCCAGAGCCATGGTTGACTGACCAATGCCCATGTCTCCAAATACTAGTGATTCTCACTCTCTCTGAATTTATCTAAGATGAATAGCTCTTCAGTTAGGAGTTAAGTTTCATTGTTGTTTATCCTCTTACTACTACCACCACCCCTCCTGCACACCGGGAGTTTGCAATTGAGATTACACAGGTCACTGGCATTTTGTCCAACATTGTGGTTTCATATATGCAGTTCTCTTATTGTGTTTAGACAAAAAAATTTCCTGTAGTAACCTGCCACTTCTGACACTTGCAATATTTCTGCCCCGTTGCAAACATGATATTTTAGCCTTTTTGGTAAGGTTAATGCTGTTGATGTCCCACTTAGGACTAAGTAATCCAACTCTTTTTCTATGCACTTTTACCAGTTGTTGTCTCCATGTTAGATAGTCTTTCTGATAAGGGTGGAGAGATGCACTAATTTATAGGTGTATGTCTCTAGGAGCCTCTAAAACCATGTTCTTTTTACTGCTTTTGAGGAAGTGGAACCTGGGAGAATGGAGTTGATAAATGAATGATTTTCTGAAGAAAAGCAGTCATAAGACTCTTGTCTAGTTTTCTCAAAAGCACACATAATTCTGCTCACGACTTTATTCTTAGGCCTTCTTAGACCATGTTCTGATATTGTTAGGGTCAGCTGGGTGGTGCTGCTGCACGCCTTTAATCCCAGCACTTGAGAGGCAGAGGCAGGCAGATCTCTGGGAGTTTGAGGTCATCCTAGTCTACAAGAGGCTCCAAAGCTTTAGAGGAACCCTATTTTGAAAAATCCAACAACTATTAAGGAAATAAGTAAAGAAAGAAATAAAAGGTTAATATTTCATATTTATAATATAGAATACAATTTTAAGTGCCCTATATCATGGGCTAATATACTTCAAGAGACTGAAAAAGAATATACCAGAGTATGTGTCTCATTTCTTAAGGTTCTTACATCTAATTACAGACCTAATGTCACTCTGAGGTAATATTTTCTAGGTAGAAGATTGTGCACTTTATCCTATAAAACCATTTTTATCTTTTACTTTAATGAGATGTTTTTGCTCAATAATCATGAATTTAAAACTGAGTGAATAGAGACTCTGTGTAGGGATTTAAAGTCTCCTACAGGATATTATGGTTTAGATGTCTATCTGAGTTTTATAACTTTGGGGTAGTGTTCCTGATGGCCCATATCTAGACAATCTCTTTTGTTTAAAGTGTCTGTATACATTTTCCTCCTTTCCCTTTTATTTCATTATTTTGTACCAAATTCTATAGGTTGGATTGTGATTAGAGTATATTTCCTTTTCAGATTAGTCCCTGTTTACCAAACTCTGAAAATCCTTCCAAGAATCTGTTGAGCAAAATTAACTTTGCCTCAATAAGCTTGTAATATTGCTATTTTGATTAATCATATTTTATTATAAATAAAACATTAATGTATAAAAATTCTGAACTACTACTTTTGTGGCAGTTTTAATGTAATTGGCCCCCATAATCTAGAGAGAAGTACTATTGGGAGTCTTGTCTTTGTTGGATTGAGTATAGTCAGGTTGGAGGAAGTGTGTCACTGTGGGGCAGGCTGTAAGGTTTGTTATCTCAAGATAGGCTCAGTGTCTTAGTCAACTTCCTGTTGCCTGCAAGATGCATGCCCTTCAGCTACTTCTCCAGCACCACATCTGCATACCACCATACTTCTCACCATGATAATATAATAATGAACTGAACCTCCGAAAAATAAGTATGCAAATTAAATATTTATTATAAGAGTTGCTAAGGTCATGGTGTCTCTTCACAGCAATTGAAACCCTATAAACAATTTCTTGGTGGCTCAGGAAAAATCTATGTGGAGAAATTCATTACTGATGATGGAAAATGTAAGAAATTTATACTGTTTGTTACTATGTCTATAATCTTTTTTTCACATTTTCTAGAATCATGTGATCTTAGTACAGTAATGCTTGGCCTTGTTTCATCTAATAAATGGGTAAAAACTGAACCATGACTCATTTTCTCTTTTTAATTCAACTATGAAAGAAATTACCTTGAAAATACATTTCTGACAATCTCCTATGATACACTACACGTGATAATGTCTCTTTTGCTGACCCATAGTAGCTGCTATACTGTTCAAATTCATTTTTAATTTACCTTATCCACACAATTGTGTACTTTCCAGTAAGTCTCATAATTTATTGTTGTTTTATAGGACACCATGATAAATGTCAGTTCCTTTATAAAATGTGTGAAAATCTAGGTATAATTAAACATTACGTAGTAACTGGTAACTCCATACATATATGTAGTACATACATACATAACTGATATGTTACTACATACATACCAGTTACTATGTAAGGGTTAATTACATCTAAATAAAGACTATTATAATTGAGTTGAGTCCTTAACCTTTCAATAAACATTTATTTGTACATGGTTTCCTATCTATTAGATTTTAATTACATAGAGGAAAGAGAACATTATTTAATAAGGCATCACCTGAGGACAATATTTAATGATCTTTCAATAAAAGCTTCTTTAATTTATTGCCATCTTTTTAAGACTCTTTTTATTAACACTTCAACAGTTTCATATTGTATTTTGTACAATTTTATGTCTATCCTATGTCTTTTCCGAGATCTAGCTCTTGTCCACACCAACAAAATGTTATGTTTTCTTTTTAAATTATTTTGTGTCCCATTATACTTGCAAGTGCAACAATCCACCAGAGTCGATCAGAACCACAAGGGACACATCCTTATTGAATATGTGTGAGGTTTCCTGTCCTCCACCTCTATGCTTGAATTGTATATGTCTTTAACTTTTTGAAGACTTGTTAATTCCGTCATAGAAAAAAAAATTATATGTAAAACTGTGTTACTGCATCTGAATGTCGTATTTCCTTAGTAGTCCTACACCAACTCTGACTTCTACAATATTGTGTGTGTGCTTGTATGTGTAGGTATGTGTGTGTGTGTGTGTGTGTGTGTGTGTGTGTGTGTGTGTGTGTGTTATAGATATCCTTTTAAGGGATAACTATTCCACAGGATATTATTCACAGAACTTTGATCATTTGTAAATCTTTGTGTTTCTTGTCATCTCCTACAGTAACAAGCTTCTTTGGTGATGGTTGAGAGATTCACTAAACTCTGTGTATAACCAAAAGTCTGAAGGGTAATTTTAATTCTATTTGCATTAAACAAAATAAAAAGACATTCACCTATCTTTCCAGAGATGTTGAGTGCCAGGAACTAAAAACCAGGAACTTATATCACTCACACCACCTCCAGTCTCATGGATCATTGTGGACAAACAGAAAGAAAAAAAGAAGTAAGACTAAGGATGGAAGTTAAAAAGTCTGTAAAATGCTACCTTCTGGAAAAACACAGCCATGGCTATCGTGATCTCCCAGAAGCTGAAGTGAAACTAGACAACATTGAACTTGTCAAAATTCAATCATGGATCTTGGAGGGGCTCACAGAGCACTAGAACTCCCACTAGAATGATTAGCTACTGATGAATTCTGTGGGAAGGATAGCAATCAATTTCAGAATTGTGCCCACTTCAATAAACTTCTTCAAGCTCATAGTCTCAAGAGGGCTCCAGTCAAACTCAAGGTGTTGGAAAATCAAGAAAAAAGATATAAGTGTAGAAAATAACTTTTATGGCAGAGGAGACCTAATAGGGGTTGATTATAAAGTAGCTGTGTGGTGGGTAACAAGGTTCAGAATTTATTAAATACATATATGAATCTCTCAAAAATAAATAATATTTATTAAAATTTTTGGCATACATATTATTCTCCATGTTATAGGGATGAAAGACAAAGAAGTTTGAATTAATAACCAAGATTTATTTCATCATGTATTATCTTAATTTTAATTTTCTTTATTCAATTAGATTGTATATTTGCTTCTCATAAAATAGAAATATTACCTATATGTTTCTTGTTTGGGGCTGAAATGAGTGATAAGTTTAGTTCTTATGCTGAGACAGTAATTTAAAAAGTTGTGTATGTCTTCAAATTAATATTTTAATTTATTCTTTAACAACTTTACAAATGTATGCAATGTATCCATACTATAGCCACCCAAACTCCTCTCATTACCACTCTCCCAGTCCCTCGTACCCATTCCCTTACCATTTCATATCCTATCTTTTTAAGAAAATGAACCCTTGAATCCAATTAGTCCTGCTTGCATGCCATTTGGTATAGAGCTACAACAGAAAAGCTTGTGGCCTTACAATGAAAGCAAATGTCTTTGGTTTCTTCAGCAGTCTTCACTTACCAACAACTCTTCAGCTAACTATGGAACATCATGAGTCACTCTCCTAGGCAGGCTTCACTGAGGGCATGAATATAAATGCCTCCTGTGATACTGAGAACTCAGTAGTTACTTTCTCTCTGCTCTGTGAGTAGCAATATGTCCCTATATTAACTGCTGCCTCCTGCAAAATGAAGCTGCTCTGATCAAACTTAAGAACTAATCTAGTGGTATAAAATAATTATTTAGATGACTGTTTGACAACATGTCAGGGAAGAAATATTTTATGTGACAAAACTGATATGTTTGCCATAGTTATATAAAGAAAGTTGCTTCAAATTAGGAAGGACATTGAGCAAGTTAGTGACTCTGGCTAGTTTTCAGTTTCTCTGCCATGCCCTCTTTCTCTACAGGGTACTGTAAGAGAAGTCAAGAGTTTCTTTTCTTTATTTATTTATCAAAGAGTCCTGGCCAGGTTAGTTTCCATGTAGTGACTGCCTCTGGCCACAGTAAGACAGTTATACCTATGAACTCATTGCAATAGGGTGCTCATTCATAACAACCAGTACAAATTAAGACAAACAAAATCCTATTATGAATGTGGGAAGTTGTGTACTTAGTAAAGAGCTATTGGTAACTGAAGGCTATGGTATGGGTGAGTCTATTTTCTTTAAAGAAAAGTCCCCTAGAAGCTACCCACTCTCCAAGAGATAGCCCTACACTCAGACACTAATTGATAGCATAGATTGAACAAAGATAATCAAAGTTATGAAGAACAAAATGTACAGTTGAGGGTGAAGAGGTGAATAGTTGTTATTGATATATTCATAACATAATTTCTAAATATGAAATTTTATTTAATTTTCAAACACCTTTTTATCAAATGCAAGCACACCTTCATAAAATTTATATTAAGGCTTAACTGATATTACAATACATAACCATTCATGTATATTATATATAAAAATATCCACCTAAATTCTTCCTTGTTATTTAAATAAGCACAATTATGAAAACCAAATGATATATTCTTTGTAATTACAATTAGATTTACAACTCTTCATGCTTTAGCAATATCCAGATTCTTCTTTTAATTATATGGAAATTGTACCATAAACCATTGTAAAGATAAATTTCTGAGTTTGTTCAGCTTCTATATACATCTGACCATTCTCAGACTCATATAATTAAAACAAATTTCCATAACTTTAATACATTCCTTTGGCAAACATGATATTTTCGATAACATTTAATTAATAAGCACACTGCAATACCTTCCAATTTAAAGTATATATCAAAACCTTTATTATTTAAAAGATAAAGCAAAACAGTATTTTGCCATGTGGAATGCAAGGATTATATTAAACATAATAAATCAATGTTCATTATTCAATGTAGTTCTCTATTTTGCTTCATCCTGACAGGAAAAAATAAATACCATTATTATGGCAATATATTTTTGAGGCATTTATTGAATCTAACCTGAAATAATTCAGGATACTGTTGTTTATATCTGAAATCATAGTGTTAGGGAAGTTGAGGCAGACAGGCTGAGTTTCAATTCAGCTTGCTATACATAGGGAATTTTATACCAACATGAGTCACATAATGAAATTGTATCTAAAAAACTAAATATAAATATGAACAAATGAATTTGTTTTAATTACAATTAACATGTCTTTCTCCATAAATTATATATTAAACATATCTTATTTTTTCCACTTTAAATTTTATTGATTATTTGAGAGTTTCAAGCATATTGTGATCATATTCACCCATGCCCTACTAACTGCACACAACTATTCACAGGTCGACCATATTTCATATTCATCAAGTTTGCATTGTTCTAAGAGTTTTCTTAAGGATTTTATCACTGATTTATGGTGTTGGATGTTTGATCTCCTACTGGAAAGTGACCTAATTACCAGAAATATGCATTATAGATATAAGTCTATCTTCTCTCCCATTCCCTTAAGATTTCCCATAGTTCTACTGATCGCGATGGGATTGCGTGTCCAGTTCACATCTCTGCAGTAGGAATTCCTACTGTTGGTAGCCTCTAAGCTACCCTCCCACTTGGATGTGGCCTCTTAGACTATATATGCCAATGTAAAGCATGCCTCCGGCCTCTTTTATGGCTGTGGGATTCAGTTGCTGTTTCCTTTTCCAGCAGAGGATTGTGATTTGTAAGTCTATCCCTAAATAAATAACTTTTATTAACTCAATTTTGAACTGGCATAAGATTTTTGTTGTTGTTGTTGTTGTTTGGATTTTTTTATTTTGTTTTGTTTTGTTTTTTAGTGTCCTTCTTCTTCTTCTGTCGCCCCATATGGGATCCGAACTCCACACCTTAGGCCTCAAGTATCCACAGCCCAGAAAGTCTCCCTCCCCTGACCCCTTGACGTGCTTTTATCTACTAAGTGTTATTTTGTAAAACTCCCTCCAAAATAGAGCTAAATGCAAATGGCAACTTGGAAATTTTCTAAATACACTCCCCACCCTCATTGCCCCATCCACTGCCTTGGTGACTTGCCGAGCTTCCAGATTATACTCCCAACTCCTGAGTTCTGGGCTTCTTGCTCCCTGTACGAAATTGATTTAATTGCTTTTAAT
>JAQHUG010000142.1:41073-51546 GCA_028555095.1 Dicrostonyx torquatus
TTTCTTTCTTTCTTTCTTTTTTTTTTTGAATCCTTTACATCTCCAGGCTAGGATTTGGTCTGAATTGTGCTTGCACTGGGTTTAATCATGTTTTCATAACTACTGTTATTCTATACATGTAACTATCTTGTTCTGTGCAAAAAAATAATGTTTCCTTATAGATAACCAGCACATCTGGCTCTCAGCACTTTTTCCATTGCTTCTTCAGCTCTGGCTCTTGTGGGATGGGGTGTAATAAATACATTCCCTTTTATAAAGGAATATTTTGCAAATTTTATTCTCTGTACCATGGCCACCAGTTGAGAATCACTCTGATAAACATTTTCTATTGCAAGGAGACTCTCTCAAATGAGGGTTGAAAGAAAGATTGACCTGTGGATTTAATGACTGTCTAGCAGCATAATAATTAGGCTATTCCCATTAGGATTTAACTAAGTATAACTTCTTAGCCCAACAATATTTATAAGCATTGTTTTATAGCAAAAAGTAGGAGCTTAATACAATCTAAATATGGTTGGTTTCTCCCATGATATGTGGGCTACTATTGAAACAATGAGCATGTCTTGCCAAGATGATAATTATTGTACCTGCAAGTGGTCACAGCTAGTTATAACTGATGATTACATTTCACCTCCTGTAGCTATTGTATTCCCTTATATTACTATAAAAGTACAGGACAATACTAGTACAGGACCTAGTTCTAGGTCCATAAAGATTTGAATTTATCAGGTTCATTGAGTGGTATTTTCAGTAACACAATTTTTTCATCAAATTCTAGAGGATAACCATGAACAATGATAAAATCCTCTGGACTTCGCATTGTCAGTGAGAACTCACTGGCCAATAGTCTCAAAAGATATATTCCAATATGCCAAAGTTGTATTACATTCCTGGAACTTACATATTTATCTGTTACCATATCTTAGCTACTAGAGGTATTACTGTCTTGCTATGAAGTAATAGTGACTCTATATTAAGTCTTTATATATACAAAATGACATATAGTAGTAGATTTTCATGTCTTTTTAAAAAGGAATTAATGATTTGTGTTTCAGCCATACTTGCTCATGTAACTTATCCTTTCTTTCTAAGCTGAGTTTAATAGTTTATAATGGAATAGTGCAAGCATATCAATTTTTATCTAAAATGTTTTAGCAATATAATTATGCTTAATTGTTAATTTAGTAATATGACATATTTTAAACAATATTCTTATTGTTATAATTAGGATACTTGTATAAACATTTAGCAAATTTTGTTTTCAAGATTTTATACTACTGAAATTTTCTAAATGGTTCAAGTAGAAATTAATTCATAATGAAAATATTGAAGATTTGTGAAATTTCTTAAATAAAGATTGCTGATTTTTACCAGTGAATGATGTTAAAAATCTCATAATATATGTAATCTTAAAAATGTTTGTTTCTGAATATGTTGAGCATTCATAAATGTATTTTGTTTTAGTTTCAGGGAAATTTTATTTATTTATCAATTCATCATTTCTACCTATTATTTATCATTAATATTTCTAACTTTGTTTCTATGCCTCTATCTATCCATTTTCTATGTACCTAGCTTTCTTTTTTCCTATTAATCTGTATACCTTTAGAGTAAAGATCTCAAAATATAGCCCTAGCTAGCCTGGAACTCATTATATAAACCTGTACTAAAATTACTCTCAAAAAGATCTAAAGACGTGTTCCATTATATCTGGACCTAACAGAAGTTCCTTAAACTGGAATATCAATATACTTTTTCATTTTGTTTTCATAGACATAAGTTAACTAATTTTGTTGTTTCTTTTTTAACTACTAATAAGAAACAAATTTTGTTTGATAGCCCATCAATCTGTTATTAAAAGTTATATTTGTTGAATTATTCACTTATTAATCTAGGAACTATTCCTGAGTGGTTGATATTTAATTCACATCCAAAAAATTAATGAAAGAAAATACATGCATTGCTAAATATTATGAATGATAAATGAATATAATTGTTATATTTGAATCTAAAATGTCACACCCATGCTCCAATAATTCAGTGTGGTCCCTAGTCAGTACTTTAGAAATTTCTAGTCCCTTTGATCACTGGACTCAAGGCTGTTAATGTCATACATTCTGTTAATTTTGTACTAAGATAGATATCTAAGATATATACAAGTATATATATGTGTGTTTGTATCATGTTTGTATCTATAACATAGGTAATATGAAAAATATAGACACATATTTAGTTATATACATATACAGTTATATACACATATATGTTTAGATATACATATATCTATATGTGTATATTTATATATAACAAAATTATATGTCATAGAGTATATATATGTATATACATCATAGATCTTCACTTAAAAAAATACATATGCATAAATATTTACATCTTGATTTTGAAGCTCATTTAGTCTTTCCAATTATAATGCACAGTACCTTTGAAAATTATGATCCAAACTGATGTCTTCTCCCTTGAAGTGTTTTTGTCAAGTACTATATCCTAAAAACACAGATAAGTGATATGAAAAGTTGATAATTGGATTGGGACTAATGTTTGTTTGTGTAAGGGTTGTAGAAGAGTTTGTAGAGGTGAGTTAACACACTCCTAGAATGCAATTAGCATAGCTTAAATAACAATTCGGTTTGCAATTCTGGCCATAATGCAGACAAACATGAGACAGCAGTCTCTCATCACGGTGGATCAGGATGTAGTGAGGACCCTGCTGGGAATTTGCATTATATTCTTGTGAATATTTTTCACAATGATATGTTCCTATTCTGAAATGTGAGTGAACTGTGTTTATTTATGTAAATAATGCTGGAAAGATTGATGAGTAACTAAGAGCTTTTTTTGTTTTAGGACCATCCTCTTAGTTTCACAATCACTTGGACACTGCACCTCTCAGGCTTTTGTGTGCCAGCTTCTGGTCTCTTTGGGATTCTTCATACACATAGCATTCACACAGAGATACACATGTCTACATATAAAATGAAACAAATCATATAATTTGATAGACATGTATACATGAAGATTCTCAAAGAATGGAGAGGATGTGGATATAATGGATGACTAAACTTTATGTAGTTCTCACAGAGATACTATGCACTTCGTCTTGGAATAATAAGAAAGATAAGTGACAGTGAGAAGATGCCCTTTAAAATGACTAAGTAATGAAAATTAAAGCAATTTGAGACCAACATTGTTCTCCAAGAATGAAAGAACTTTCTTCCCAAGTTTAACACTCTCCATTTGATCTTCTGAGCCCACATGGCAGAAGAGTAACAACCCCTATAGGTTGTCCTTCGACCTCCACATTATGACCTTTGTGAACATGTGCAAAAAAAAAAAACCACACAAATCCAATGTAAAAAAGAAATTATAAAAAAAATAAAAATTAAATTTGTAAAACAATTTGAAATTGTTTCATTTTTACTAATATGAATTTGTTTATTTTATATTCAACCACAGTTTTTCTTCACTCTTCACCTCCCAGTTTTTCTTCCCAATCTACTCTATTTCCATGATTATAAAACAAACAAACAAAAGAAAAGAAATCAAAGCATGGTATATCAAGTTGCAGGAAGACTAAACACTTTCCCTTGTATTAATGCTGGGAAAGGTAAGTCAGTATGAAGAATAGGGTTCCAAAATCCAGAAAAAAAATGTAAGACTTTCACTACCACCCTAGTAGAATTCCCATAAGGATAACACTACACAATTGTACCACATGTATGCAGGAGGCCTAGTCCAGTCCCAGGCAGGCTACCTTGTTGTGTTGTCATTAAGTTTTGTGTGTTAGTATGAGCACAGGTTCATTGTTTCTGTGGGTTCTCTTGTAGTGTCCTTGACCATGCTGGCTCCTATAATCCTTCATTGCTTTCTTCAGCAGATTTCCTTGAACACGGTCTAATTTTGACTGTGCGTCTCTGCATCTGTTTGCATCAGTTGCTGGATGAAGCCTCTCTGCTTACAGCCTGGCTAGTCATCAATCTATGAGTATAGTGAAATACTGTTAGGCATCATTACATTTACATTTTTTTTCTCCAGTTGCCTTTGGTTATATGCCATCTAACCTCTGGGTCCTGGTGATCCAGTCATTGACAGAGGTAGGCTAACTTTTGTGGCAGGTATCTCAGTGTGTACCAATATTCTTTGGCCACACCCACAGTCTCTGTGTTACAGTCATCCCAGCACATTACAAAGCCAGTACAGTTGTAGGTTGTGGGTGTTCCAAACCTTCTACTGGTAGTCTTGCCTGTTCACAGGAGAAAGATAGCTGTTTTGAAGACTGCTGGCAGTGGTTTTTATTTCAAAGACAATTGCCTGGGGAATTATTTTCCCGGATTATTTAACAGAGGTACACAGAAGCTGCTGTAGCAATGGATATGTATAAGCAGCTTACACCTAGCTGACACCAGAATTTTGCTTTGTCCACAGTGTGCTGTTGGTTTTTCTTCCATAAAAAATCAAAAGAAGGAGTAAATGGAGGAGTCTTATACAGTTCTTGTTGTTTTTCTCTTGTTCTGCCAAAGCACCATGGTCAATTTCGATTTATACAAGTATAAAGGAACTATAAGTTCAGGATAGTTCAAGCAATACTCACACCAAGGTACCAATCAGGGTGGAGAGCTGCAGGATTTACTGTTTTCTCTGCTTGGTTTCAGTTTTCTTTAGTCAAATATTTCATTTTGATAGCTGCACTTCTTCCTTTTGGAATGAGAATGTTTAATGCATGCAATTACAGATAGTAATCCTGTGACAACCTATTTGATTTTACATGAAGTCACTCCTGGAAGTCACTTTTGGGTTTATAAATGGAGCTTGGACTCTAGGTCCTAAAGTAGTAAGACTGTTACAGTTTGATGGAAATTTTTGAAGTTTAAGATGCATTATATATTTTCAGTAGCTATTTGTGGAAATTAGGGACAAATGTCATTTGAATCTGAAATATGATTGATGTGCTCATTTGTTTGAACCTTGTTCTTAGCTTCTGATACTATATGTACAAATGTTTCAAGTTGGTGACATGAGCCTGGGTGATAGAGGTGTGTGACTGATGTGAGACTTTTGAAATTACATATGCTTTGAAAAATATATAAAAATTTGGCCTACAAATTTTGTTTCATGAATTGGCCAGTATAAAAGAGTATCTCCTGTGTATCTCTTCTGTCATTTAGTCATTAGACTATGCTTTCAGCCTTACTCTGATTATGACTGTACTCACTAAAATACTTAGGCAAAACATGTTTTCTCCTCTGAGTTGTTTCTTTCAGATATTTAGTCATTAAAATATAAATATAGTTAAATTGTCATACGTATTTTCCACATTGCAACAATAATTGTGTAGATAAATTTTATCATCCTCTATGATAAACATTAATACAAAAATTAACATTAACATTTCCATTTCATCACATTCCACTTAGGAATAGATTAAGGTAATTCTACAAGTAACTTTGTCCTAAATCTTTTTTTTAATGACAAGGTAGAGAATTTTAAGATCTTTTCCAAAATTTATAATTTTTTAATAAAATAAATTTTCAAGAGTGAAGTTAAGCTGGGGAAACCTGAAATACAAGTGTTTTAGAAGCTGACTTATGTAGAAAAACCAATACTCATCAAGTCTTGATGAATTTCTAACTGTGATAGTATGCATGAAAAGAAAGAGGTGACAACTCAACATTCCATTCCCTGGAGCACCAGCTTAGACCCAGTACACTGCCACTAAAACTGACAGGCAGTAATAAGAAGTGTCACTCTGGAGAAAACCCCTCGAATCACATTATTATAATTATGCAACATGAGACTACACAAATGTAAGAGTAGAACAAAATAAATATTTGTTTATACATGAGCACATGGTTTAAGACACATTATTAAGGTAGTATATTCACATAATTATTAATAATCAGGGTATCCCATAGTATACTATATTACTTACTAAAATGTTAGAATCTTATTTAAAATATCTGCAGTGATTTTATTAAACTCTTTGCTGGTTCCTGTATGCTACCTTAAATTATTTTCTTAAATGCTCCAGGAAAAGGATTTATGTGTTTCACTTGCTATGAATTTGAACCCATATAAAGATACAGCTTAGGGAAATTATAAAATGTGTGTAGGCTTTATTTTCTCATTACATTATATGGGATAAACAATATAAGGCTTAAATTAAAATTCTAGAACACTGTACCATTTATAAACAAGTTTTGCTCTAAGACTTTAAATTTCTCAGCATGTTTTACAACTCAGAGTATGCTGCTTGTATTTCATTTAGTCCAATTTATATTCTTTCTTCCTAACCAATATTAGTTCTAATCTCATATTTTCATAGAAAATAATACTTCTATCTTCACAAGGATATGTATCTTTCTTGTGTGCACACTTATATTATCACTTCACTTCATTGCATATAGCCCCCTAAGATAATAGATACACTAGTAAAATGTTTTAAAAATACTCATTTTATTTTCTTCCAAAATATTGCTTTCATCTTTCAAAAATAGGCTATTTATCACAATATCTGTTCTGAAAGAAATCCACCAGTTTACCCTAATGCATTTATCAAAAGCAGAAGGTAACCCAACACTAAAAATAGTTGATTATAAATTAAATTGATTTTCATTGTATTTTATTCCATAAACAAATTAATGTAAATTAATTATTAGATACTCATTAAAGCTGGTTCATGCAACATTGTAAGTAATTTCATTATTGAAACAATTAAGTAAGTCCAAAACGATGACCAGTTCTGTTAATTTTATGCATTTATAATCATGTGGAGGCACAGTGATTCCCTGGATCAGTTTTGACTGTGTGCATGGCTATGGGGCAGCTGCATTGACTTGGTCAAATGAGATGAGAAGACACATATTCTTAAGATTTCACAATTCCCTCCAAAGATGTTTTTGACCTGTTTTAAAGGGAAAAAAAATCAAAGGAGCACTAACATACATTCATTAATTTGTTTTTCCTTGCTTTTGATTCTAGATATAATATGACTACTGTTTTCAAATTCCAACTTTCTTGGCTTTCCCGTAGGGATGGATTGTCACTGGGAATTGTGAACCAAGGTAAACTTTGCCCATGAAATGGCTTTTTTATTTCTCAGAGTATTTTAATATAGCCACAGAGGGTAAAACTAAGAAAAGGGGAAAGAAATTAAGACAGTTTAAATTCTGGTCAAAACGTGGTTTGTAAAATGGATTCCACATCAATAGAATTTAATTTTCTCATAGGGGAGAGAAAATCTTTAGCTTTTCATGCACCAAAACAGAGTATTCAAATGTTTGTTCAGCAAAGGAATTGCATTCTTATTGAATTTAAAGTTGAGAAATGAAAATAATTTTAAATGTAATCATTCAGAAACACCTAATATTCTGAAGAAAATTTATAAAGCTTTTTTTTAAATCCCTCTACTCTATATGTGTTACCTATCAATTATAATGTTGTCCTAATCTCAAGAAAATTTTCACTATCCCATAGCCATGCATGAATGAGTGTTCTAGGATTATGTGATACCACCACTGCCCAGTTAATTTTGACCAATTTTTGCAGACTAAAATCAAGCAACTTCAAGCTTTTTTCAAAGCACATAACTGAGTTCATCATATATTAGAAATGAAAGAAAACATGAAGTCAAAAAATGGATGAAATAAATTGCTGGAACATTTAAGCATGAAAAAGAATGGTCATCCATATGTGATGGTGAAATGCTACAAGTGAAATTGATTATGATTAGACAAATCATTATGCAAGGTTAGTTAATGATACTCTGGAGATTATGATAAGAAAATGTTGTGGAATAGGAAAACAACATCATCACTATAAAGCCAAATGGTTAGTTCTCAGTTAATGAAGTGAAATACAAAAACCTATGTTCTAAAATCATTAGATTTAACTATAAAACTGATTTAAAGCAAGATACTTTGTAACAAAAATATTCAGCTAAAATTGCTAGTAATGATAGATAATATCTTTTTTTTCTTTCTAATGACATACAAAATGAACCATTGAAATTCCTGGAATAGAGTAACTGATTTGAAATTACAGGAGATAACCCAAAGGTATTTGTTTTGATAGGGTTTCTATGGTTGTGAAGAGACACTATAACCATAGCAATTTTTTTTTTGTTTTGTTTTTCGAGACAGTGTTTCTCTGTGGCTTTGGAGCCTGTCCTGGAACTAGCTCTTGTAGACCATGGGGTCTTGAACTCACAGAGATCCGCCTGCCTCTGCCTCCCGAGTGCTGGGATTAAAGGCGTGCGTCACCACCGCCCGGCTACCGGGGACCATGGCAATTCTTTAAAAGAAAAACTTTTAATTGGGAATAGCTTACAGTTTAAAATTTTTATTTCATTATCTTCATGGCAGCATGCAGACAGACATGATACTGGAGATCCAGGCACCATCTGAAAATGTTAAACACTAGGAATAGGCTGAGCATAGGAGAAGCCTGCCCCCATAGTAACACACTTCCTCCAAAAAGGGCACACCTACTTCTGTAAGGCCATACCTCCCAATAGTGTCACACTCTGTGAGTTAAGCATTGAAACAAATGATCCAATGGGTGCCAATCATATTAAAACCCCCACAGTATTTTATACAAGAAAAAATATTTTGGCAGGGTCTTAATGAGCTATATGCATTATGGATGCAACTAGAAATTTATGCAAGAAATTAAAAGTAGTACTATCCCTTAAATAAAAGCATATGTGTTGTGATACTTTTGTTTTTGTTTTGACAAATAAAGCTTGTCTGGGGATCAGAGAGTGGAATCAGTTAGCCATAGAGTTCTGGAAGTCTGTATAGACAGGAGACAGGAAGTGATATGGTTGATCAGAGAGACGAAGTGATAAGGAAGATTGTAGTCAGGATCTCAGCTTTACATTCTAATGAGCTGGAGAGCCTCTCTGCAACAACTGCCATAGGTACTTGGACTCCAAATTTGCTGGAGTTATTCCCTCACCACTGGCCAACTAATCCTTTAGGTAGCTTTCACTGCATTTGCCTTTTTGTCACCGTCAATTGTGTGCCCTTTTTCAGACAGTGAGCTCCCTACCCAGTTTTATCATTCATGTTTAACCCATAAAAAGTTGGCTAATATGATTGTCAATATATAGCTCTTGGAAAAATTAAAGTCTTAGAAAAATTTATATATAACTCTTAGAAAATTTATTAAAACAGATAGAGACCTAGACAGAGGATTTTACAAAACTAATCTCAGCATTTGATTATGAGGTTAGAGAGGAACAGCCCGATTTTCAAACAACCAACCTTAATTTATCCAGCTACTTTACAGGAACTACCAAACAACAGGCATCCCCAAGACTATACAAGAGCTGAATGGACTTCTGTGGAAATGAAAGATTTGAGGCAATTTAAGGAAGGAATAATATCACATGGTATTCATTCACCTTTTATGAAGCAAATGTTAAGTTCATAATCAATGAATTTCAGAATTATTTCATAAACTAGAAAGACTTGGTTACAAAGGTGTTGTAGCTTGGTCCTTAATTATAGTGAAAGACATGGTTGAAGATGAGACCATTGAACATTGAAATGGGGCTAGATTCATTGAAATCTCCCAAAATAAACTGTTTGGAAAGGGTAATTATACTAATGAATAAAGACAGATTGTATATGATAAATATACTTTGGCTCTAAGCCATGTAGGAGCTTTGAATGCTTGGGAAAGAATTAAAGAAATTGGAAAGAGAACATAGTCATTTACTAAAGTTATATATGGCTTCCAAAAAAGTCTACTGATTTTTCTTTTATAAAAATTGACTTTAGAAGTAAATAGAATAATACCAAATTCAGAAGATAGACAAATAATAATTGAATCTCTGGCATTTGAAAATGACATTGCATAATGTAAAAGTGTAGCTAGACCTTTAAAGCAAAATCAACAGCCATAGAGGAAGGGATCCAAGATAGAGTCAATACTGATTATCATATCTATGATGATGATGATGAATAGATAAGATAATTTCTAGATGCTTGAAGAAAAATCAAAATTTCAGGTATTTTAATTGTGGTAAACAAGGTCATATTTAAAAGCATTAAAGACAAGACATTCATAGAAACAATATTGAAGCACAAAATAATCCCACACTAGTTCAGAATCATGAAATATTTATATAGGGGAGACTTACAGATCATTGCCCTAGATAACAGTCCTCTGCATGAACAGGAATAATGTCTATACGCCAGAAGTAAAAGCCAGAAGCAAGAGTGTTAAGTACATGCTTTACAGACCACGTCCAAGTGGACTGATATCTTAAAGACTATTGGCTGAGGGAGCAGAATGTGCTCCTACAACAAAATGTTTTATTTGAGAATAACCTCCAAAAAATGTCCCTACCTGTGGAGTATGCAGAAAGTGTAATAATGACTGACATTGTATTAATAAATGTAGGTCAACAGGAAAAGACAAGGCAAACCTTTGCATCTGGAAATGCCCTGAGGG
>JAQHUG010000142.1:60237-73483 GCA_028555095.1 Dicrostonyx torquatus
ATTTAAATTGTACCATGTAATAAACATGCTAGGTATGTTATAAAGGTCAAACATATATTTTAGGTAGACAGGTTTTCTTCAAAATCTACAGAGATCTACAAAATATGTCATTTAAAATGTTTTAATAACATAGGCTTCTTATTTTTTTTTTTTTTTTAGTAACAGTGAAACGTGTCTGTACTGGGCAGCACCAATCTATGCTAGAGATTAATTTCATTATGTTAACTATTGGGCAAGAAAGCTCCCTTGCCTTGACTTCTGAGTGTTACTGTCCAAATTGGACAGTTAGGACACAAAAAAGGACTGTCAAACTTTGCCAAGACAATGTAGGACAACCCTTCAGGATATCCTGCTCCAGAGAAAAATCTATCATGTATTCTAGGCCTGTAGGCCAAATATGGCTGCCCCAACTTTACAGAGAAAACTTGGAAAACTGTCCAGGCAACTAACTAGACATTTCTTAATTTTATGGAAATCACTTACTTGCACTTCCTGCTTATTCAGACTATGTTACTTCCTTCTTGGGTCTCTAAGTGATTTGAAGATTAGATAGTTACAGTTTTTCTTGGTAATATATTCAAAAAAGAATCTTACAAAAGAAATGTAAATTTTATAAATTGAAAGACAACATAAGATAGGTTTGGGTAGGTAATACACTTTAGGATAGAAAATGAGTATAGTATAACACTTTATAATCACAAACATAGGATCTGAATTTGTCAAATGTAATTATACTAGACATTATTATTGTAATTATTACCTGCATATATTTGTATATAATTATTGTATTTATTATATATACTTTTCTATGTTAGTTATAAACTTTTTGTTTTAGACAAAAAGTGGGAAATGTTGTGATATTTTGTTTTTGTACTGACAAATAAAGCTTGTTTAGATATCAGAAGGTGGAGCTAGCCACTAGTTAACCATAAAAGTCTGGATGTCTGTACAGACAGGAGACACAAAGCCATATGCTTGGGCAGAGAGAAAGAGATAAGGTAGGGTGTAGACATTATCTCAGCCTTTTTGGTCTGAGAAGGCAGAAAAGTAAGAGGTGATTGTGGCTAGTCATTTACTTCTCTGAGCTTTTACCACAATATCTGATTCTATGTTTTTATTATTAAGATTAATTAGGATCACACTTCACATGTGGTCATTATTAATAATTTTTTATAGTTTCTGGTTAAAAATATTCAATGGAAAATAAGCTAATGCATTTTACATATCAGACTCAGAGGATTAGAGCTGGTCTTTCCTGAAAATTTTCTCACTGAGGACTCCTTTGCATAAGTAAAAGGTGTTTTGCTACTTTAAGGAGGGTAGCCTCCAATAGGCCTATCCAACAGAGATGCCTATTAACCATATACTGACTAACATGAATAGAACTGCCCAAACATTCAATAGTTCATCTCATATCTCTTTGGTAATGAATAGCTTTCTAATTATTTTTTTAACTTCTTTATTGAATTTTTGAAGATTAAACATCATGTACCTCAATTCTGTTCATGTTATAGTCCCCCCATATCTTTTCTCATCCCTGCTGTCTCCTTCCCCATAAAAGAAAGCAAATTAAAGTAAGCAAACAAACACAAAAACCCCAGTAAACCAAGCAGAACAAAAACTACAACAAGAACAGAAAAAAAAATAGTATCTGCTTCTCCTTCTCTCCTGCCTCTCTATCACCTCGTCATCCATTCTGGTGGCTTTGGAGGCTTCTGTGTGTCATAGTATAACCCTTTGTTCCATTAGCTCGACTGGCAAGTGTTCATTGTTATGAGTCATTGGTCTGGCTCAAAGCTTCTGGTTTTTGGTACATCCTGACTGAATCCTCACTAGAGCTCCTCCGGAGTATCCTGTGGCCTTCACGAGTCTTGGAGGTCCTGCTGGTATTGTTCCACAGGACTAGTTCTATTATTAGCTCCAGCCTGTCCCAGGTAGGGTACACGCTTGGATGTGTCAACCCAAGGCCCAGTGTGGACCAGGGTGTTAGCCAGGCAGGTCATATCGAGTCACTGGGGCCACACACCTCAGGTGTGAGGCAGAGTTAGTTCCCCTACACCCATGCTCTCAGGGTAGGTTCATCCTTGCCTGTCATGAGGGGTGGGAAATGTCACTCCTGAATGTAGGGGTTAGTTCTCTCAATATAGTGGCCAACTAAGGCAAGGTCAGCTTTTCCATGGCAGTGAAGTTTGGGATGTCTCAGCATAGGCATCTTATTTAATCTAGTATGGTTCCTAAGGCTTCCTGAAGAGAAATTGGACATATATCTCAATATAGACCCCAACTGCAGCTAGATCACAAAACTAGACATGGTCCTTGGCAGCAAACAGGGCCAGGGTGACATCCTGGCTCTGGGTGAAAGGAATGGTCACTCAAGTGGGAATGGTTCTGGCAGGCCTATTGCTGCCAGACACTATTAAGGCGTCAGGCTGTGGTCCCAACACTGGGCCTTTATGCAAATGTTGGTGTCAATGCAGGACCAGTACTTCAGCTCAGACACCAGTGTGATAGAATCCCAACAAAGTCCTCAGTAGCACCTGGGTCCGGGTGTTACTACTGTCCCAAGTGGCAATATAACCCTGAAATACTATATGGCCCTTGATCTTGAGTACTGGACAGCCCTTGATGGTGACAGCATTGAATTATCAGCACTGATCCTGCCTGCAGTAAAGCCATGTTCCCTGACTATAGCTCAGGCCCAGATGTCGCCATGTCATTGAGTAGCACTACAGGTTACTCCGGACTAGATGCAAATTAGTACTCAGACTCCACCCTGGACTCAGGAGACTGGTTTGATTCTGGGATTATTTACGGCTCTGGGTGGCAACCTGATCCACATATGTCAATCCAAGCCATGTTGCTACAGGGCCATGAACCCAGACATGACCCTCAGCAGCAGTCTGGGGCCAGATGACACCCTGGCCTTGGGTGGGAGCACAGGTCACCCATATCTGTATGACCCTTGCTGTGGCTTGGCGCCCTGACTCCACCCAAATCACAGGCTCCGGCCCAGATCCTTGGCCTGTGTATAGACCCTAGTGGCAACTTGTGCACAGAGTACAAAACAAACTCCAGCTACAGCTGGGCCGCAGATCGAGACAAGGCTGCACAGCAGGTTGTCCTGGTTAACACTCTTGCTCTAAGTGGTACGCCCTCTCACCCAGATCAGGATAACTCTGGTGGCACAACAAGGTCACAAGATGCAGTTCAGACCCAATGCTTCATGCGACCTTTAATGAAATTAGGGGGCCATGGGTATCAACATAGATCTCAGCTGCAATAGGACCACGGACCCAGATATAGTCCTCAGAAGCAATCTGAGTCTGACTGACACCGTGGCTCCAGGTGATCACAAAAGCCACCTATATCAGAAAGGCTGCAGTAGTAGTATGCATGGCTCATGGGCCCGAGGAGGTGGCCCAGCCCACTGGAGTCAGCATGGCATCCAGCAGCAATAGGAGTCAGACCCTGGCTACTATAGGATCAGACACCCACGTATGGCCCTTGGCAGCAGCCTGATGCAAACATCACCATGCTCCTGGGTGGAAAGCAGACCTCTTTCCTCAGTATCCTTCTTACCTGCATCACTCTAGACCCAGAAGGCAAGCTTGTCTCCAACATATTTCCAGTGGTATCCATCTGTATTTCTTCCTCTGTATCTTTCCATGTCATACGGACTATTCTGCTTCTCTACTTCTGCCATTTCTCTTTACCATATTTCCTTAAAATGATTGGGCCCATGTGACTCAGGCAGACCACTGACTGTCTTCCTACCATCCTCTTCTTAATTTCCAACTTATTTATAAATACCAATTACTAACCCATAGACAAGGATAACTTTTACCCCAAACCTCACCAAAGAAATATTTCTCTGTAGCAGATGAATTTCATTAAGAGAAGCAACAACTTTTTAATAGTCAAAGATCAACTGTTTCTGAGGTTCTTAGCTCCAGTGTATACAACAACAACACAACCCCTGAGCCTAAGGCTTAGGAAACATCAAAGAAGAGATTAAAACTTGAAAATTAGAAAGTCTACAATGAGATCATGTCTTCTTGAAATGACAAAGAAAACTGTGATACTTTACAAAATGGCTGTTAAAACAGGACTCAAACAGTGATAATATCAATAGACATGATATTGTGGAATGGGAAAAACACAGGTAGCCTCACACAGAGACAAAGTCTATAAGGAGCTAAACACAGTTTATAGAGGGAAAAATATTTGACATCAAGAATGGTGCCTCTGTTGGGTATTCTGTGCTACATTGTTGATTCTAAAATCCTATGCACAGAAACAATTCCAAATGGACTCATATATTTATACTTATATATTTGTCATGTCTACTTATATAGAGAAATAAAAAAAGTCATTGAATTTGAGAAGGTCTGATATATGGTATGGAAAAGTGTGGCGCAAGGAGAGGAAAGGGTAACTGGTATAGCTTTAAGTTTGAAAATTTATAAGTTTAAAAAGTGAAACTTACTTTAAAATACAGAATTAAATCAAGAAATAATAAGTGATTAACAATACATAAATACATCACTTTTATTTATATAATCAAATTGTCAAATTTACTTTGCAAAAAAGTTATATACATAAGCAGTCTATTTTTTATATGAATAGTTCACCACAAAATCCAAGAATATTTTAGGGTTACCAAATTTTATGTTCAGTGAAAGATAAAATGGGGAAATCAAAACGGGCATTTTGATTTCTGTCCCTTTAATCAATACAATGCAGGCAAAAGACCAATGTTTACAAATTTTTTGTTAAAAAGACCTAAAACTTACTTTGCAAAAAAGTTATATACATAAGCAGTCTATTTTTTTTCTTTTAATTTATTCATTTATTTTTGTTAAAAGCAAAGTTTACATTTACTCCCCTTGTTCCCGGCCCTCCCGCTCCCCCACTACCCCCCTGCCCTCCCCCTGCTTCCTTAAGATGGTGCAGGTTACCCTGTCCTATGGGGAGCCCAAGGCCCTCCCCCCTCCATCTCAGTCTAAGAAGATGTGCATTCATATAGAATAGGTTCCCAAATAGCCAATACATGTAGAAGAGATAGGTCCCAGTGCCATCATTGTTGGTCTCTCAGTCAGTCCCCTCTGGCAGTCACATTCATAGAGTCCAGTTAGGTCATTTGCTCATTCAGTCTATTTTTTATATGAATAGTTCACCACAAAATCCAAGAATATTTTAGGGTTACCAAATTTTATGTTCAGTGAAAGATAATTTGGGAAATTCAAAACGGGCATTTTGATTTCTGTCCCTTTAATCAATACAATGCAGGCAAAAGACCAATGTTACAAATTTTTTGTTAAAAAGACCTAAAACTAATATTCCCTCCCTTCTTTCATTTCTAAAAAAAAAAAGTTTGTTCTCAGTTCCATATTATAAAATTTGAACTATTTTTCTGTTAAAGAAGCACTTTCTATTCATTTGATACTATAGATTCCATTTACAAACAATGTACTCCTTTTTAATTTATTATGGTATAAAGAACAGAGTAAAGTGGCTGTCAAATGAGCATCCATAGGCAGCTCAAGTCATTGATGCCAGATCCCATGTAACGTCAAAGAGTGGTCTAGATCTCACCACTTTAATATTGAGGGTATTATTGAAAATAATTTTAGTACCACTTGTATATTGATATTTGATTTTAAAAAGGGCAAAAAATTTATAGATGGAACCTGAGAATAAAGAAAATATATTGCCCCTTCAACAAAAATAATATATTTTGACTTATACCTTTTTTCTATGAAGCAGTGTTGAAGGTTATTGAAATCACTTAATTTAGATTTAAAAGTTTTAGGAGAAAAGATTGTACCAGGTCCACAATGACCTGATATTCTTGCCCTTGTTGCTGATATAATCTCTCTTCTGGACCTGTTCCACTGTCAGGGGTGTTGTTGTCATGATACTTTTGAAACTAACAGAAGGAGAAACAGGCAAAAGCAGAGAGCCAAATTCAAAGAGACTCAAGAGCACATGTACATTTCATAAAACCGACCATATTGTCGTTAACTAACATTACTTCGTTCGTTGCAATGAAGTTATTCTCCGTATCAGAATTTGTAAGAAAACACAATATGATGTGAGAGAACATTAAGAATATATGTTGAAATGGCAAAAGCTCAGTACATTCACAGGAAAATGGCAAAGCGTAGCCCATCTGTTAAATTAGAAACTATATAATACATAAAATAAGTTGTTCTTGGTCAAAGACACCTTTAAATAAAATCTAAAATGTGTGTTAATTCCTAAATATATTTTAAGCCTAGGGAAACAATCAAATAACTGTTGATACTTAATAGGCTTCTTTGAAAACCCGTATTATACTGTTTTATAAATATTGCTATAAGACAGCCATTGAATCTAGCTTTCTATTGGCAGTATTCAGGCTGAATTTTACAAGGGTTTCAGCTTTCACTCTAATTTACATCCCCTTTCCTCGTTCTGTTTGCATACTGTTACAGAATGTTATATTCGTGGCCTTACACATTACAGAGCCTTGCCTCAACTGTGAAATAATAGAATGACACTGCACTGTTGTCCTTGAGGGAAGCGTCCTGTAGGCATGCAAAGGCTAGCACAGCTGCCCCCACAGATTTTGTTAACAGCTGCCCACTGATCACAGTGAAATGAACACAATGATAAGATAGATGAACCCATCAGAAACACAGACCTGAAAAATCATCCCCAAAATGTAATGAAAACTAAGTTATCTTAATCTCGCTGCACTGTTGAGTTGGGAAATAAGAATGAAGAAAATAATGTATGGTTAGGAAATTAGGCTTAGTGCCACAGCACCTTCTCAGCATGCAGAAGGGGTGATATCCAGCACTTGAAGAAGTGGAGTACAAAACCTTCATTATTGTGTATGTAGATCAAATGAAAAGATATAAAGAATCTCATGAGATTTAACAACATTCCCATGACTTCAAGAAAGGAGGCATGCTTAAACTAAGAGCAATTGGATTGTGTGGATTTGATATAAATGCATATGATTAAGCATTTATGTTTAAAACATATTTGGCCAGCGTTATTCTCATACCAAGTATTGTGGTTCAAATTTGAACTGAAATAAAGCATTAATTTGTTTGTGAAAAGGTGTTTGATTAACAGAGTTATAGAAACAGAATTTAATAGAACTGTCAACAACACCAGCAAAAAGCCACTTTCCTGTGTTCCATAAAACAATTTTAGTAATTTTCAAAACCTTGCTGCAGGCAAATGAAAATTGAAATAAATATTGAAATAAATTGCCAGTGTAACACTTGCTCTTTTACAGTGAGTGACAGAATTTCCTTGACTTCAGAAAAGAAAGAATTATAGACAAATACCTCCCAGTGATTAAAAATAACACTCTTTTAAAGCACACTTTTTTATCTTCTTTCTGCATACATCATTGTTTATTAGGTTTCACTCGCTCAGAAGTTGTCAGTGAATGCTAATGTGTCAGTGTTCATTAAACTTCCTGCTTTTATCCCACACAGATACTTGTTCATTAATCAGAGTTCGCGGTGAACTTATATTGCAGTTGCAATGCATAGCTATAAACGTAATACTGGATAAGAATAGACAGATTGTGATTGTGAGTCCTTATCTCTCTCTCTTTTTTAACTTTTTAAACTTTTTATATTGTTTATGCTCTTTCTGTCTCTTTTATAAAATTAGCATTTCTCCCCCTAACAGAATATACCTTCAATAATAATCTTTTCCTGCATCAAGATATTGCTAAAATAAGAAGTATAAAGTTTGACAGAATCCCAAAATTAGTTTGAAAGGTAGATGATTGACCTTACAGAAAGAACTTATTTGAATTGAATTCATTATGGACAGTTTTCAAACAACTCTCATAGTTAGTCTATCCTAGGACTTCTTAAAAATACACAGTAAACAAAAGATTACATTTCAGAATATTAACGAGTAACTACTCAAATAGTTTTACAGAAAATGTAGAATGTAAAATTTGAAAACTCATACAAACATCTCTTTAAATGTTTCCTGTTGCCAAGGGAAACAAACACAAGCAATTAGAAAACCCATCAAAGCTCTTCCTCTATCAATGCATAGACTGAAGTTTGGGAATGAGTAACATTTGAACAAAAGTATATTTCTGGAATTCTGTTTCTTTGATATGTAATGTTCTCCATGATGTAGCAAACAGGCTGATGCCACAAAAAGAAGTAATAAAGGATCTATAGAAGGAGAGAGGGGAAGAAGCGAGGGAGGAAAGCAGTGAGGAAGGACAAGGGAAAGGGAAGAAAGAAATACAGGAGGAAGCGAGTAAGTGAGGAACACGGCCAACAAAGCTGTCCTGTTTTAAGACAATGGATTTACTTTTGTATATTCTCATTTATAGCATATGACCTACTTATGAAATTGCGAAAGCTAAGTGTTTGGTTTACATTTACTATTGCTATAATTGCTCAATGCTAAGACTTCATTAGGTACTTAATATGGGGCTGAATCTCAGATTGAAAAAGGCAGATACAGGAGCTGGAGAGATAGCACAGTGATTAAAACATTTTCTGTTGCAGAGGACAGTTGTTTGGTCACAAGCACTAACAATATAGTTCACAACTGTCTGTAACTTCATTTCGAGGGATCTGGATGTATTTTTTAAACATCTGTGGGCACCATACATACATACATACACATAGGCAAAGGCAAAATATTCATACAAATAATATAAAGAAATTCATTTTAAAAATGCAAATATATCTGCTGAAATTTTCACACAGTATTATTTTACTTTTTCCTTTAAAGAGGGACGTACCTGGAAATATCAGTTAATAGTGAAATAAATGTGAAGTTACATATAAATGAAAAAGATGATTAACAGGTAATACTTTTCTGACTTTTTGTTTGTATTGTAAGCCTGGATATAACCAAAGATATAGAAAAATATTTGAAGCACTGTTTATTTCATATTATTTTTTCAAATCACTGTTTCAAAAATGAATATCCTGATGTAATTTTATCTATGCCATTCTTTATGTTTTTCATATTTATTAACAATATTTAAACTTAAGTGTTCCCCTAAAGTTTAGATTTATAATTGTATATTCTTAGGATTTATACAGTAATATAGCATCATAATTTTTTCTTGTTTTATGTATATTTTGTATTTCTGTTTAAATGTACAAATTTTATCATGCCAAAAATAACTTATTAATACAATTTGTAAAGCTTTATTATTTATATACACTGTGGAGTGCTTTAAACAGCAAAAGTATAACAATCTCCTCAAACACTCCTTATATTTAATTGTGAACACTTTCAAAATCTTTTACCCTAACATTTACTAGAAATACATAGCACATAGATTTTATCTCTAGTCATCCAACTATGCATGAGCACAGCCGAATTCCTTAACCCAGTTGCACAAAACTGTGACATGCAACCATGGATAGACTCCCTTATGCCTCTATTAACTGATGCTTCTGCTTTCTCCTTTCTAGAAGAAAGGCAAGGCATTCATGTTTTATTTCTTTAAACTCATCTTGTTTTTATAGATCGCACAATACATTGGATCTTTTGGTACTCTGTACCAGCATTATTAGAAGATTAGAAGGAATTCAGCCACATGCTGAAATTCTGTTATTCAAACCATTCATTTGTTACCTTAAATATGACTGTGTTATGTACTTTCCTGGAAGTTCTCACCACTGTATTTTAGAGGTTGAGGAGAAAGAGAGAATTAAAAGACAGTGAGAACAGAGAAAACTGAATAAGAATGGCAAGGTTTGCTGTCTGAATGGCTTTTATTCTTTCGGAAGGTGATTTAGTGCTGTTTTGTTCTTTGGTTTGAAAAAAATTCAGATATTTATTCATGTTCTCCTCTGCAACAACAGTTGTGGGGCAGTAAAAGCAATGATTAATTACTCTCACTATCACTAGATGAAAGTCCTTATAGCCTTTAATTTATTTCCTTACAAAGAAAGTTACCTCTCAGAATGTAGAACATTTACAATTTTATTTAAATAGCTCATCGAATAAAGTCACTTTAAAGAGTCTAGTCTTTTTAAGCAGTCATAAGAATTCCACTCCTTTTTTATTAGGTTATAATTACAATTCACATAACTAGAAAATTCATTCTCAGGTTACAATTCAGTATTTTTCTGAAGGTTTTGCAGCCATTGTTAATATCAACCTCCACAATATTTTCACCAGCCTATAGCCAGCAAGAACCATGTCACATAATTACTCTTACATTTCCCAGGAAATTATTGGTCTATGTTCCTCTATAAATTAGCTCCAGATATTAAATAAATTAATCAAGAAATATATGACATTTTGCACCTTGTTTCTTTAATTTATTTAATGCTTTCTAACTTCCTCATATTTAGTACCTAATATCCACAACCTTCGTTTTTTTGTTATTGTTAGTAATTTGCTTTAGAGATATGCCATATTTTGCTTATTCAAATTTCAATGATGCCTTTTTTTTATTAAGAATAATGCTTATAGATTCATAGGTTTTTCTGTGGAATGTTTTTAACATCTCTTGAGTATAAGACCTTGTTCATTAACAAATATATATTCTAACTATATAACATATATATTGTATAAGTTATAATGTTATATGTAACATATATTCTAACTATATGAAAGTTATAATCTATCTAAATGCTTGAAAATAGCTAGTGGTGTCCTTTTGGTGTTATGTCCTTTCCCTTGCCAAGTGATCTCTCTTTGTAGTTTCCTAATATCATGTACTGCTCCTACTTTCTTGTCATTTGTATCAATACTATTTCAAGGCATACAGTCCTGATAAATTTCTGTGAAATATTTAAATGAAGAAAATGAAACAATTATGTTTAAGTAAACAGTTTGTATGTGAAATTTCATATATTCCTACCATTACTAATCCCATGCTTTCTCCCATAACTTCTCCAGGGTCCCCATTTTAAATTCAACACTAATTTATAAAAATATAATAGACTAAATCTAATTCTTGCTTCTTCTATTTATATGGGTGAGGTGCATACTGGAATGTGATACAACTACCATTGTGTACTCTCGCCAAGAAACTTGGTTTTCTGTAGAGTAACAACCTTTAACTATTAAACATTCCTTAGCTATGTAAAGGGCACATGAGCCAGCAGACTGTAATGTTGACTTGCTTAGTAAGTTGTTTGTACATTACCTTCACATGATCAGAAGTCTGATATATTTAAATTATTTCTTGGGGTGGTGCTTGTAATGAATCTCAGTCTATTGAAAATCCTCCTGATTTGTGGGGTTAATATACCAATGCTCCTTATAACCCATTAGTTTGCTATTTGATTAAATTATATATTCCTTCTTTCATTCATTCTTCCTGTCATATTTTGTAATTTTAGTATATTTTTGTTAAAATTAATAGTAGATATCTTTTATAATCATTAAAATAAATGATAGCTTTACTTTTGGATTTTAATTGTCAACATGTAAACTACTATGATAGTAAATATGATTGTTAGATATAATACTTGTTTTTAGTAAGTTTATTTCAAGTTTCTATGTTAAAGTTTATAACATTTGCAAATGCAGAGTTTTCTTCCTCTGTTTCCATGTCCTGTTGCCTGACTGCAGAACCCAGTATAATATCAAGGAGATACAAAAGAAGACACACTTATCTTGTTTTCTTTCTAAAGAGGAATTCAATCCTCTATTATGGAAGCCTAATGTTGGTTTTGGGGACTCTTATATACACTTTGTGTAGCAGAAAAAAATTCTATATTTTCTGCCCAGTTATTATTTTTTAAAAAGCTGCTATATTTTCTTTAATGCCTTTTTGGTGGAACTGTTGAGCTAATTATAAGTTCTTTTTTACTTCTGTCCTAATTATCTTAATAAAATCAAATTTCCTTACTGAACTAATCATGTATTCCTATGTCAAATCCTACCCAGTTCTGTTGTGAATGGTATTTTATATGCTGTAAGATCTAATTTGGTATATTTTATTAAAGATATTTACTCCTATATCAATGAAGGAGATTAGTGATTTTTCATTATATCTTTGTTTCTGTCATCAGTTAGCATTAGGCCCATGAGGCTAGAAATGTTCTCTACCATTTTGTTTTTGAGATTTTGTTTCTTTTTCCCTTTGTTCTGTTTGTTGCTTACATTTTGATTTCTGCTTCTTAGTATTAAGTGTATAAATAGTAAATTTTATTAAGATACTCTGTTTCATGCCTATAAATATTCACTGATAAAATCCCTATTATCCACTTGACTTTCACTATTATTATTTTATTTTGAGTTTATTGGGTTTTTTTTACAAGAAAAATTGGGTATTTAAATAAAATGCCCGCTATACGGTTTCAGTTATGAATGTTTGTTCACTAGAGGGTAGTGTTATTTGAAAGGTTCTGAAAGATTAGGAGGAATGGCATTGTTGGCATAAGCATGACCTTATTGGAAGACTAGGCATTGGATTTGAGATTTTAAAAGCCATAATTAAACTATTATTTGTCAAATCTGCCCTACTGAAACATTACTAATCTCTTATAGTATTTTTTTTAGCTATTTAGTAGAGAAGACACAATTTGATGACATCAAATATGTCCTACTTAAACATTACTGATCTCTTACAGTATTTATCTGCTTAGTATGGGATACAATTCAGAAGAGACAATTTGAATGACTTTCTAGAACACATTCATTGAAATCATTTTTTTTGTTGCTTTATATGGGCTATGAGAGCTTGGAGCCTTATAATCAGTAGCATTCAAATATGAAAAATGTTCCCGAAGCCTGTTCTCTTCCAGTAATCTGCATAGCAGCTTATGGCACAATGAAAGGTAGAAATCAAGGAGAAAGCATTCAGCTTTCTGAACTTGATTTCCTTTTTTCTTAAAATATAGTTGTGTGGTTATCTTCAGCAATAGCGTTTTAAGAGCCAGTTTTTTAAGAAACCAAAACGACTGACAGAAGTCTACATTGTGTAGTAGCTGTTCTCACACTGTGAGCCAAGACCCCCTTAGGGGTCACATATCAGATATATCGCATATCAAATATTTAAGCTACAATACATAACAATAGCAAGAGTAGTTATGAAGTAGCAAAACCATAATTTTGTGGTGGGATCTTTGTAACCCAGCAAGTCTATAACAGGTTCAGGTTTAGGAAAGTTGAGAACCACTGGTTTAGATGGTCTCTGAGGTTTTGCTGACCAAATATTTTAATAATATTCCCCATATCTCTCACTGAGATTTCTGTCTAATAAACCATCTCTTTAGTTGCAGGATTATCC